>MU104856.1:0-130626 GCA_014871385.1 Ceratodon purpureus | reverse complement strand
AGAGGAGAGAGAAGACAGATCTTTACAGAACTTTACAACACCCTTTTTCAAGGCTCATTCTCCTTTGCATGAGAACTGTACCCACATAACATTTATCCGACTTCATGATAAGTGTTCAGAGTCGTTCTTGTTATTTTTCAGTATGCAGTAGAAGGGTAAGTCACAAATTATTTTGAGTATAACTCACGAATCCAAGCAGCTGTGCTGTACCATGTATATGTCAGTTTACACTGAATGCACAATAGCTAACCGGCACAACTCGTAACTCAACCTGCTATCTTGAACAGGTGATTTACTCCGAGTATTAGGATTTAACAACGTTCTCATTATCCCTTATTTATCATATCAGTTTAACTACCGTATGATTTCTAATCGTTGAAGTCTGCCAACATCAAATATTCCATTGTCTTTATCCATCCAAGACTAGCAATCTGTTTGGTGCTAGTGGTATGGTTTTGCGGATTATATTTTCTCTCACAGAAAACCACAAGAGCAAACAAGGGAAAAAGAGAGAGGAGACCAGACTCTTTGAAATACACCACAGTTGTATATACAACCATGCTTTATTGCCCAACACAGACCACCTTGGGAACATTGGGTTTTATAATACTATTTAAATAAAAATAAAAATAAAAACTGAACAGATCCATGCATGATACAACCATATTCAGGCCCATTCCTCGAAGTATAATTTCTATGCTTCATCATCGGTGGGTAATCTATATCCTTTCTCAACAGCGTTGTGAGACAGGAGAAATAAAGCCCAATCCCAGTCATGTGTTTTTAGTAAAGGAACTTTCACAGATTATAAAGATATTCCCATCTCAGGCTTTGCTTAAAGCATTTCAGAGCAATCTGGTCGCATAACCCTTTGCATCGCTCAAAAGCATGAGTATATATTAGACACATAGACTCATAACACATAATCATCAAGGAACATAGCTGTAGCTTCAGTAATTTTATCTTGCTAAATAAACAAGACACTGGGCATTACAGGATTTATTGCCAACGTATCCATGGGAGCTGAGCAAATTCAAGCAAGTCACAAGAACGTGCTGACCTAAATCCTCCTCGAAGTATAATTTATACTCCTTCATTGGTAGGTATTCCCGTCTCTCAGCAATTTTTCAAAAAGGCACACGACCCAAAACGTCGAATCCCTTCAATACTACATACTCGTCACACCCAGTAACGTATCTGTTCAAGGATACCTAAATTAGAGTGTCCCCAGTAACGGCACAGAGCATAGCATTGTTCCGAAATACTTCATAACCAAAGCATATTTCATATAAAATTTGCAAGCACAATCTGTGTCACAGGTTAATGTGAATCACAGGGATGGACAGCTCAAGAGTCAGCCAGCTAATACATCAGTAGTTCAAAGTAAAGTGCAGGAACCGCAAGAATTCAGATACAAATAAAAGGTAATGGTAGTAAGGAGAAGAGAAAAATCTTCAAGTGCATGTTCGCATGCTGAGGTGGTAGTCCTCACCTGTGCCCATACAACATTTACAAACACACAGTTAGCAAATGTGCGCACAACAGGTGTCTACAGCCTACCACAGTTGTTATCCATGTCACAGCAAGAAACAATCCACGAGTAAGATTCACAAAGATCACTCCGGAACCAAAAATCCACAAACCCCATAAACCTTGTTCACTCCGCAAGCAAACCCTCTGCCCTCCGTAATCACACCCAGATAAAAGCACCTGAACTGGGCTTCGTTCCATAGCTCACAAAGGGCTGTTCGCGTACACGCTCCAGCCGTGGGAGGTGTGCGTCCAGCGATTCGGCACCTTCTCACAGATCCAAGGAATCCTGGTCTAAGAGTACTGTTCTGCGTGAGAGAAATTCTGAATCTACAAAGGTGATCAGCTCGGACAGGATCGTAGCCCTGTACCTTCTTATTTACTCGTGGCGCCATATGGCCCCCAGGCGAGCTCAAGAAACCAGCTGCACTTTGCTTAAACATAATTACTTGTTCCTTGTACCGTAGCGCAAGGAAACATCCAGAACCCTATACATCTCACCTACCGTATCAATCCAGAATATTCGTAGAATATTCCCTGCCCTAGAGCTAGAGAGAGAGAGAGAGAGAGAGAGAACCCTCCAGCCACCCCTGGTAGGCATCCTCCTGTTTATCTCAAAAAAGAGAGAGAAAGTGAGACCTGGTGTCGTCACTCTCTCAACAGAGGTGCGCACCAGGCTCAATCTTTCCAAATGTAGCACTGAAATGGTACATTTTTGACAAACTCTCTATTCGCGGGATAGAGCTAAACAAGCTCCAAAGTAGACTATATCAGATTCTTCGTTTCAAACATGAGCTTTTACTCAATGTTTTTAGGAGCACTAAAACAGAATGAACTGATTGGTTACCTGCTGATTTCCTTGATTAAATGTAAGATATCCACCTTACATTCAGGAAACTGTCCATTTTCAAGCCATTTTACTATACCCCTGCATAGTCTCGGCCTTTGAAAACCGTTACGCTCCATAATATTGATCAAAATCCTGATCTCCTCCAGTGCTAATTGCGTTACATTGGAAGTATAAATGATAGGCAGCACTTGTGAAATGATGATGTTGTAAGACTGCTTGATCGGTCGATTCGAGAGGAATTTGATAAACTGGGTATACTGAAAAGGCAATGCTCTTCGTTTATCATATTTTGTCATCAGGTATCTCCCAGGTTGCCTTAGGTCTAATCTTAATTGCATGTTCATGAAATGAACAGCTATTCCACGTGAGGCATCGTGAGGATCATAAACCTCCGTCTCAGGCTTGATGGCTATAACATGTAACGGGTAAATCCACCAAGGATTACTCTCCGTTTGTGGTTGATCTGGCGATAGAAAGTCCATGGGAGAAGGGACGTTCACCCAGCAAATGTCGTCTATGTACCGAAAGGCGGACTGGAAGCGAGACATAAGGTCTGCACGCCCCAACTTCGCAAGTCTCTGAATAAATTTAACTTCATACGAAAGAAGATACATGTTGCACCATAATGGTGAACAACTGAAACCCATTGGAATTCCCTTGATCTGTCTCCAGACTCGGTCACCTAACGTAACAAAACAGTTACTCATTAACCATTCGTGTAACTCTAGAAACCGTTGTTCAGGGATATTGACCCATACACCTGTTCTCGGCTGTCTCGTATCCCATTTGGCTGTCACTGGCAGACCCTCCGAATTAATCCTCACCCAGAGGTGTGTATCAGTTCGAGGGTGAGCTAAAGCTGCCTCCTTGAAACCTATGCGCGACAGGTATTGGACTGCACTTAACAGGTTATCTTTACCGTCAAGTGGGATGGCCTCGTAACATCGTTCAACATCCGCTACAAACAGATTACTGATGTGCTCCGGTAGGTTGAGTGCTACTGATAGTACCGAATCCACCATCCAGCACAAAGAGGTATCACACCGCATGAAAGTTTTATATTTCTTGACAGTACGCAAAGCCCATTTCTTGTAAGCTTCCAGTACTGCTACAGAAGTAACAGTAAGCAAGGTGGCAATGTTCGTATACACCGTTTGGTGTGCATTCGTAAGCCACCTGTACTTGTGTTTATGGAACTTATAGGAGGCCATCAAGAATGGCAACGCATTATATAGCGGTGGGGATTCCGGGAATAATTGCATAACTTCAGTTTTGACGCGGTCAAAAACTGCTGTAGGCAACTCCCATACATCCTTCTCACAACACGGAGCAAAATCTTCCCCCATCAGTCTAGCGAATGCTTGCAAGCGAATATGCCTGATGCACATGAAGCAAGCATTGTTTGCTGCTTTATCGAGGCCAGAGACATAAAGATGCTCTAATAGCCATCGAAGCTCATTCTGTACAGCTTTTATTGTAAACAGAAACGGTCCAGAGTTTTTGAACCCGAACTTATTGCTCTTGGCAGCTGCATAAAGATTGCGGAAACACATTTCACGAATATAAACGACGGCTTCTTCTAAGTCCAATCCGAAGGCTTGTAAATTCAGCATACTATAAAGTTTACTGAAAGCATCTATCGTCACTTCCACTGCCTCCTGAAATTCGGTAGGGCGGAGTGGAATGTGGTTCAAACCGAGGGCTAATGCTGCTCTTAGAGCAGGATGCTGTACGATACTAATATCCATAGTACGGACGTGTGTATCTGGGCTAAGAGGTTCGGAACATTCATTTCGAGTCAACGGATCCAAAAACTTGGCGAACCTCTGTGAGGTCATGCAGATACATTTTATATTAGGGTCCAGTAGGTTTACAAAAGAGAACTGTTTAAACACCCTAGCCGGTTTATAGAACTGGGTGGCTAGACTTCGGTCATAGCTCCAAGAAAAGGCAATATCCTCAAGAGATATATGCTCCGTAAGATTAAAATGCGACAACGTCTCATGGAACACTTGCCGTATATTAATCCATTCCAAAGCCCTACTACAGTAAAAGATTCCTAAGTACCTCAGGTGTTTTTCCTCCTTCAACCGATGCAGCTTTCGTCGTCCATACGTATCCTCGGTGATGAGCCTGTTAGAGCACACTGCAAATCATGAAGGTGAAGTTAATCCTCTAACATACTCCAGTCCAAGATGCGTCCCTTCATTACCGTCTTGTCAAAGCGTGATGTACTGCGAGCAGAGGAATTGTCACTCTGGACTATTGCTGGAGACCGCATAGATGGGGTCGACACGCTGGAATTCGGCGCTGCCGAAGGGTCGATTGACTCTTCTGGTGACAGCGAAGTAATTTTGACCGATATTTTATCACCGCCAGGAGATCTCCGTGGTGTCAGGAATACAAACGCGTCGTTTGGTCCATGAGACTGTCGGTTACCCATCTGCGTCCTTCTGTTAAACCCGCCACGGCCCCCACGATATGTTCCACGATGTTGCCCTCTACCACGAGAAGATACATATGACGAGGTTGAGCTATCAGGTGCCACGTTCAGGTTCATTTTGGTCCAGGACCGTTTGCCTGCGTGTCCAGGGCTTGGCACGTTCGGGTTACTCAGAGAAAAGCTGGCCGGTTTGATCAGTTTTTCGACAACCCGCGCACCTTGCGAAGCCTTCAGATCGGGGAGGAGTTTGGCCTCGGGGTCTTCTGCAAACTCGAGGGCTGCGTCACACATCATTTGACGTGTATGCATGAAGGAGATTTGGTGACGTACTGCCACGATGGCTGCTTCACTCACCCATACCAGGAACGCCTGAAACTTTGCAGAAAGAGTAGGGAACTCCTCTGGAAAAAAGGTGGATAGATTGTTAATCATATACCACGTGACATGATCGAACCACATTATGTCTCCCTTGCACCCTGATACTGCGAACTGAAAACATAGGCACCGTAGATAAGGTCGCTGACAGTTCCAGAACGCTGAACTGTGTTTATCGCTTCGCCCTGTACCTGTCTGCAGCCACTGTTTCGTGTGTACTTTGATGTCCGGAGTAGGACACTTGTGATGATCAAACATCGAGAGGGAGAAATTACCCGGGATATCCTGGGGTTCCTTGAGCATTCCGATGTTCTCAACTGCATTCGTCTTTAACTTTTCAACCTCCTTTGCCGAGAGATTGGCCCAAGCCTGCCACATTGGTATCGAGATAGGAGCTAGAAGATTTATATTAGAGAGGGCCCAGCATCTGTGCCCTTTCAAGGCTACTTGATCCTCCACCGATCTTGGTGGAAGGAATGGGACCACAGGTCCCTTGCCCGAAGCAACCAATAACGCATTAGCTTTCTCTTCCTGAGAGAGCTGAATGGACGTAGCCAGATCTTCCAAAGCAGCCTTATGTGCCGGAGCGATCTTGAGTCCACTCATTAAGGCATGTGACGAAGCAGAAGTACTAAACAATGAAACAGAAGAAGACGATGAACCTTCCTGAGGATTAGCTCTCCGAATAGCAGCATTCACCTTCTTGGAATTGATCGCCGCTAATTCCAGTGCTTCAGCTTCAGCATCGAGAATCTCAATCAACTGAGAGTGTGCTACCTTGAGCTCCTCCAGCGCTTTATCTTTATCTTTAATTGCCAGAGACAAAATGAGAGTCCACTGTGATAAATCCAGCGTGGTAAGGAACAGAGGGGCAGAGTTACCATCTTCATCGACATCTTGTAATGCCGCTAAGTCTTGCTGTTGTATAAACTCGTGGATCGGGGTCGAATCAAGAGCACAGATCGTAGCCTGCACCGCTGGAGTAGGTGCAGGAAGCGGTTCTACATATCCCATCGCAACCAGTTCCGGATCCCATTCGAGCAGGACCTTCTTAGAACTCTGCGGATGCAGACACAGTACTCACACAAATGAGAATGAGAAAGAAGCTCACCACTTCTAAGTGGATTGAATGCAGAGAGAAGACAGATCTTTACAGAACTTTACAACACCCTTTTTCAAGGCTCATTCTCCTTTGCATGAGAACTGTACCCACATAACATTTATCCGACTTCATGATAAGTGTTCAGAGTCGTTCTTGTTATTTTTCAGTATGCAGTAGAAGGGTAAGTCACAAATTATTCTGAGTATAACTCACGAATCCAAGCAGCTGTGCTGTACCATGTATATGTCAGTTTACACTGAATGCACAATAGCTAACCGGCACAACTCGTAACTCAACCTGCTATCTTGAACAGGTGATTTACTCCGAGTATTAGGATTTAACAACGTTCTCATTATCCCTTATTTATCATATCAGTTTAACTACCGTATGATTTCTAATCGTTGAAGTCTGCCAACATCAAATATTCCATTGTCTTTATCCATCCAAGACTAGCAATCTGTTTGGTGCTAGTGGTATGGTTTTGCGGATTATATTTTCTCTCACAGAAAACCACAAGAGCAAACAAGGGAAAAAGAGAGAGGAGACCAGACTCTTTGAAATACACCACAGTTGTATATACAACCATGCTTTATTGCCCAACACAGACCACCTTGGGAACATTGGGTTTTATAATACTATTTAAATAAAAATAAAAATAAAAACTGAACAGATCCATGCATGATACAACCATATTCAGGCCCATTCCTCGAAGTATAATTTCTATGCTTCATCATCGGTGGGTAATCTATATCCTTTCTCAACAGCGTTGTGAGACAGGAGAAATAAAGCCCAATCCCAGTCATGTGTTTTTAGTAAAGGAACTTTCACAGATTATAAAGATATTCCCATCTCAGGCTTTGCTTAAAGCATTTCAGAGCAATCTGGTCGCATAACCCTTTGCATCGCTCAAAAGCATGAGTATATATTAGACACATAGACTCATAACACATAATCATCAAGGAACATAGCTGTAGCTTCAGTAATTTTATCTTGCTAAATAAACAAGACACTGGGCATTACAGGATTTATTGCCAACGTATCCATGGGAGCTGAGCAAATTCAAGCAAGTCACAAGAACGTGCTGACCTAAATCCTCCTCGAAGTATAATTTATACTCCTTCATTGGTAGGTATTCCCGTCTCTCAGCAATTTTTCAAAAAGGCACACGACCCAAAACGTCGAATCCCTTCAATACTACATACTCGTCACACCCAGTAACGTATCTGTTCAAGGATACCTAAATTAGAGTGTCCCCAGTAACGGCACAGAGCATAGCATTGTTCCGAAATACTTCATAACCAAAGCATATTTCATATAAAATTTGCAAGCACAATCTGTGTCACAGGTTAATGTGAATCACAGGGATGGACAGCTCAAGAGTCAGCCAGCTAATACATCAGTAGTTCAAAGTAAAGTGCAGGAACCGCAAGAATTCAGATACAAATAAAAGGTAATGGTAGTAAGGAGAAGAGAAAAATCTTCAAGTGCATGTTCGCATGCTGAGGTGGTAGTCCTCACCTGTGCCCATACAACATTTACAAACACACAGTTAGCAAATGTGCGCACAACAGGTGTCTACAGCCTACCACAGTTGTTATCCATGTCACAGCAAGAAACAATCCACGAGTAAGATTCACAAAGATCACTCCGGAACCAAAAATCCACAAACCCCATAAACCTTGTTCACTCCGCAAGCAAACCCTCTGCCCTCCGTAATCACACCCAGATAAAAGCACCTGAACTGGGCTTCGTTCCATAGCTCACAAAGGGCTGTTCGCGTACACGCTCCAGCCGTGGGAGGTGTGCGTCCAGCGATTCGGCACCTTCTCACAGATCCAAGGAATCCTGGTCTAAGAGTACTGTTCTGCGTGAGAGAAATTCTGAATCTACAAAGGTGATCAGCTCGGACAGGATCGTAGCCCTGTACCTTCTTATTTACTCGTGGCGCCATATGGCCCCCAGGCGAGCTCAAGAAACCAGCTGCACTTTGCTTAAACATAATTACTTGTTCCTTGTACCGTAGCGCAAGGAAACATCCAGAACCCTATACATCTCACCTACCGTATCAATCCAGAATATTCGTAGAATATTCCCTGCCCTAGAGCTAGAGAGAGAGAGAGAGAGAGAGAGAACCCTCCAGCCACCCCTGGTAGGCATCCTCCTGTTTATCTCAAAAAAGAGAGAGAAAGTGAGACCTGGTGTCGTCACTCTCTCAACAGAGGTGCGCACCAGGCTCAATCTTTCCAAATGTAGCACTGAAATGGTACATTTTTGACAAACTCTCTATTCGCGGGATAGAGCTAAACAAGCTCCAAAGTAGACTATATCAGATTCTTCGTTTCAAACATGAGCTTTTACTCAATGTTTTTAGGAGCACTAAAACAGAATGAACTGATTGGTTACCTGCTGATTTCCTTGATTAAATGTAAGATATCCACCTTACATTCAGGAAACTGTCCATTTTCAAGCCATTTTACTATACCCCTGCATAGTCTCGGCCTTTGAAAACCGTTACGCTCCATAATATTGATCAAAATCCTGATCTCCTCCAGTGCTAATTGCGTTACATTGGAAGTATAAATGATAGGCAGCACTTGTGAAATGATGATGTTGTAAGACTGCTTGATCGGTCGATTCGAGAGGAATTTGATAAACTGGGTATACTGAAAAGGCAATGCTCTTCGTTTATCATATTTTGTCATCAGGTATCTCCCAGGTTGCCTTAGGTCTAATCTTAATTGCATGTTCATGAAATGAACAGCTATTCCACGTGAGGCATCGTGAGGATCATAAACCTCCGTCTCAGGCTTGATGGCTATAACATGTAACGGGTAAATCCACCAAGGATTACTCTCCGTTTGTGGTTGATCTGGCGATAGAAAGTCCATGGGAGAAGGGACGTTCACCCAGCAAATGTCGTCTATGTACCGAAAGGCGGACTGGAAGCGAGACATAAGGTCTGCACGCCCCAACTTCGCAAGTCTCTGAATAAATTTAACTTCATACGAAAGAAGATACATGTTGCACCATAATGGTGAACAACTGAAACCCATTGGAATTCCCTTGATCTGTCTCCAGACTCGGTCACCTAACGTAACAAAACAGTTACTCATTAACCATTCGTGTAACTCTAGAAACCGTTGTTCAGGGATATTGACCCATACACCTGTTCTCGGCTGTCTCGTATCCCATTTGGCTGTCACTGGCAGACCCTCCGAATTAATCCTCACCCAGAGGTGTGTATCAGTTCGAGGGTGAGCTAAAGCTGCCTCCTTGAAACCTATGCGCGACAGGTATTGGACTGCACTTAACAGGTTATCTTTACCGTCAAGTGGGATGGCCTCGTAACATCGTTCAACATCCGCTACAAACAGATTACTGATGTGCTCCGGTAGGTTGAGTGCTACTGATAGTACCGAATCCACCATCCAGCACAAAGAGGTATCACACCGCATGAAAGTTTTATATTTCTTGACAGTACGCAAAGCCCATTTCTTGTAAGCTTCCAGTACTGCTACAGAAGTAACAGTAAGCAAGGTGGCAATGTTCGTATACACCGTTTGGTGTGCATTCGTAAGCCACCTGTACTTGTGTTTATGGAACTTATAGGAGGCCATCAAGAATGGCAACGCATTATATAGCGGTGGGGATTCCGGGAATAATTGCATAACTTCAGTTTTGACGCGGTCAAAAACTGCTGTAGGCAACTCCCATACATCCTTCTCACAACACGGAGCAAAATCTTCCCCCATCAGTCTAGCGAATGCTTGCAAGCGAATATGCCTGATGCACATGAAGCAAGCATTGTTTGCTGCTTTATCGAGGCCAGAGACATAAAGATGCTCTAATAGCCATCGAAGCTCATTCTGTACAGCTTTTATTGTAAACAGAAACGGTCCAGAGTTTTTGAACCCGAACTTATTGCTCTTGGCAGCTGCATAAAGATTGCGGAAACACATTTCACGAATATAAACGACGGCTTCTTCTAAGTCCAATCCGAAGGCTTGTAAATTCAGCATACTATAAAGTTTACTGAAAGCATCTATCGTCACTTCCACTGCCTCCTGAAATTCGGTAGGGCGGAGTGGAATGTGGTTCAAACCGAGGGCTAATGCTGCTCTTAGAGCAGGATGCTGTACGATACTAATATCCATAGTACGGACGTGTGTATCTGGGCTAAGAGGTTCGGAACATTCATTTCGAGTCAACGGATCCAAAAACTTGGCGAACCTCTGTGAGGTCATGCAGATACATTTTATATTAGGGTCCAGTAGGTTTACAAAAGAGAACTGTTTAAACACCCTAGCCGGTTTATAGAACTGGGTGGCTAGACTTCGGTCATAGCTCCAAGAAAAGGCAATATCCTCAAGAGATATATGCTCCGTAAGATTAAAATGCGACAACGTCTCATGGAACACTTGCCGTATATTAATCCATTCCAAAGCCCTACTACAGTAAAAGATTCCTAAGTACCTCAGGTGTTTTTCCTCCTTCAACCGATGCAGCTTTCGTCGTCCATACGTATCCTCGGTGATGAGCCTGTTAGAGCACACTGCAAATCATGAAGGTGAAGTTAATCCTCTAACATACTCCAGTCCAAGATGCGTCCCTTCATTACCGTCTTGTCAAAGCGTGATGTACTGCGAGCAGAGGAATTGTCACTCTGGACTATTGCTGGAGACCGCATAGATGGGGTCGACACGCTGGAATTCGGCGCTGCCGAAGGGTCGATTGACTCTTCTGGTGACAGCGAAGTAATTTTGACCGATATTTTATCACCGCCAGGAGATCTCCGTGGTGTCAGGAATACAAACGCGTCGTTTGGTCCATGAGACTGTCGGTTACCCATCTGCGTCCTTCTGTTAAACCCGCCACGGCCCCCACGATATGTTCCACGATGTTGCCCTCTACCACGAGAAGATACATATGACGAGGTTGAGCTATCAGGTGCCACGTTCAGGTTCATTTTGGTCCAGGACCGTTTGCCTGCGTGTCCAGGGCTTGGCACGTTCGGGTTACTCAGAGAAAAGCTGGCCGGTTTGATCAGTTTTTCGACAACCCGCGCACCTTGCGAAGCCTTCAGATCGGGGAGGAGTTTGGCCTCGGGGTCTTCTGCAAACTCGAGGGCTGCGTCACACATCATTTGACGTGTATGCATGAAGGAGATTTGGTGACGTACTGCCACGATGGCTGCTTCACTCACCCATACCAGGAACGCCTGAAACTTTGCAGAAAGAGTAGGGAACTCCTCTGGAAAAAAGGTGGATAGATTGTTAATCATATACCACGTGACATGATCGAACCACATTATGTCTCCCTTGCACCCTGATACTGCGAACTGAAAACATAGGCACCGTAGATAAGGTCGCTGACAGTTCCAGAACGCTGAACTGTGTTTATCGCTTCGCCCTGTACCTGTCTGCAGCCACTGTTTCGTGTGTACTTTGATGTCCGGAGTAGGACACTTGTGATGATCAAACATCGAGAGGGAGAAATTACCCGGGATATCCTGGGGTTCCTTGAGCATTCCGATGTTCTCAACTGCATTCGTCTTTAACTTTTCAACCTCCTTTGCCGAGAGATTGGCCCAAGCCTGCCACATTGGTATCGAGATAGGAGCTAGAAGATTTATATTAGAGAGGGCCCAGCATCTGTGCCCTTTCAAGGCTACTTGATCCTCCACCGATCTTGGTGGAAGGAATGGGACCACAGGTCCCTTGCCCGAAGCAACCAATAACGCATTAGCTTTCTCTTCCTGAGAGAGCTGAATGGACGTAGCCAGATCTTCCAAAGCAGCCTTATGTGCCGGAGCGATCTTGAGTCCACTCATTAAGGCATGTGACGAAGCAGAAGTACTAAACAATGAAACAGAAGAAGACGATGAACCTTCCTGAGGATTAGCTCTCCGAATAGCAGCATTCACCTTCTTGGAATTGATCGCCGCTAATTCCAGTGCTTCAGCTTCAGCATCGAGAATCTCAATCAACTGAGAGTGTGCTACCTTGAGCTCCTCCAGCGCTTTATCTTTATCTTTAATTGCCAGAGACAAAATGAGAGTCCACTGTGATAAATCCAGCGTGGTAAGGAACAGAGGGGCAGAGTTACCATCTTCATCGACATCTTGTAATGCCGCTAAGTCTTGCTGTTGTATAAACTCGTGGATCGGGGTCGAATCAAGAGCACAGATCGTAGCCTGCACCGCTGGAGTAGGTGCAGGAAGCGGTTCTACATATCCCATCGCAACCAGTTCCGGATCCCATTCGAGCAGGACCTTCTTAGAACTCTGCGGATGCAGACACAGTACTCACACAAATGAGAATGAGAAAGAAGCTCACCACTTCTAAGTGGATTGAATGCAGAGAGAAGACAGATCTTTACAGAACTTTACAACACCCTTTTTCAAGGCTCATTCTCCTTTGCATGAGAACTGTACCCACATAACATTTATCCGACTTCATGATAAGTGTTCAGAGTCGTTCTTGTTATTTTTCAGTATGCAGTAGAAGGGTAAGTCACAAATTATTCTGAGTATAACTCACGAATCCAAGCAGCTGTGCTGTACCATGTATATGTCAGTTTACACTGAATGCACAATAGCTAACCGGCACAACTCGTAACTCAACCTGCTATCTTGAACAGGTGATTTACTCCGAGTATTAGGATTTAACAACGTTCTCATTATCCCTTATTTATCATATCAGTTTAACTACCGTATGATTTCTAATCGTTGAAGTCTGCCAACATCAAATATTCCATTGTCTTTATCCATCCAAGACTAGCAATCTGTTTGGTGCTAGTGGTATGGTTTTGCGGATTATATTTTCTCTCACAGAAAACCACAAGAGCAAACAAGGGAAAAAGAGAGAGGAGACCAGACTCTTTGAAATACACCACAGTTGTATATACAACCATGCTTTATTGCCCAACACAGACCACCTTGGGAACATTGGGTTTTATAATACTATTTAAATAAAAATAAAAATAAAAACTGAACAGATCCATGCATGATACAACCATATTCAGGCCCATTCCTCGAAGTATAATTTCTATGCTTCATCATCGGTGGGTAATCTATATCCTTTCTCAACAGCGTTGTGAGACAGGAGAAATAAAGCCCAATCCTAGTCATGTGTTTTTAGTAAAGGAACTTTCACAGATTATAAAGATATTCCCATCTCAGGCTTTGCTTAAAGCATTTCAGAGCAATCTGGTCGCATAACCCTTTGCATCGCTCAAAAGCATGAGTATATATTAGACACATAGACTCATAACACATAATCATCAAGGAACATAGCTGTAGCTTCAGTAATTTTATCTTGCTAAATAAACAAGACACTGGGCATTACAGGATTTATTGCCAACGTATCCATGGGAGCTGAGCAAATTCAAGCAAGTCACAAGAACGTGCTGACCTAAATCCTCCTCGAAGTATAATTTATACTCCTTCATTGGTAGGTATTCCCGTCTCTCAGCAATTTTTCAAAAAGGCACACGACCCAAAACGTCGAATCCCTTCAATACTACATACTCGTCACACCCAGTAACGTATCTGTTCAAGGATACCTAAATTAGAGTGTCCCCAGTAACGGCACAGAGCATAGCATTGTTCCGAAATACTTCATAACCAAAGCATATTTCATATAAAATTTGCAAGCACAATCTGTGTCACAGGTTAATGTGAATCACAGGGATGGACAGCTCAAGAGTCAGCCAGCTAATACATCAGTAGTTCAAAGTAAAGTGCAGGAACCGCAAGAATTCAGATACAAATAAAAGGTAATGGCAGTAAGGAGAAGAGAAAAATCTTCAAGTGCATGTTCGCATGCTGAGGTGGTAGTCCTCACCTGTGCCCATACAACATTTACAAACACACAGTTAGCAAATGTGCGCACAACAGGTGTCTACAGCCTACCACAGTTGTTATCCATGTCACAGCAAGAAACAATCCACGAGTAAGATTCACAAAGATCACTCCGGAACCAAAAATCCACAAACCCCATAAACCTTGTTCACTCCGCAAGCAAACCCTCTGCCCTCCGTAATCACACCCAGATAAAAGCACCTGAACTGGGCTTCGTTCCATAGCTCACAAAGGGCTGTTCGCGTACACGCTCCAGCCGTGGGAGGTGTGCGTCCAGCGATTCGGCACCTTCTCACAGATCCAAGGAATCCTGGTCTAAGAGTACTGTTCTGCGTGAGAGAAATTCTGAATCTACAAAGGTGATCAGCTCGGACAGGATCGTAGCCCTGTTACCTTCTTATTTACTCGTGGCGCCATATGGCCCCCAGGCGAGCTCAAGAAACCAGCTGCACTTTGCTTAAACATAATTACTTGTTCCTTGTAACCGTAGCGCAAGGAAACATCCAGAACCCTATACATCTCACCTACCGTATCAATCCAGAATATTCGTAGAATATTCCCTGCCCTAGAGCTAGAGAGAGAGAGAGTGAGAGAGAGGAGAGAAGAAGAGAGAGAGAGAGAGAGATAGAGAGAGATAGAGAGAGAGAGAGAGAAGAGAGAGAGAGAGCGAGAGTAGAGAGAGATAGAGAGAGAGAGAACATAGCTGTCTCTCTCCTCTCTCGCTAGATCTCTCGCTCTCTCTCTCTCTCTCTCGCTACTCGCTCGCTCTCTAACTCTCTCTCTCTCTCATCCGCGCTATCTCGCTCTATCTCTCCTCCTCCTCTCTCCTCTCTCTCTCCTCTTCTCTCTCTCCTCTCTCTCTAGCTCTCTCTCGCTCTCTCGCTCTCTCTCTCTCCTCCTCTCTCTCTCTCTCTCTCTCTCTCTCTCTCTCTCTCTCTCTCTCTCTCTCTCTCTCTCTCTCTCTCTCTCTCTCTCTCTCTCTCTCTCTCTCTCTCTCTCTCTCTCTCTCTCTCTCTCTCGCTCTCTCTCTCTCTCTCTCTCTCTCTCTCTCTCTCTCTCTCTCTCTCTCTCTCTCGCTCTATCCTGTATTGCAAAAGGAAGACTTATAAATTTGTTAGACCTTCCAATAGTGATACACTTAAAAAGACATTTGAAGAGGTGTGGAGAAAAGACCTTTGAACGGTTTTTCAAACATTGTTGATATAAGCTCACCAAAATCACACCATTTTAAAGCTTTAGAAATGCAAGAAGCAAATAGTAACAATTCCATAGTAACTTCTGCAAGGTGCTCTTGCATGGAGGCAAACTCCACTGGTCAGTGTGCGGGAAGCAACATGTGAAATCCACCAACTAGACTTGCAAGCCACACTATGATAAGCTTGTAGAGCTTCTTACAGCAAGTCCACATCTTGCTGAAAAACCATAAATTTGAAATGAAAACAAAATATTATTTAAGGTAAAGCTGAACTAATTAAAAAGCTTCATATAGTTTACAAATAGCCATCTGGCATTCACACAATATGTTAAGGTGATGACATGCTACTGCCTAAGGTCCGAGAATAGCTGCATGGATAAATTAACAAATCAAGTTACTACACAAGACATACATATTGTTCAGTCAAAATAAAGATAAGATTATTTGGAAAAAGTACAATTTGACCACCATACTAGGAGTACGCAAAAAATGACGTTATTCCATTAGACCATCAAAAAGCTCGATTTACTTGACAAATGGCCAACTTGCATTCACACAATATATTAAGGTGAAGTAATTGAAGATCATTTAAAGCAAAGGAATATGAAATTTGCGAATTATTCTACAAGAGGCTCTTTGAAGCGCATTGTTACAAGCTTAACATGGTGTTCAATCATAATTACTTAAACTGCTCATTGCTTTGTTGTAGCTAGAGAGTATTTATGTGAGAGCCAATGAAACACTTGGCTAACATTGATAAGTATTCTAATTTGAAAAGCCCTGAAAAGCATATATTGTTGTGATATAATTTGAATAGGTGTAGCTAATCTATATTTAAGAACTCGTCTTTTGCTCGATAATTGGTCTTTTTAAGGACATATTAAAGTGCGCTTTTTAAAGCGTTATGAGGATTTAGTGGATGTTAAAGGACACTATATATATACAAGCAAATTTATCAAAGTTATCAACTTGTACATATCAACTTCCTACATGTCCATAGCACACTTAATGCTAAAAGGCACTTACCAAATATATTTTCTTCTACCTTTCGAGTAGTACTTGTGATTTTTCATCAATTTTAAAAGGCATTCCTTTCCTAACCATAGATACTACGTTACATATACCTCACATTCAAGTGCAAGTGTGAAGAGTATAATGTATTTCTATAATTGCCACTTTGTTACATAATAGTTTCTTCTGCAAATGGACCACAAAGATCACTTCGCAAAGGTCTTTGCCCAACTCAATGACGGACACTTGAGTAGATTTGCTAAATGATTTAAATCAGAGTAGTAACCATTTAGGGTCTTGAAGAGCGAGACATAACCAAATTCAATCGTATGTCTAAATGCAGATTCACAAGATTTAAGAAGGTGTAACAATTTTTTTTAATTTTTTAATTTATTTTTTCTGAATACACAGAGATTGACAAGAGAGACTAAAACCTGCAAACTATCTTTTAGAGTTATCAGGAAGTCATCTTGAGTTTTTAAAAGATGTGATAAGTTTTGATTTAACCCCTAAAGGACGAAGCAACCACTTTTGGGTCGCGCCAGAAATTGAAAACCCCGTAAAATGCCCTAGAAGGGTCGGATTTGAGTGTTTTTTGTTCCTAACATCTTTAGAATCAAATTGGCTATAACAATACGCTAAAATTTTGGTGAAAAAAGGAAACCCTGATTTTAGAAAAAAGAAAGAACATGAGTCGGTCCTATGTTTCTACAGTGAAGTTAGTGTTTCTACAATGGAAATGTTTCAACCAAACTTTGAGCACATTGAAAACTGAAATGAAGATCTATCCTTGTGGATTTATTTTTTTCGCATTTTTTTGAATTTTGCAAAAAGTGCCATGTTGAAAAAAATAAAATTCAGAGTGACACTTATATCAAACCCATTTTCTCCAAATTGATAACTCGAAAAAATCTATAAAAAATTGTGCATGTTCCTAACATACTAGAGAAGAGAGTTAGCTTTAGTTGCCAAGTTTTTATAAATTTTTGAATTAACAATTTTCAGTCAAACTCGGAAACTCGCTCTTTGTATTTCAGAAATTCACTGATCTTCCAAACTTCACATGTTATTATCTTCCAATCCGTTGCTTCTCCAAACCCAAAATTTGGTACAGATTTTGGTAGCCCACTACTTTCAAAGATCTTACAGTTAAATTGCTTATGGTGATTCTCAAATTTGTCTCACTTTGGAAAATGCAAGAATGGCACTGTAGGTACTGAAAAAGTGTGGAAATACCCCTTGTCCCAAATGGAAGATCTTGTTAGTTTCAAAATTTTGAGTAAGTGAGAGCTTTGACTTCATTCCTAGTTGTCATTTCATCATTGAAAACTAATTTTCCTTGAACTTAAAGACCACCAAACTCTTCCACACACATTATAGAGAGTCCACACCAAACTCTTCTACATCTATGACCTCTTTCCAGTGAATAAATAAAATCATGTTTATTCAAAACTCATGATATATCTAGGTCAAATACTTAATATCTTTTCAAAACATGATATCTAAATCAACTATTGGATGCCCTTATACGCTCATGGTATTTAAGGCAAATATCGGATGCTTTTATAAATAACTCATTGATTACAAATATTTCAAAACAATTTTTGAAAACGCTTCCATGAGCTCGCAACATAAGAAATGTCAGCAACGAAATGGACTTGAACTTGGTCTAGAATGACCTTAAATTACCAGATGATGGAGAGGAGTACCCATTGAATGTTGCCGAGCTACAAAGGGGTCAGCGGTTCTACTCCAGCCGTAAAATCTCAACTCTATTAGATGGAAAATTCCCTAGCAATGGGTTGCTAAACGCAATTCATCATCTGTGCCGCGGGTTGCGAAAAAAAATTCTTGTGTCTCAAACAAAAAAACAAAAAATGGACCTGAACTCAGCGATAACGGTGCAAGTGCAGCACGCCACTCGCCAGGGTGGCCACCCCCGCCATCCACCTCAGCACACGCCCCCGACACGTAGGTCCGGATGCTGACATGGACATCCGACGTGGACCAGAGCCGCACAAAGAACGGTGACGAACAGACCGAAATCATTTGGCACCGAAAGAGAGAGCTCGCGCGAGAGGCGAAGAGGCAGGCGTTGTGTTGTTCGGAGCTTGTTTTCGGAGCCAGAGCAGGGTGCGGAGAAGCGAGGCGAAGCGCAAGCAGCAGCTCGAGTCGACGACGACGACGATGGCGCAACCGAAGCAGGGCCTGTCGCTGCTCAAGTTCATCCCCAAGGCCATGCGCCCCTCCACCTCCGACGTCAGCAGCGTCGCGCTCTGGGGCACCACGGCGGCCATGGGTGCGTTGTGGCTGGTGCAGCCGTTCGACTGGATCAAGGCGCAGATCTCCGGCGCCCCCGCGGAGGAGGAGCAGAAGTAGGGATGGCGATTCTGTGGCGTTTTTGGTGAGAGATGGCCCTGGGCGTGTGGATGGGAGCACGTCGTTGGTGTAGAGATTACAGTAGGTCGAGATTTGAGGAGCCCCTATCTGATTAGGGTTTCTCGGGGGTTTTAATAATTTCGGTGCAAGGATGGGTTACTGCACCTCGGGGTGAGTTCTCCGGTGGTGTGTATTGAATCTTATATCTCTAGTGAAGAACCTCCACTTTATTGGTTGGTTATCAATTTCCTCGTGACGATTTTTTGGGTTTTTTTTGCATGGTAGGGTTTGGGTTATGGAGTTTGTTTATCTCCGTGCCCTAGTTTCTCTTGCTGTGGCATGCGTGTGTTGCTGGATCTGTCGCTGGGTGGTTTTGTTGTAGAGAATTTGGTAGAATGTGGTGATTCGGGGATGGAGAAGATTGGTGCAATTTATCTTTCCTGGGGGAAAGAGAGTTGATTTGAATGACCGGGTACTAACTTAGTTTGACTCGTTTGTTTATGGACTTTTTTGTATTGAGGTCTGCTTGTGTGGAGTTACTCTGTGGAATAGCATAGTGGTGTGGTGCTAGGCATTGATATTGACTAGTTGTAAGGAATACTGCCTCGGTTTCTAGTCCTACTTTGTTTCCAGAACTGTTGAGAGCAGCTGTGCAGTATTTATCATCCGATCTCCTATACGAGGGAAGAGAAGATAGAGTCATTCAGGAATCATGTTTAGCTCGAGACTTGATTCTCGTCTTTTGTTTTATGAGTTGCCTGTCTATTTCGCACAATCACAAACACTCGTCATGGCTTACACTTGAGTGTATGCGTTTCAGTCTGTAAGATTATTGTTTGAAGTTTTCCAAAGTCTTGGGGTAATAAGCATGACCCCTATGTCCAATTCTAAAGTTCAAATATTTGCTCATCAACATGGTTTGTATGTTCATGTAGATTTGTTTTTAGAGAGGAAGGTTTCCATGTAACTTTTGAAGTCACATACCGTACTGTCCCACATTACTAATCTCATGAGTCTAGACCATATCGCCAGATCATCCGAAGAGTGCCTAGGAGGCTGCAGATCGTTGGAACAGAAATTCTAAGTTATTTTTTTCGCTACAGTTTTGCTGCTTGGTTCAGTTGCACCTTTGAGAAAGAATTCGCAGGTACAGAATTTTCTGTCTATGGTACTAATCCATTGAACTGCAACGGATTCATTCATGTACTACTACTTGCAGCTTACTTTGAGATAAATTCTGGAGAGTCCTAGCGTCCTTCTAAACCCTAAACTCTTCACCCCCTTGAACAGAACACATAACTCTCATCTACCAAGCGATAAGTTGCACATGGACTAAGTCGCTATTTTCGGAAGCGCACTTACCAATGGTTCATGGCTAGATTATGGGAACTTGTCTGTCCGTGGCCATGTGGAATTTGCAATCTGTTTGCGCTCATTTGCATTACTCGAGGATGTTGCGTCGTATGGAATGAGTTAGTGTATTCTTTTCATCTTTTTGATTTTGTTTCGCATTACTCTGCTTCTTCTCCTTCACTGCTTAAACCTTGTCGTGCTGACGTTCAGTTTCTCGTAGACTTTTGGGGTCTTTTACATCGGCACTCTTGCTTCTAGTATTGTTAGCTTTAGATATTCCTTAGAAGCTTTCAAAGAGATTGATTGTAAAATCAAAATATCTTCTATTCCACTGGATTGGAGTTCTTGCTGGTACATATCTTCCCGTCTCTATGAAAAGTGAAAATTTGAACATCAGCATCTTGCTTGCCATCTTGTAGCCATTGTTTGTTGCCCGTCTTGTTGGATAGTTGTTGTCGTAAGAGCGTGCTCGTACATATCTTTATTTGATTTCTGGAATTGAATACCATATTTTCATAACTCTTGTTTAATGATTGCAGACAGATAATTTCAGAACCCTTGCTTTGATGAACCTTGTCTGAAGAATAGAGAACTCTCTTCTTTTTTTCTTTCTAACTTTTTTTTTTTAAATTTTTAAATTTTTTAAATTTAATTTTTTTAATTTTGAAATGTAGAACTTACATTTTGAGCAACATTTTAGTGATGGAATCAGGTGGATGTTTTCTCTATTTGCCTATATCGTATCTGCCAATGCTAAGGTCAGAGCATTCTGCAAGCAGTACAGGAGGTTCATCATGCTTTTGTGTTCTTCAGGTACTTTCTCCTAACAACGTTCACCATGGTTCGGTGTTAAGTTTCTTTTAAACTTTCTCATTTGACATCCATATCCTTGGCGTCATACAGAAGTTATATCTTGCCAAGTTCGTAAATTACACCTTGGGTTTAAAGAGAGCTTTGCTGAAGTCATTTTTCATTTATTTACATCAACATCTTAATTTACATCTTTGTTACCATCGTTATTTACATCTCATTGTTTGCTTGTATAATCCTGTGCAGGAATTCCACTTCCTGTTCGCCTAGCCCAAGCACTGACAGGAGCCGCGGATTGAATAGCTTCCCTGCTTACTTTGTTAACTGTTCCCCGGTCTCCAGTATTCAACCCAATTCCCTCACCAGCTTGACAACTAGATCCACACGCTCCTCCCATTGCACCTGAGCCACGGATCAACTTCCAACTAAGCTTTAGATCTCAACTTTCTCTTCCACGAGAGTATGCATGTCTTGAGTAAGTCGGCTCAAACCAATTTAGAATGAAAAAATAAGATGGCTACTCTAGATTTCTGCAGGTGCTAGGGAACTCAAATGGAAAATCTGCAGAATGAAGGTTACCTGCATGACTAAAAGCTCTGTCTGTGCCATCATCGGAGCACACTTTTTCAGGGGTGCTGAGATACCACATTGCCAGGTTTGACTGTGGGTTAGCGTGCTCCAAAACCACAGAGTTCCAATCCTTAAGTCCTGGTTTGTGCTCTTTGTGCCGACGGCGAGCAAACAGGTTACCATAATGTCTGCCTCCAAAGTCTGCAATTGACCTCATAGTAGCGATGCACAAGAGGAGGACGAGAACCACATCTTCCTCAGGGTGAACCTCCATAGCTGATACTTGCCAGTTGAACAATGCAGTTGCTCTTCCCTGGGGAGCTTGAGCGTTGTAGCGAACCAGAGTGACGAACCCCTCCTGCTCGGGAGTTGCACCATCCACCGCATATTGCAGCTTTCTGCCATTTATCAGGCGTACCTAGATTTTATAGAAAGGAAAGTGAGAAATCAGTGAATTACGGATCAACGGATAATGATCAGTTTTGACGATTGGGAATTCAAGCCGAAGTATATGTTCGAAGGGGAGTCTCACCAAGCTTGTGGAGGAACCTGTCAGACTAAACTCCAGTTTCTGCTCCCAGTCATGGCCATCATAGAATGGTTTAGAGATGACGAAAGTGAGCCCCGTGTTGAGGTGCCAGCTCAATCGATCTTGATCCAGCTCATCAGCATTCGGAACAGCACTTCCAACAATTTTTACTGCAACAGAGGAGTGAAGCTTGAAGGGCAAATTACTCGATATACGGGCTTGCTTAGCCTTATTTCTGAACAGGTGAAGAGATTTTATAGATCAAAATACAAGTGTTCATGGACTCGACTTTCCTGCATGATGTATCACATACCCGAAGAATAACCAGTTGCGCCCGCAACATATGTCCAGCCCCCCTCGCAGATGTTGATGACACGCTCGTGCCAATCAACGCCAACAGGTCTATCACCACTCTTTCTCCATATCCCCTTTGCTTGCCTGTTGCACATAGCATTGAAAGTTATCAAATATTTATGAGCCTCATGTAGTCCCATGGAAATGAAAGTAGATTCAATTAGCAAGAGCTTATATGGCGCCTGTGTTTTTAAAGACTGACAAATGTTTGACGTATCTTGTAATGAACCAGTTGGCAGGGGCACTTGAATAAAAACAGAGTTTGCCTTGCCTGATTCGAATTACAAAACACTCTCTGCCCATGTGATTGAGCACAGTGCGTGTAATCCACCGTCCATGTTGAGGTCGATACTTGTTCATGCGCAGGATGAGGTTTGACAACATGGCCCCAGTGTCATCTGTTACTCGATCAGGCACCGTCTTGAGAAGGTAAGGTCCCTGAACAAGCATATAGCATCAGTTGTCTTAAACAAGCCACAACATTCAACTGCCGTTAAAATTTAGTCTGGTTTAAATTGATCCTCTCTGACTAAGGATACTTGATCATTGAGAAACTGCGTAGGTTAGTTTGAAGATACTTACTTGTTGTGGAAGAGTTATGGAAACCGAAAATCTGAGTTCAGGAGGATTCGAGTTTTCCCTCATAGACGCAGCCCTTACCTTTTCATTCAAAGTTAGCACTGTATCCACAGACAGGGATGGAGAATTTTGGATATCCTCCCATGTGAGCAACGTTGATCCAAGTAGTTTCGACTGCGTGAACGTCCGCAGGCAGCCGTCAACGTGGCACCGCAGCTCCAGAGTAACACCAACAGTTGCCATTTCGCATTGTAGAAGATACAACATCTCCCATCTTGTATCCGAGACAGAATTTATGACAACAGGCGTGTCCACCTTCAGAAGCTTGTGGGCTTCAACTACTCGCAAACGAACAAACATACTCTCTGCGTCCACTTTCACGTTTTTCATCAGATCGATGGCACTTTTCTTGAAAATGCACACCTGCAGAACTTGTCGAGGGACGAGGAGTGGAAACCTGGGATAGTTCATATCTGGGGAGTGGAATTCTGGAGACAGAGCAACAGGTATACTTTCAAGAATTTCTTGACCATCATGACCATCATGTGGAGGTGCAGGAAGATTTACAGGTTTGGCTCCTCTGTACATGCTACCAGCTCTTTCATAAGGACGCCCAAAAGTGTTTTCCCAGAGCTTTGTAGTACATTTAAAGCCATCTTCAAGAGGCGAGTGAGGGCCCCTCTCCATGTTGTCGTCGTGGTCTATTATACAGCCAAACAGTGATTTGGTGTCTCTAGCATATGCGACTGGCGAAACCTGCACCTCAATTTACAGACAATTCAAGCTACCTGATTGGAATGACTCACTGAAGACACAGTTCCACCCAAACTGAAGTTGAACAAGGTATTTGTCGAATGCCCATACCTGATGAGCGTGCCAAATGAGATCAATGTCATACGTAGGCACACACAGAGTTGTCCCATGTGCCATGCTCACGATTTGCAGGAAACATTTGTATCGTTCCAGTGCAACACGGAGAAATGCCTCCTCCCACATGTATGGTTGCGAGACCTGCTTAACCAACATGCTAAACGTTAAGTCTTCGAAGCTGCTTAAGCCCAATTGGATCATTACCCGCAGCCAGGTTCGTCTACACATACTTCCTTGGTCTATTGGTACTCATTTTAGCATCAAGCATGCAATGTTTTGCAATCACTGGCCATGAAGCGCACCTGGTAATAGAAAGTGCTCTGTCTCTCAGTAGTTGCCACCACCTCTTGCAATTCTGCTTGGTGCTCGTCCCAAGGGTGGAATTCCTCATCCAAATGTTTTGTAAGGCTCAACTGGGATACGATGACGTTAAAAGGCTGAGTTGGATAACGGTCGGACCAAACCTTCTTGCATCTGTTGCGTGCAGCTTCTTCGCTGGGAGTGTCGACCAGACAGGGGAAGTCGATGACGCGCCCAAATTTTGATTTGCAGTAGTTCCTGTACCTGACCTGTGACAAGCACGTCTAGGTATCAAACTGAATTGCTCATCAATCCATTGAAAGGACGGTCGTGTATGGAGAGATTCAATTTCATAAACTAAGGTGATTTCTGGATCATATGTCTCTGATTCCGTTTGATGATACTTTCTGATAGTTAACAGTGTAGAAAATTTGGATTACCGGATTCAGACAGTGGCAATACCAAACCCACTGAACGTCCAGCGGAGGAAGCAGAGCATACTCTGTTGCGACATAGCCAGAGCCTCCTGTCTCTGCTGCCTCTGCTGCCTCTGCTGCCAAGGGCATCCAGCACTTCCCATACCTAAATTGCAAATCAGCTACTGGCATAAAGTTAGAAATAGAAAACGCACCCGAGAAAATGATCAATAGAATAATGAATAGCATATATTCAATTAATGCATTTTCCACCTCGTAATAGCACGCCTCACGGCAAAACCACGGTGCAAACTCGTGATGCTGTCTATTGTGCGCAGAAATCCTAACAGACGTTTGGAGGCAGAAACCAAATCCACAGACAGTTCTATTCCTCGAGCCAAATTCAGCTCCTTGTCGTGACAGGAGGGTTCACCGCCAACCACATATTCCAGTCCATGGTGAGCATCGTTCTCTCGGTTCACAGTACTCATAAGCTCCAGATTAGCCATGATCCATTCCCA
Organism: Ceratodon purpureus; assembly: GCA_014871385.1. Taxonomy (NCBI): domain Eukaryota; kingdom Viridiplantae; phylum Streptophyta; class Bryopsida; order Pseudoditrichales; family Ditrichaceae; genus Ceratodon; species Ceratodon purpureus. The sequence goes on along the minus strand of MU104856.1, from coordinate 105,578 downwards.
GTCTAGGGCAAACAAAGTATTTGCGATCAGATCTGCAATTCACAACTAGATCGAAGACACCTAACTTGGAAAAATAATGCTAATCTGGAGTGGAGATGTACCATCCAGGGGAGAGTGAGTCCCTTATATATTACACCATTGCCGTGAGTCATCATGGTTGTGAGTCAGTGTGTCCCTTCAACTACATTTAAGTGCAAATTGACAGTTCTTTTAGGAACTGCATTACACGTAACGAATTTCTATCGTGGTTCAGAAATTATTTGTCCAGCACCGATGATGTATCTCTTTCACCAGTTTTTGGGACCACATACGTGTCGTGACAGGAGGTGCTTCGACCGAATTGTAAGCCTCATTGTGTTTACCTGATCCCGGTTACATCAGAGTGTGTAGATGTACATACAATAATTCCCTGTTCACTGATTAAATTAATTAAGCAGGAGCATCATTGATCGGGACCCTTTGAAGTTTGGGCGTCTGGACAAGGACAGGATGTTAGCAGTCTTTTTCATACGTCTTTGGTAAGAAATGTTCACTGACTCTTCTATAAAGTTCTTCCACGTATGCCGCGAACCCAAAGATTGTCAACCATCTCGTCTCTAGATCTGGTAGAAACATATTAGCTTGGAAGATAGTTTATATAAATATCTTGGAAGGAAAATCAATGAACTAAAATAAAAATCCCAGATAAGTGATGGACTACGTAATGAGCAAGTAGAGGAACAACCTTGTTAAGCCACGGGAGTGGTGAGACAGGTTGCTTCCTTTATCACAATCTGCTTGCACAAATGTTACCAGATATAAGGTTAATGGCTGGATTCTCTTCAATCTCTTCAGTGATGATCAATCAAGGGTCACAAAAGAAAGGCATCATAATCTATCACTACTTTAAAAAAGCCCTAGATTGTGGGAAATAATCTTGTCTTTCTTATCCAAAGGTTGCATGCCACCTCTACAATTATAGGCTGCATTGAGGTTGTGATTTAATCAGTGCCCAGTTCATTTACTTGTCCTTAGTACTGGTATCGATCGTTGAAGTAGTGTCATAGAGTTTGTTCATATGTATGGTGCACTTGGGGAATGTGCAGTGCAGTGAGACATCTTACCGGTGATCGTCATGAATCATATTGCCATCGGCTTGCAATGCGGAGCCACGGAAGTTACAGTTCAGAGAAATGCACAGCGAACTTCACATTCCTTGAAAGATTGGATGGTCGATTATGGTGGCACTTCACAAAGAGAGACAACAACATGCACTCTCAGGACAAGCTTGCAAAGGAATCAACTCCAATTGCTACAAAAATCCAAGGGCTGACAATCAAACTCCAAAATCCAAGTCACACAATACAAAAATCAAGACAAATGAGAAATTGCACACCAAGAGTAAAGCGAAAACTGCTTGGACAAGATATTGAAGATCATGTACAAGTTTCTGATTCATCAAAATAAAAGATCTACAGACTGAACACCGAAAATGATGAAAACTCGGATGGGAAGTCAAGGCAGCAAGAACGTTAGCTTAAAAGTTCACTTAGGAGCACCTGAGACAAACTACGCTGCCCATATTAGTTTTATAGGATCTTCAACGTTTTCAAAACCTGCCCACTTTGAGAGAGAGCTTCAAAACAACCCAGCAATGCTCATGACAAACTGCCACAAAATCCCCGACTTTCATGTTAAGAAGGTGTTCATCCCTGTCAGTATTATCCATTACTTTCTTGAGATTTACTTAGATTTGGTTGCAGCCGAATTCGGAATGGGCCCAGGAATTGGCAGATTATCGTACAAAATGCAGCTGGAGGGCCTCATAGCATCAATTATAGACTGGGCATTCTCTGTCCTTTGGGTGGGAGCTTTGGATGGTGTGGACTTCCACGACTTTTCAAGCTCTCTGGTCTTCATGTATCTACTAGCCTCTTTGGCTTCTGTTACTCTGGACATGCTGTGTTCCCGAACATCTATTCCTCGTTGCGTAATAGGAATGACAACAACAAAGTATTAGGTGTAAGGTGCGCTCTCTATTTCAACCCAAAGACACTTTTTCGAGCTCTTATTCTAGCAGTTATTATCTAACTCTGCCATATCTAGTTATATGAAAAAAACCGAGGCAGGAAGACCTTGTTTTTCATTACTATTACATATTGGAGTGGTGTGAGCACAGGTTCGGAGTGATGATACCCGTAGCCTACTAGCAGGTTCGTCCATGCACCGTTGAAAAAATGATGTTCGTCTCTTGGAAACTGAATTTCTCAATTTTTGTTTTTTAGCCAAAAATCTGTAAAAATGACCTTAAATGGCTTAGAACCAACAAAATAATTCAAAAAATAATTTATTCTGATTTCGTTTCTTTGACTTCATAATTTTCTAATTTGTTTGTTTTCTATTTTTAGAATTATTTTTGGACGAAGCTGCTAGTAAGCTACGGTATTGAAAATGCCATGTTTTTGTATACCTTGTATGTTGCAGCTTCACTTTGTGCACGTTGCTCTATGCTGGAACGGCAGTCATGGGGTTCAAGATGTTCGGATCAGAGACTGCGTCTCAGATAACGCTGAATTTGCCCATGGCATCCAAAATAGCTGTTTGGACTACGGTGGTGAATCCTTTCACAAAATATCTTTCTGACTAATTCGTTTGAGGCACTGCTTGAAGTTTTAGAGAAAGGTGATGAATTGAGTCAGAGAATGGTTATGTCTGTGTGTATCAAAACCCCTGGAACCGTGCTGATCTTCCTCTTAGTGCAAGCCAAATCAAATGAATTGCATAGGTCCAATTGGTTTATCTAAGGCAGCTATGTTCTTCCTATTTCGAGATATAATCTGCTGAATGAACTTGGTTATGGGTATGAAGCCCAAGGTATGGAAAATAACAGTGGGGAGCTGATACCTGCAAAGCTATGGGAGCGGCAAGGGGATCCATGCAGACAGTTATTTTCCACGTTTGGGGCCTAGTTCGCCATTACCGACCATAATCAGACTCAGGATGCAAGTTCCCAATCTAATGATTTTCCTTTATGCATGTATCTTGTATTGTTCACTTTTTGTGAATAATGTTGACCAAATTGCTCCCGTTATGGAAGGACTCTTCTAACACATGGACCCCAGGAGGTATACTTTGGTTCTGCAATCTATTAAATAGAGTTGACACGGCGACTGATCTAAAGAGATGAGTCAAATAGTATTTCAACGTTTAGTTCAAATACATTAAACATATACTAGTTATAGTTTCTTTAAGTGCATAAAACCTACTTGTGTGAGCTATTTTGCTACCTGGTGGAATTTCATAACTTCAATACCCCCAGCGCTTGTAATATCTACCATGGATGTGGCGGTATCAGTGCCGTTTTTGGTGAGTCCTTTGCTACACACATCTTCTCCTCCGTCTCTGCTGTTATCAAACTGAGCAAGGAAGCTCAGGAAGAATCGATTACCTTCGTGTGAACGGTTAGTGAGTGAATCCTGTTCGTGCATATAGCATATAGTCGTGGATATGTCCTGGAGTCGACATATTCCACAGTACTTGGCCCAGAGACAGGATGCTATTATGTTTGTCACCAGTTGTGATATTGTGCACTTCTACATTGTCACTACAATTCTGACATCCACTTCCCTTTTCTGTTGGGATGATGCTTTAACGACTATCTATGCTGATCTTACTTCACAGGTTTTGTTCTAACCTTCATCAGTTCCTTTCTGAGCATGACAACAGTCAGTAATCTGTAATCTGCACTTTCTAAATGCTTACATGAATGACGACGTTAGGTTTGTGTCTAGAGCACGGGCAGTTTGAAGACTATTCCAATTTGAAGCAGAGTGCTCTGAGGTCCATCCGGATGAGAAGATTATATTTAGATGATGCAGAGTCTAGTCTCTGCATAGGATTACCCTTGTCTCCAAGGTATTGGGTTCAATTGTGATAAACCCCGCATGTGGATTTTAATTTTAGATTTCAAATTGTACGCTGAAGCCTTGTTTGGTGTGAATTGCACTCATTGATTTTTGCCATGTGCATTCTATTGCGCCATTTTCGGTTTGCATGCTATCTCGCCATTTTCGGCGAGAAAGTAACTGTGCTCCAAGTAAATTTCTTTACTAAATCTACCTCTTGACTCAGGGAGCCCAGGAGCCGTTCCCCCCGGTAGTTGAAATAGAATTTTATCCTAGCCCCTTTGACTTTCTGAACAAGTTCGAAAACGGAGGAGGAGATGAAATTTCGGAGGGAGAACGGCTCCAGGGCGCCCTGTGTGACCTCATGCCGTGTATATGGTTTCATTGGCATCAATGTCCCAACGTATGATCCTTCCGCACATCTGAGTTTCTAGTTTGGTACTTAGCGAGTCCTATTTCTAACATGTTGGCTTGGTGATTTTACAAGCAATGCTGTGTGTCACGGTGATACTCATCAGATTCATCTGTCTGATCTTGCGGACTTGTTCATCAGTCTTTGGCATCATTGCAAGTTATTCTGACGTACCTACATTTCTTCATTGAGTGCGCATTGCATCATGAGAGCGAGGGAGTTTTTCTCCATGGGGCTTTAGGTGTAAGGTATTAATAAATTGACTTCAACGTACGTCTGAAAATTCTAGACGTCAAGCACTAGCTACACCCATGTACTCCACGTGTTATTTTAGCATTACAGTGACCAAATTAGAAGGTATCCGAAATATATTCAAGCGGGAAGCACTCTTCTGAATCTGTGTCCTGTGTTTCCATCCTTACTCCAGTTTACTCGCACACGGTCAACTACTTCCAAAAACATACTATAACAGTCTGGCACATGTGAGTTGATTCTCAAAATTTCGTTGGAGTAAGATATCTCAGCGGATAAGATATTTCGGAATATCCAATGTTGAAGAATCTAAGTCTAACTGTCAACGGTTGCTGAGTAACTGACCATAGTGCATCTCGACGTCTTGATCTTGAATTTAATTCAGCTACGGACATGAAGTTGCATATATCTAGAATCAAAGTGATGGATTTTCAAAGTTGTCTGTGAGTACCTAAGCAGGGGATGAGTTTGAAGAGTGAGTGATATACCTCAACTGGTGGATGGTTATTGCCGGTGAAATCATGGCGGCACCTCAGAACCACATTAGTTCCGGGTGTTTGATATACTGTGCTCAAATGTACAATTAAAAAATTATGCTGAATTTACTCAACTCTGGACGAGACACCTTCCACGGAACTCGAAACACTTGTATGTAAGCTACACATGTTGAGTGCTGGTGTTGCAAGTTCCAAGTCTCGGAAAAATGCAAATGCAAAGTTGCCAACCTACGCATGGTACAGCTAAATTACGGAAGTAGAGCAACGCGGGTTCTCCACACTCTCAAATGGTTAAGCTCTACTCTACCGACTTTGCAGCTTCACCGACTGCGTGAAATGGGATGTTACGAATGGCAGACGACATAATGATCGGAACGTTTCTTCGGAAGGTAGGGGTCAGCTTGGGTCGAAACATGACTTGAACTGCCAGTCCTAGTAGACTCCGCTTAACTGAATGAGTTCTAAGTTCTAACTACACTTTAAAAGTCAGGTCGTGGGGAGCTACCCTACTCGAGCAAAGTATTAGAAGCCCTTGTGAATATTTGATAACCGCAAATGTGAAATTTTATAGCCTTGCCGGTGACATGGACAAAATTTTGCAAAAGTGATCTGTCTGTACAAATAATCACGAGTTTCTTGAAATAAATCCGGTACTAACTAACAAACTATATATTAGTATTGATCTACTGACCAGCCAAACAGTAGCATCCTCAAATGCAGTCTCCCCAAGTGCACTCAAATTCTCCAGGAAATTCGATGACAGGTGGGTCACCGAACTCAATTGATGGAGGATCGGGCAGCTTCTCCCAATCGATGACACCGTCTGAGTGCCCACCTGGGAGTGCAGAATAGGATCCCATTGCACCATCGAATGCTCCAATTGACGCTATCTCAGCCTGCTCCACATGTGAAACCGTGGTGAGAATTGATGTAGACAATACCGAGGTGGAGAAGATAGAGCCCGGTAACAAGCCACAGTCCAGAGGTTGCGTCATCTTCCCCAGGGTGGTGTGATTCACAAGGGCACTATGAGTCGTTGGCCCCAACTTCATCTGCAAATGGCAATCGAGAGACTCAAGCACCTCTTTTTGAGAAGAATCCGACTTTGCTTGGAGGGTGGATGTTGGTGCCTGCATTGCATCACCAAAGTTAACCATGGATACAATGGCCATTTGAGGACAGATAATTCATTATGCACAAATTGAATACAATCACTAATCATTGGGCTGTAAATTAAATAGTATGAGAGAACCTGAGAAGAATTGACAGTAGGAGCTGTCAATCTCGGTGTTGCTCGTGGCGACCTCTTGGCGGTGCTTTTCCCTTTGAAAGGGAAAGAGTCTGTACGCAAGAGAGAATTCGCTGGTGACCATTTCTGACCTCTGATCACCAAGGTTCCAGCACCGTCTCTGTACAAGATGAGTTCGTCTTTCTCTTTGAGATCATAATACTTCACAAACTCTCCTGTGCTTTCCAGCACGTACATCCGGCTTTTGTTATTGGGCCACCATCTGTAACCACCCCCGGTGCAAAAGACCAAATTTTAAAAACTACCACACAAAATTTCGAATTGCAAACTCAGAAATTTTGCAAACGCAGAAATACAAACTTAGAAGCGCAAAAAAAAGAGCATGATCTTACTTATATCTTAGTGTCCAATTCTTGTTAGAGTTGTAGTCCTCCATATTCAGCAACCTCCCTTCCTTGCTATCAAGGTGAGGGAGTTGACATTCTGCATCTCTCTGTAAAACAGCCAAACCAAATGGAAACATTCAGACCACAGAAAGGATATCACAAAATGGCAACCCCCCCAAAAAAAGATCAGCAATCACAATTGCAAAATTCTCTGGAAAGAAATTCCAAAACCGAGCTGCACCTTGGGCAGGATGATGCGGCCAAGCTCTCCAACATCCGTGACGGTCAGTTCTTTCTTCAAAAGAAATCGGAGCGGATCCACCCACGAACGCGCCTACACACCAACACAGGCACAACAACCCAAACTCAACAAACGAAAAACAAAAAACAAAACAAACAACCACTGCCACCAACAGTTTCGAAGAATGGCGGGCGACGGATTGGCGAAACGAATAATGGCGATGGAGAAAATTCAATTACCGGCTTCACAAACGCAGGATTACTAGCGGGCCGGTAAAAAGGCGCAAACAATGTCCGGGTGTTCTCAGACGCCGACGAGCAAGCTCCATAATCCCCGAAGCCCAAGCTGCACGACGCCGACGACGACGACCTCACCAACCGGCCAAACCCAAGCCCGCTACTGCCCTTGTTGCTACTACTGTTGTCCCTCCCGTTGTTACTACCCCCCTTCGCGCCACAGCTGAGCACGCTACGAAGCTCATAACCGTCGCGCTCGACGACGACCTGGCCAGCAGCTCCGGCCTCCTGCTTGCGGGGGCTCACCCTCCTGCTCCACTGCTGCGCGTCCCACGAGCCCCCCAGCGCCAGCGCCCCATACTCCCCGCTGCACGACGCCGCACGCTTCATCCCAATCAACCCCCGCTCCGCAACCTCTCTCACATCCACCCTCCCTCTCCCCCCGCCCCCTCCCCCTCCCGCCTTGCCGCTCTGCGCGGCCACGATCACGCCCCCCACCACATCCATCGAGCCAGGCTCTCCCTCCTGCACCACCTGCTCACCCGCCTCTCCCACATCCACACCACAACCATAGACACTCCACTCTGCAATCTAGCTAGCACGGACGTCTAGTAACTACCCCATCCCATCACCATGTAGCTGCGACTGGAGCACTGGGTGAGCTAGTCGGAGTTCTAGTCCTAGTTGTCTAGGCAACGTCGGGGGTGCGGGAAAGGCCTGCTCCGCGGGAGCGATCAACTAGCAGTTGTTGAGATGGGGGTGTCCGTGTGGGCGAGGTGTTGGAGTGTGGGCACAGTCGCGTTCTGGAGGTGTTCTGGAGGTTGTGGCCAGTTGATCCCGGAGTTGGGGATCGCAGCGCCGTGCTCGCGCCTCCACCTGGACCTACACATCCCAGGTCCGCAGCAGCGGTGTCCAGTTGCGATTGGCGCCGAACTCAAAAGGTTCTGCGCATTGGCCCACGCACGCGGCCCCGCATGCTATGCTTTACTTACTCCGAGTCCGCCGTGACGGCCCTCATTCGATCGATCGCACCGTCGATCAGGCCCTCTCCCGGAACCAGGGAACGGAACGATATTTATCGATCATCGATCAGCCTGTTCGGAAGACACTAGGAAACTCGGCCTCATCATGGGCAACTATTCCTCCCTCCATGATGCTCATGCCCTCCCTCCGCATGGATGGATCATGTCGTCTCCACCGAGATGGCAGACACCGAGAGCAAATTCCTGATCCTCCCATCATGCTCTCCAACAATTAGCTCGACACTCGGAGCATTTTCATCATCCTCCCATCATGAACATCGACAATTAGCTCTTCGACGATTAGCCCGGCCGGCATCTCGGTAGATTCCGTGGATGATTATCACATGTTCAAACACCACAGTTTTGATTCGGAGATTGCATGGAGATCTTGCCGGATTGACTCTGGTTTTGGGACGAGATCAGTATGGGTCCTTCCCTTGGGTGTAAACTATCCAACAGACAGTAAAACTGTTCAAGTATGGCCCCAAAAATTAGCCTCCCAACCAAAAACTCAGTAAAATTACACCAACTTTGTCCTGTTGCCATTGCCAGATGATTAGTGTTCCATTCTTCCATTATTTTTACAATCAATTTCTGGTCTGAGGTTACAACATAAGATTGTTTGTTTTTGGTTATTTGTTTTGTTGTTGCTTTTTTCTAGAGTCAATATGGGCAAAGTGGTAGACCATGGACCGGCTCTTATGAGAGGTGTGGGTGGATTCCACTTCAGAGGGAATGTTTTGTTTTTTTATTTTTTTTGAGGGAAGTATTAAACTTGGGTTGAGAGGGGAATGTTTTTGTGAGCTATTTTCTCCGCCACCAGCTCTGGTATGGAGGGGGGAGGGCTGATGCAAGGATCAAGGTGGGAGGAACTACAGTGAAGTGAAATTCCATCAGGGGCCTACTGGTTAGCCATATACATACCGTTGTGCCAGGTTTGCCATGCGAGATTTTTTTGGGAGGGTTCGGTGTTCAGTGGTGCACTAATTTATGTGAATTAGTGTGCCGAGTGGGGATCATTTCTACACTGTGGATTATTGGTTTTGTCATCTTCTTAATCCCTAATTGACCAAGGATGTTTTTCCTCAAAAATGCCACCAAATAGTCCCTTTTGAAAGCAAGCTGGATAGTGCAAAATTCAAACCAAATTTGGTATTTCCAACCGTAAGATCTTGTATCTAACTTCTATGTCTATGTGCATGTCAAATCTCACAATCTCATTCCTTACCATTTGAGAGATTATAACATTCAAAGTTGAAAAAAAAGTTTTTTTTACCCTGCAAAAAAAGAACAGCAGTATTTTGGGGTCCAAAAAAACCATTTTTTTGAGTAGATTTGGATGGCGTTTTTGTAGATTCTTGTTCCTAGGTGAGTTAGGTACATGTCCACAAAATCTCATACCCATGCAAGGTGTAGAACCTTGAGAAAATCATCAATTTCCACAAGGGGGTATGCTGAAATTCACATACAAAGGCCGTTTTTTTACAATAAAAATAGCATATGAAAAATTCTTGGATTTAAAATCCAAACGGTGGAAACATGCTCTAGTGGCTCTTCTACATATTGGATTTTTTATTTTTGGGAAAAACTAAAATCTCGATTTTTGGTGGAATTTCAAAGTTTTGTCTTTAGGCAGATTTTGGCAGATTTTGGCAGTTTTGGGCAGTTTTGGGCAGTTTTGGGCAGTTTCGGGCAGAAATTGCTGCATTCACAGTGGCTGAGAGCCTACCCGTGGAAAGGCGTTTTATGCTCAGAGGAGCATAACTTTTGCTCACTTCATCCAAAAAAATAAAAAAATATCCCCATAAACCTTTTGAAAAAACCTTTTTCCACAGAAAAATTCAAAAAAATTCAAGTAAATTTGAATTTTTAGGAACCTGCCCAAATTTCAAAAACGCCCATTCTAGGACTTTGGTCAATTAGGGGTTAATGGCAAGGATGGGCTTGCATCCTTCGGTTTCGTAAAAATATGAATATATGTTTGGGTTGTGTGACTTATGGGATTTTATTGAACGACTAAAACAAGGTTGTTTATTGTGTTCATGACCATTCTTATGAGGGGCATATTAGAACAACTTTATCTCATGTTTCTTTTCGATTGTGTTTCATATTCTTTGTACAAATTGAAAGTTTATGAAGTTGTTAATTTATTCATACAAGAGTGATGTTTCTTCTTCATACATCATAAGAATTTTACTGATGTTCAACATAAATTGATATAGAATCTACAATAAGTTACTTATAAATAGACATCATTGAAATCTTACATTTATTGTATTTAATTTGAATTTGACATAAAGACAGTATTGAAATTTTACTCATAGTATGTTTAGTTCAAATTGACATAAATCATATCTAAACAGATAAGATCAGAAATCTTCAGATCTTTTGATAAGGTCAAATTCTAGGTCATACATTAACAGACAAAGGTAAAATCTTAAATTAATTTAGGTTTGAGTATAAAATGACATTGATTCTAAATAGTACAAGTTGAATTTGGATTAGTTGAGATTTTACATCGTGCAGGTCGAATTCGAATCATTTCAGATTCCAAATTATGCAGGCCGAATTTGGATCGTTTCAAATTCCAAATCGTGCAGGTCGAATTTAGATCAGTATAAAATATTAAAATCTAAATTGTCCAGGTCGAATTCGGATCACTTCATATTCCAAATAATGCAGTTTCCAAATCGTGTAGGTCGAATTCAGATCAGTACCAAATTATAAATTGTGCAGGTCGAATCCGGATCACTGTGGATTCTAAATCATCCAGGTTCCAAATCGTGCAAGTCCAATTCAGATCAGTACCAAATCATAAATCGTGCATGTCCAATTCAGATCAGTACCAAGTCATAAATCGTGCAGGTCCAATTCGGATCACTCTGGATTCCAAATCATCCAGGTTCCAAATCGTGGAGGTCCAATTCAGATCAGTACCAAATCGTAAATCGTGCAGGTTCAATTCAGATCAGTACCAAATCGTAAATCGTGCAGGTTCAATTCAGATCAGTACCAAATTGTAAATCGTGCAGGTTCAATTCAGATCAGTACCAAATCGTAAATCGTGCAGGTCGAATTCGAATCACTCTAGATTCCAAATCATGGAGGTTCCAAATCGTGTAGGTCGAATTCAAATTAGTCCAAAATCTAAATAGTGTAGGTCGAATTTGGATCATTTCATTTTCAAATCATGCCGGTCAAATTCGGATTAGTTGAGATACCAAATCGTGCAGGTCGAATTCAGATTAGTTCAAATTCCAAATTGTGCAGGTCAAATTTGGATCAATTCAAAATCTAAATTGTGTAGGTCAAATTTGGATCAGTTTTGATTCTAAATTGTGCAGGTCAAATTCGAACCAGTTTAAATCCTAAATTGTGCATGTCAAATTTGGATCAATTTATATTTTAAGTCGTGCATAAACAAATAAAGGTCAAAATCTTACCAGTGTAGGTTTTAGTTTGAAATGAAGTAGTTTAAAATAGATAAAGTCAAAATTGTATCAGTTCAAATTCATGATACATTAATGCGTGAATTGATAACAAGTTAAATTCATATTAACTCAATTTTTAGATCATACATGAATAATCTATCGATAAAAGTCAAAATCTAACTAATATAAGTTCTTATTCAAATTTTTATAAAATATGCTTGAACATACAAGGTTGGAATCTTATCAATTTAAATTGTGGATTGTGCATAAACAGATAAAGGTTAAATCTATATTAGTTTAAACTATAAATCCTACATGAACAAATAAAGGTCAATACTTACTAATATAGGTTATAGTTGAAATAACCTTGATTCTATTAGGCCAAATTCTAGATCAAAGCTTTACAGATGGAATTGAAATCTCTTTAATGTAGGTTTCAAATTGGATTAAAATCTTTTTAATGTATGCTCAATTTCTATGAAGATAATGAAGATAAAAAACTTAATAGTTTAAATTCTACATTTTCTTTTGATCTAATAAGGTCAAAAATTTACTATTATCAAATTAGATGTGACTAATAAAGATGGTAGTTGAATCGCATCAAAAAAGACACAACAAACATGCTACCTAAAACCCATTTCCAAAACCACACAATAAATGTTGTATCAAAAAAATTTTGGGTCAAAACTTAACTGATAAGTACCCAAGCAGGCGTTTTTGGCCCGATGCACAGATTTCATCTGTATTTTTTCATCCGTCACACACTTTTTGTATTGTGATTTTTTATAGAAATTTTTATAGGAAGTTATCTTCATGTACGTGTGATTCAATTAAAAAGGAATTAATTTTTGAAATAATTATGTCTCATTTTGTGTTGTAGTGTTTCACCAAAAATCTTGAAGATTTTGGTCTAAAAGTGTTTTTGAAAAACAAAAAAAAAAAAAAAAATATTAAAATCAAGCATCCAAAAAATCTCCAAAAATCACTACACCTAAAGTACTACATTATAACCCATCACAACAAATTTCATCCACTCATTGTCAATATCTTATTCATAATTGAATTAAAAATTATTTTTTTATTTTATGTTTCAAAATTTATAATAAAATTTTAGTGATAGCAATTATAGATCTAACTGTATAGATAGAATCTAAAATTCAAAATGTATAATTTTCATTTTAACATCAAGTTCTATTTATTCGTATTAGTTGCATTTTATAATGCATCTTTACAAAACTACCTAAACTGGACATACGTGAGGATGTTTAGGGGTTAACTAAAAACTCTTTTTGAACAAAATTTATAAAAGAAAGAAAAAGATGTTAATGGACAAAATAATCATTTTAGTGTGCCGAGAGAGTATCATTTCTACAGTATGGATTATTGGTTTTGTCATCTTCTTAATGACAGGAAGGGGCTTGCATCCTTCGGTTTCCTAAAAATATGTAAATTTAGACATGTTTGGATAGTGTGACTTATGGTATTTTATTGACCGACTAAAACAAGGCTGTTTATGGGCGATGTTCTCAGTGACCAGTCCTCTGGTCAGTGGTTAGGGCACCCCTCGGACAATGGGCATTTTAGTATGGGCATAGTCTACTCTGATTCAGAGATTAGTACTGTATGTGTTAAGATAAAATAAATCATTGCAGTGATATATTTCAAATAGTTTGTGGAAACTGGGATGAACTCAGAAATGGGGAAATTTAAAAAGACCAGCAGCAACAAAATCCTTTCAGTAATCCAAAGTTTTAAATAACACTCCTTTCTGAATATTTAATTCAGAGATTTCCTTATTCAAATACTAAGCAAATAGTAAGATTATGGACTACATGATGGGTTGATGGCTGAAGGCACAAGAGGGTTATGGGACATAATGTCCGCCACATCCTTATCCATTTTTTAAAATTATAACGGAATAAGGTATACACTTAACAGTTGTCTGGAGGGAGTGATAGTATGGAAAAAGGGAATAAAATTACGCAAAATAAGTGGTAGGTAGCCTAGCATTACCTTATTGAACTACCTTAGCTTCACAAGATGAAGAGTAAATTATATGAAACATACTGATTTATTAAACATCAGAAATAGCCATAATAATTTATTATTAGTTTTATTGATAATTTAACTTCAAAGAAAGTCATCAAAAATGCAAACTAAGCATAAAAGCTTGAAATACTAGTGGTATGTGGATATGTTGTTATTTGGTATGAATGTAAGAATATACTTAATTTTAACCCCTAAAGTTCTGAGGGTATTTTTCATCAAAACTGCCTAAAAACAGCCCCTCTTCAAAGCAAGGTGGATTTTGCAAACTTGGGGTATTTTTAGTCCATCTAACCGTAAGATCTCAAAGCTAACTTCTATGTCTACATGTCCGAAAAATCTCACACACTCATTCCTCACCAATTGCAAGATCATAACGTTCAAAGTAGAAAAACAAGTTTTTTTTCCCTGCAAAAACAGGGGACAACAGAGTTTTGAAGGCCCCAAAAACCATTTTTAAAAGTAGATAAGGAATGAGTCATTCCATATTATTGTTACTAAGTGAGTGATGTACATGTCCAAAAATAACCATATTCAAAAAAGTTGTGGAAGGTTTCCAAAAAAATCATTTTCCGCTAGGGGGTATGCTGAAATTCACATACATGGGCCGTTTTTTGACAATAAAAATAGCATATGAAAAATTCTTGGATTGAAAATCCGAACAGCGGAAACACGCTCTACTGCCTTTTCTATAAACAGAAATTTTTAATTTTGAAAAATATCAAAATCTCAATTTTTGGTGGAATTTTAAAGTTTCGTCTTTGGGCAGATTTTGGCAGATTTTGGCAATTTTGGGCAGTTTTTGGCAGAATTTGCTGCTTCAGAGTGGCTTAGAAAATTTCAGTAGCTGCCCAACGAGCAGCGTTTGACACTTAATCCTTCATAACTCTTGATCCCGATGCCGGAATTGAAAAATAAAAATACCCACACGAAGATCTCCGAACGGCCCACCTTCAATATAAATTTCAGAAAATCTCGATGTAAATTGCATTCATAGGTACATGCCCAAATTCCAAAAAAGCCCAAATGTGGATGATTGTCCTTTAGGGATTAAATGATTGGTTGTATTTTGAAAGACACAGTGGTAAATTGTTGTCATTTTAACAATTCTTTAGTTTTCACAAAATTTAGTAATTTAAAAAATTTAAGCATATAATAATAAAGATCATAATAATATGGCCATGCTCAAACTGAATTTAGACCTTGGATGCATAAACTTTGCAAGATCAAAACCTACAAATACTTTCAATTTTTTTCCATCCAATGACTAGATTATGAATCCATCATCAAACAATTTTTAAAGTTCTCTTATACATTCAAAAGTTTGTGCTTCCAAAATCTTCATGTACTTGTTCATATCATGAACAACCTTTAAAAAGAACACATCAAAAATGATTTGGAAACCATGAGAAAATGAGTCTTTAATAAGGTTGGGTTTGATTTTTACACAATTACAAGGGCAATTTTGGAAGGCCAATGTAAAATCCAAAAAAAGATATGCTAAAAGTGTATGGTCTAATTTTGATATTGGTGTAACTTGATATATTGAAGAAGAAAAAAACCACAAATATAATTTGAAGCAAAGGTAATCTAGTAGATGGAATTTAAAATGTGAATTTTTAGAATTGAAAACTCTACAAATTGTAAAATTCAAAAAATAATAATATATCAATCAATTCAATCTGCGTTGAGTTGTCCAAAAAGGGCTAAGACCTACTTTGGGCTCCTTGGTTCTATAGGGGTTAAGAACACCTTACTTGAAAAAACTCAAAAGTAGTTAATACTTTGAATTTTTGTGTTGTCTTTGCATCCAATTTCTTAATAAGTTATGTCGAAACTAATAAGTGAAAAAGGATAGAAGTAGTAGATTTGGTTACTTAGATCATTTTACCAAACCAGATATCCACAGAGAATGTGGCCCAGGAACAAAACATGTACACTTGGCGACGTTGCAGTATGGCCACAGACACAACTCATAGCTACTATAGGCTCCATGATTTAGCACCGTAACCAGAGTAGCATTTGTTAATTGGCCCCATAATACCGTGCCAGGGTTGAGAGGCGTGACCAGCTACTGTAGCATACAGACTGACCTGGCCGAATTATATTCCTGCCATAAATGCAAGGAAGAAAGGTGGAATGAATAATGAGGTAAAGAGACTAAATGCCAAAGAGTACAAGGGAGGGAATCAAGGAGAGCTCGGACAACTGTTATTGAAGCAGTACCAACCTCCAGCTTTACTGACAATGATGGTGTCTTAGAATTTTTACAGAAAAGATGCTACTTTAAATCTTTACTATTCACAGCATTTTAAAACCCAAAAAAATACAACAACTTGAACATGACCCAATCAACCTAGACATAAGATTCAGAGTATTTGAATTCGTTGCCTATGTCAAAAATAATCCAGATATTTTGGACGTTGAAAGCTGCAATGGCGACTGACCAAGTGCTACCCTTCTAGAGTTCTACCAAGCCTAAGTTTTCTTAGACATGTGATTCGTTTTGTAGCCTGTGTCTCTGCAGTGGACACCAAGAGGAACGTGCAGCTTAAAAAGCAATAAAAAAAAAAGCAACTAGTTCCACTCGAAAGATCAGTGGTGCTAAAGCACATGCTGATTCTGAGTCGGACTGGAAAGTAAAGGTAACCTGGGTTTGTTTTTTTTTTGAGATCTGCCGATTGCCCAACTTGGTAGCGTTACACATGCACCAGAATCTGGAAGTAAACAGATGATCTCGTCAGTATTAGGAGATACTTCCAAGCTAACATGTGTTAAGGTACACTCCATTTCATGCTCCGCTAGATATCGGAAACAATAAAGATAGATCGGCCGTCAGATACTTGATCAAAAGTGTTTGTCTCTGCCCTGGCTTGTTGCAGAGTCAGTACAGGTAGATTGTACTTATAACTGCATCCAGCGAAGTAAATCATCTCACTTGGAGCTGGAGGTGATGTCTTGTGGGGATCAGGGTCTCTCTGGTGGTGAACAACCTGATATCAACTGTACAGTACAACTCTGTTTATGAATCACCAGAACGTCGTAAATGGTGCCTACTCTAAGATCGGGGAACAGATGGTTGCGTGTATTCAAACCACTCTAGTACCTGGCATACAACACCCACCTCGATCATATTTCTTCCATTTATCTGCTGGGTTAATCGTGTGACCGTCCCAAATGAATGAACTCACTATGTGGCCAGGGTGGCCCGAGTGTGATATCAGCAAGGGCTATGCCAAATTGAGGAAAATGGATTCGACTAAAGTATAAAATCAGACCCATGAGAACTGCAGTCAGACCCGTCAGCGCGGGCATTCCAGAAGCGGGTGTTGGAGCAACAGAATGCACCGGTGTCAGAGATCGGATATCGATCAGCTGCTCCTTTACGTACTCTTTGAGCCTACAAAGCCCATCAGGAAAAGCTTAAATTCAGGTGCCAACAGGTCAAACAGAAACTTGGATCCAGCAGAAAACAGATACATTCATTGAAAAATCAAAATGTCTCCTAGTAATTTCATCAATCTACAATCTACAATCTACAATCTACAATCTACAATCTACAATCTACAATCTACAATCTACAATCTAGAGTAAGACACGATTCATAGATGGGACATATACTCGTTTGTTGTTGATGGGTCTTGAGAACCAACTATTAATCGCAAGTAAGTCCTGTCTGAGGGGTCTGTTTTCACTCGGATCTGTCAATGCACATAAAATCCACGTCAAATGACTCAGTCAATCGGCCAACAGGAAAAAAAATCAGACATTTGGTCGTGTATGGTACTAGCTCCAATTTCCAATTTAATCACTCCTCCCGTTTACTTTTAAAAATATGTGAGGGATACAACTCTTCGATCAGTAAAGACCAATGACCAAAGAAATTTGTAAGGCCATATACCAGGCAAAGTGTGGCTTAAGCAGATTCAGAGCAAAAGGTTGACGCGCATACTATGTTGTTCACATTAGGATCATGTCAAAATGAAAAAAATCAGCACAACTATACCTAATAGTCATACAAGGATCGGCCAGTCCCACTCTCAACAGAAAGGGCGATTTCTGAGATTCTGAAATGAAGTCCAACGCTCTAACCAAAACTACACACAAGAGGTTCTGGAATTGTAAGATCTCGCTGTTTCAAGAATAAATTTTCCATTTACGAATAAGTAGAAATTTTATCAAGACTCACCAGTCCAGGAGCTACACCGATGTGTAGGCTACTAAATAATCCTGCCATCTCAGAAAGAGGCATGGGCTTGACATTCTGTACCTAGCATCCACCCAATCATATCAATTATTATTCTTCCAAAATTTTAATGAACAAGAGAACAACCAAGTATATAGAAAAGTAAAACACTATAAGCAAAAACTCATGTGCAGTCTCATCAACAGATTCACATGTACTTAATTTCTTGCTTAAAAACATTCAGCTCGAATTTTCAAATGTCACTAGAAAAGCGTCAACAAAACCAAGATGGACTGCTGCCTACCACTTCTTGGAGCTTCGTAGGAGGTTCAGTTAACGCTCGCCCCTTCGCAACAATGTTATTTGCAGACACGGGCCCGGAACTGCTTGCAAGAACTTGTTCATCAACAGTGGGAGTTTAAGTTGCGTGCTTACCTGCCAGAAACTCATAGTAAGCTGGGATAGGAAAGGACTCATCATGAAGACAATGATAGTGACTCCTTTTATTTTTCTTCTATCCGTAGCTGAACTCGGTAAGCATAGCACGACATCAACTAAGTGAAACAACTTACACGACAAAACAAACTACACGAGGCAGCACAATGATTCAGAAATAGATTTACCATCCCGCCCATGCAAGGTCTACTGACTCATAAGAACACGAATATTGTTGTTGCACAGCATCCAATCCTATGCTCAAAGTCAAAAACATCTATTGATGCACTATTTTCTTATATGTCTGGTATTAGACCAATGTGAATGCATACACAAGTATCATCAGCCCAACGCACCTGAGCCCTTGGCGGAACAGTATCAGGAACAGGAGGTGACTGGATCCTCAAATGAGAAGGATGTAGTATCACAATCCTAACATTGGTTGAAGGCCCAGTGTGCTTGTCACCAAGAAACAACACCATTCGCCCTTGAATCCCTCTCCAGTCAGCTTTAACGCCAATCTATACATGCACAATTCTAGCGTCACCATCAAAAGAGAAGCTTCCAAGCAGAATACGTAGACCTGACATGGTAGTCATCCTTACATAATACCACATACACACCAAGAGTCCTCCGCAGAATGTAGTGCAAGAAACACTCAGTTGACAATTTGAAATATCTAAGGGACATCTCACTTACAAAGAAAAAGAAAGTAAGGGATTAAAATTCTTCAGTATTGCCAGATCAAGAAGATATGTGCACCTGAACATATGGATCTTCATAGAGGATAGCACTGTCTTTGATCATCAGAGTTTTGTACCAATCTTCAATGCTTCCAATTGGCTGCATACAACACACAAAAACGTCGGGCTATTAGGACCAGAAAAATAACAGGATAAATCCAGAATTTTTTTGCAGCATTAAGACATTTACACTCCGCATCAATATCATTGTCTGTAATCAAATGGGATTATATCGCAAGCTGTCAAGTGGCAACAACTGGGTGTACTCCATTTACACCAAGGCACTTTGAAAAACTCTTCTAAGATAATGATTAGACAGTATACCTGACGTTCTGGAAATTTAGGCATCTCTGCCATGACGTCCACCATACCAGGACCTTTCTCACACAAAATCGGATACTCAACACACCGCTGTTGCACTTCAGCATCCACAGAGCATTCATACCTGCCAAGCAGCCAATGACCCAACCGGAGTTCAGTTCATCAATCAGGAGACAAAGAGGAAGAGTATCAAATGTCTGCATGCACCAAAAGCAGCAGGAACTGTTGGAGAATAAAATTATGGTCTGCGAATGCAGCAGGACCTTGCAAATGCTGACAGCAATATAGCCTTGGTTGTGATTCTGCAGCCATAGGGAACTAGCTATCTCAAAAACTAATTTTCACCCAGGCATGAAGTAATTTCAAATCATATCTAGAAAGGGAAACTGTGTCTGACCTGGAAAAGCTCTTCTACAATCTCCTTGGTATTGCTCACATCGCACATGCCATATAGCAAATCTAGGGATCGCCTTCGTATGCTGTCATCGCAACGCTCACATTATTTGCGTCGTTTCAGAGTGTTCAGGCAAATTGGACCACTTCATATGACTTCAATGAAGACGGAACTGTTCAGAAGAAGAAACCATGCACATCCAGGCCGACATCTCAAGACAGTCTAATGTAGAAACATGTTTTGCAGTGTAAAACAAAAGAGCCTAGCAGTAGTTAGTGGAACAAACAAGATATTGTGCATAGTCTTGCGGAATAAGGTTAGGTCACATAGTATTAAATCCCGGACTGCACCTCGAGGCTCCGCACCATAAATGTAACCAAATCACTTATTTCTTCACAGCATGCCCAGTAGTAGGTTCAGAACCATTCCGAACACCCACATATATCATCTCCCAAGAACTCCATATCGTGGAACTCATAACCCACACCGTAACCTACATTGTTTCGTTTTCAACTCATCCACCAGAACAAGTCGCTCGATCTCTTCGTATGAACCAGATTATCCTTCGCCATCCATGCCACCAAATTCTCCAGAAGCTCAAAACCAGTGAGCAATCCAGAAGACCATGTCACGAAGTATGTTTTTCTCCAAATTGCACCTGGATGGTCCGAACCGTAAATGCACACAAATGCATTCATTCTTCGCAGGTAGCCCTTTCATGCATCCAGTTGCACAACCCAGGCGCTGGATCACCTCTCAACGTCTCTCTCTCTCTATCCCTCTCAAGAGCATTGTGGTGCAACATTTTTCGCTCTTCAAATCGTCGAATGGGGGGAGACACTGCAGCACTGGTTGAAACCGAGAAACGATTGCCTCGCCCACCCCAAAATCTAAAAACGCCAGCAACTTAACTCAAACTAAGTAAAATTCCACAAAGTACCTTCTCATTCTTAAACCGGGTGCGCATGTGGGCGAGCTCCATCTCGACGCGGGCGCGCGCTCCGCCTCCTTGCGCTAGCAATTGCGCATGTCACTAATGAACACGGACAACCCCGCATCTCCGAGAGAACCATGGCTCCGCCCCTTCCTGCGCTCGTTCTCGCCCTTCTCTGAGCCTCCCGGGCTGCTCAGAGTGGCGATCTGAGCGCGCTTTCACCGCAGCATTGTGATTGTACCCCAGAGGTCTTCCATTCCGGCCATGGATTGTGCAAAATGGTGCAGCGGATGCGCATGGATGCGCGACCCCCAGCGCCCCCCGGCCCATTAGCCTTGCCCCCCGCATCTCCACTCGCTAAGCACGGCAACGGTACAAGGCACTCGTGATATTTACCGGCCGCTTTAGTTGGCGAACTTTCGGGCCCGTTACCGTGTTGGTCCTCCCCCAGCTCTCGCCTGGTAACGGCGTCTTTGGTGGCATCCTGCAGGGCACTTCAAATTACGACTCTTTGGCATGGTGGATGACGGCGCTGGTGGTGAATTTTTCCGGGGACTGTATACTAACCATTATGTGATCTTTATAGATTTAGGATTGTGCAATGTTTTTTGGAGGTAGATAGTGGTGGTTTAGGGGTAGTGATGGTTTTTGGTGTTCAGTAAGGAGCGGGATAAGGGACGGGTTTTGCGCTGGTTTGACGGAAGTCTGGTATTTAGGAGCTTTGATTGTGTCGGATGCGATCAATTATTTGGATACGCTTTGAATTGGTTCTGGCAATCTTCAACATTTTCAATCTTGCCAATAGTTAAAACCTGTTGCCAAGACAGCTGAATCAATAAATGATCCACCCTCTAACATACATGGGCCCACTTGAGCCTTTCATATATTTTGGAATTAACTTTTTCAATCTTTTGACATTTTGGAAATTCATCAATACCAAAAAATTTAAAAACAAAAAATGCAGTGTGATAAAAAAATTAGTAGGTTCAAATGTGGTTTATAATTTCAAAAATTGCCCAAATTTTATAAAGTTGAAAAAAAACAAAAGTAGACTCCTCCATATTATAATTTTCGTAAAAACTCCACGATATCTTAACCCCTAAATGCACTGGCGACCAAAATGTGGTCGCAGCCTATTTTGGGCAGGCTGCTACGGCGTCAAAAATAGTTATTAAGTTTTGAAATTTTGTATGTAGATTCTTTCAGTCATTACGTACATGTCAAGCTTTGTTTCATATGATTCTGATATGTAATGCAAAAGTTATGAAGGATTAAAGGTTCAAAATCTCAACGCGGGCAGCATAAAAAAAACTCAAATCTTTTTTTTTTAAATAAATTAAAATATCATCATTTTCTACTGATTTGTATGCACATAGGAAGCTTTGAGCCATGCCAATCCAATAAGCGAGGTAAGAGATATGAGAAGTCATATTATGCGGGCAGTTCGGTCAACTCTTCATCAAAAATAACTTCAACTATTGGTTTTGAACTCGATTTTAGCAATTTTTCAAAATTAAAAATTGGAAAAGTTTTTGGTTACTTGTTACATCATTTTCACCATTGGAATTGACAATATCTACTTTTATGTGGACAAAATTAGTACCGTACCTTACTAGCAGATTCGGCACAAATTAATTCTAAAAATTAATGCCTAAAATTTTTGGAAATTATGGACATCTTTTGCCTAATAGTATGAAATTTAAAATTCATCATTGCCTAAAATTGAGATTATATTCAACTATGAAGCTTCGAATGATTGGAATGAGGGAGAAGGTGCTCCTTTTGTAATCAAGCCCACTTACACTACTCCACAAAGAATATGGGTTAAGAAGTAGCAAGACTCTAGGTGGGGTTTTCGAAATGTGTTGTACACAGATTTTTGGACTGTGATTGAGCATAGAAGATGAAGTTATATGAAAATGTGATGAACTAAGAAAAGTTGAGTAACCAAGCCTTCTTCCATCTCCAACAAGATTTATGTCAAAAAACGTTTTCATGCAAAAGATATGGACAAAACAGCACGTAAAGGTCCATGTATCAAAATGTGTTCCAAACAGTTTTTTTAAAGCTCAATTGTGCATAGAAAATCAACTTTTTTGAAAATATTTTGGTCTAAGAAAAGCTTTAAAATCATGCTATCTTTCACCTCCAACAAATTTTGTGTCATTTGGAGACTTTTTGCAAAAGCTATGCTTGTTATTAAAATGAAGACTAACTAGTTGTTTCAACTCAAAGTTCACATATCCCACATGCATTGTTGAATATAACTCCATTCCTCGTGTATAAGTAACTGAGCATTCTATGCCTTAGATGTCGGATGAGTGCCTAATTCATATTTAATTATGATTCACAAGTGCCTAACCTTTTGGATATCATTTTTTGAGGTGCCTAACCTCATTTTCCCACTTTAATTAATTATTAGGCAGTGAGGTGCCGAACCTGCTAGGAAACTACGGTAGTTTAGTTTTTCCCTCTATTCTACATCTTATTCTAATTATTTATGGTTTGAAGATGAAAATTAAGATTTAATGTTTTGAAATTTTTTGTCAAGAATCTCAAGTCATTCTTTAAATAGAATATGCAATTGCCCATTCTAAAACTTCAAAGCATATTTTCTGAAAATTCGTGGAAGCCAAGATTTTAGTTTTTTGAAGGATTGGAAATAACTTGTCTTGGAAGTTTAAACATCACGATCTTGTGATTGGTTTGGTTTCTGACTCTAAGAATTTGAGAAATAGTTTTTTGATGAGTTATTTATAAGATCCTACGGTTGAAATTGCAAAAGAATGTTATGAAATTAAAAAAATCAGCTTGCTTTACAAAGAGGTATCAAAAGACAGTTTGAGCCTGAAATTTTCAAGAGCATTTAGGGGTTAAGGCCCATTCGCACTTGGCCTTAGCAAAGAGCATGCTTTAAAATCTAACAACTCCATAATTTGGGGAGCAATGCCTCCTTTTTGGAAAAGGTGGAATCAATGAGGTTTGTAAAGGCCTTATCAATTGGAAGGGGATTATATAATGGCCACCCAAATAGGACAATACATAAAACCAGTCTTATGTGAGGAAAACTTGAGAATTTTTCCAATATTGGTACTTCCTTAAGTATTGCCTACTATTGTTCAAAATTCTTTTGTCTTCATAAATATTAATCAATATCCCACTCTTTAAAGTGTGCCATGTAGACATCCATGTAGGATTGGTAATTATTAAAGCGTGTGGGTGGGAACACACACGTTTTAATGGGGACTCACACCCCTCCTAAGACCTCCCCTAAGGCCCGGTGAGAACTGACATTTAGATTGAGATGAAATAATTTATTAATTATTATATGATTTGTAGCCTTGCTTGTATATGCACGTGGGTGTGCAATTTTTAATTCATATATACATAAGCAATTTCCATGTATACATACTTATCCAATTTGCATTTCTTCGTACATGGTGTAAACGTATATATGTAATTGGTGATATGCCTTTGTATGTATGTTTATAATTGATAGTATATGGAAGTTTGGACAATTTACCCTTGTATAGCATTATGACAAAATCAGATTTTTTTATTTTATTTTTAATAAATTCAACAAGAAAGTTTTAGTATAGCAAGATTATTATTCTCCAAATTAGACGTCATCATAGAGTTACCAAATAGTACTATATCCAAAAACAATGTGCAATATATATATATATAACTACTTGATTATTGTTGAATATGTGTATGTATGTAATTGGTAGTATATTTGTATGCCGTTGATAGTATATACAAGTATACGAATGTTTGATTTTAAAACTATATATTATGTATTGTTAAGGTGATTGAAATGACTAAGATGATTGTGATGGCTAAGATGGTTTAGGTGATAGACATAGGAAAGATGGGTGAAGTGATATGAATGGCGGAGATGGCTTAGGTGATTGAGATGGCTAGGATGATTGATGTGATTGAAATTACTAATATGGCTGGAGTAATTGAGATGGTTTAGATTATCAGACTGATTAATACAACTCAAAAGACTAATATGAATTGTATAACTAGTATGGTTGGAATGATTAAGATGATTGGAATTATAAACATGATTGAGATGTCTAGAATGACTATATTTTATAACTAAAAATATATTTTACTCATCATTGACATTACTTTTGGCCAAAGAAGATCATGGATTAAAATAGATTTCACAATAAAGATAAATATTATACACTAGAAAAAAGTTTATTGAAACTAAAAACATTTTATCCAAGATAATTACAAGTCAGTAACAAATAAAAATTATTCTAAAACCATATGGTCCATTGTCATTGGACATTAAATTTTGAACTTTTGATGACTTTGCACCATCCCTTGGTCATATACCATCCGCATAGACACAACAAATCATAAAACTTTACAATATTTTCTTGTGGATTGGATGAAGACCATGCAAAGATCTGCCACTTTCTGGTACTCAAACGTCAAAAATTTCGACGCTGGCAGCTCACGGGGTTGATTATATTACCAGAGGAGTACCTTAAAAATAATCAGATGGGTCTACGTGGCAGTCAATGTTGACCCAATTCAACATCCGCAGCAACAAAACGAACTCGTCAACTTGAACGAAGCCCAAACGAATGAAACCCACAAACCCTCGGAGCAAACTCGTCAACAACCAAACAACAGAAAACATCCACCTCCCAGGAAAACCACCCTAATTCCTAGATAAAGCAAAACTTGAAGCAGTATCTCCGCATGGCATTCATTCCAGAGCTTCGACCAAATCAGTAACCCAGGAACGAAAATTGAACGAACGAGAAACCTCACACTCCACTCTAACGAACTGGTCAACGTCTTTCACGAAACCAACGATGATGAAACGTACGAACGATTAGTCGTCGATGAAGAAACGAGAAACAGAATTTCAGTCAAAAATCAGTGCGGTCAAATGGACGAATCAGTCGAATGAACGAACGATAGAACAGTCTAACGAACGAAGTAATTTCCGCGTCGCCCACTGGCCTTGGGCCCTCGACTGTCGAGCGAATTCGTCAACACGTTGAACACGTCCAAGAGATGAAAAGCATCCAGCCAGTGAAACTGTGAATATAACCTGTTGAGAACCGGATGATGCCCTTTGAGACCCGGCTCTTGTGAGGGAAGAGAAGGAGCGAGAATTTCAGAGTTTAGGGCTGGAAGGAGGAGACACAGAAGTTGCAGAGAAAACAGAGCGATGGAGAGCGCTGGGGTTTGATGCGCGTCTCGTCGAGCATCGCCTGCTCGCTGCTGCTGCACCCGGGAGCCACCACCGCCTACCCACGCGGGTGCTCCATTTCTTCACGCTCAGGTGAGGCCAATTCGCTCCTCCGTTGGTTGTGTATTCCGGGAGTTTGTCCATGTTGCAAGCTCTGTGTTCTTGTGGAGTGGTGGACTTGATTGGGGGTTTTGGTTTAGGAGATGGCGGGTGGTTTGATTGGAGGTGGATTGGTGGAGTGGTTTCTGGTTGAGTAGCATGTGATCGTTTGATTGTCGGTGATTGAGATGGTTTGGTATTGGAGTGGTATTGGAGTTTCGGGAGTGGGAGGGTTCGAAGGTGGAGTGGATTTTTGGTGGCTGGAGTGGTGATTCCGTTATGCGTTGGTGGATTTTGTTGTGAAGGAATTTGAAGGAAATTGTTGAATTAGGGGTAATAGATTTTGATGGTTATTGCTGGAGTGTGAAGTGGATTTTAGGGGTGTAGATCCGCATTTGCATTGTGTTAGATGTGAGGATTTTTTTGTTTCGTTGCTTGAATTTGTCGTGTAGGAATGAGGAGTTTCGCGTTGAATCCTGTCTCATTTTTGAGTTCTGTTTCGTTTCTATGAAGTTTAGGTCATTTGACGTAGCGCGTGCTAGAACAATTGCCTGGGAATGTTTTGAGGCTTTTGCTTAATTTGGATGAGGGGAGTCAAATGGGAGTGTTATGACTGTGCAATTGCTGTGCACTGTGGTTTTAGTGATAGGTTAATTGGCTCTTTGAGAAGCATGTTTGTTGTTGTGAGTGTTTTCATTTTGTTTAGGGTTAGCCCTTACTTCAGGAGCCTGGAATGTGGTTGTCGTAACCGTCAGTGGGAATCTGTTTTTCTTATCGAACTTCGGCTTCATTGATTGCTTCTTGATCATGCGTTGGATTAGGATCAGCAATTGAGATCTATATCCCGACTGTGGGGATCGTTTTGTGAATGATCAATTTTGAGTTTGGGATGACTGACTGTGATTTGGGTCAGAATGCAGATTGGCCGAGGAGGGCATGAATCAGAAGAGAAGGATGGGAAGTATGGGCACTGTGGCTGTGATGTGAATTGGTTGGAGGTGTGACGGGTCTGTGCTTAGATCAGTGAATTTCTTAGGATTTGCAGCAGGGCAGCTTACATGCTCCGGACTTTTGTGCCTAAAATACAAGATGGATTATCTTGAGAACATTGGAGAGAAGGTGGGTCTCGGGAATGTGGACTACGACAACATTAAGAAGCAGGCCTCTTTCTTTTTGAGGGACAAGATCAATTCTGCTCGGCTGCTTCTGACGGATGTCACAACCTCTCAGCTGTAAGCATAGCCTTACCATTGTATACCATCTCTTGGTGGATAGTGCATTTGTCTGGAGCACTCAACATTTGTGATTGTAACGGTTCTCTTGCCCATTTTGAGACAGGATAACTGAAGAAGCTACAAATGACGACGAGTGGGGTCCTGCCACTAAAACAATGGCTGCTATTTCTGAAGCCTGCTGCCGGATGGACGAGTATCCTCGTATCATGCAGGTTCTTCATTCGAGGTTGGTTGTATTCAACATTTCAAAGTTTTTCAACGTGTCAAATTAATATGACGATTTGTTGAAAGCATCCGTGACACGATATTTTGCGAGCTTTTAGGACAGTCATTTGCTCTTTAACAAAAGAATAAATAATCAACTAGTTAACATATTCTCTTTCTATCAAGATACATTTTCATGCTCATGGTACTCTGTTGCAACTTGCAACGTATGATTACTGGTAGTCATGGCTCTGAATGTTTAATAAGTGGTTTCTGTTGGGGTTTGGATCGTTCAGATTGGCATTAATAGGAAAGAAATACTGGAGACAGTTTCTGAAAACTCTCACTGTTATAGAGTTCCTACTTTTCCATGGCCCAGAGCAAGTAACTATGGAATTCAGCTCAGACAGAGATCTCATTGAGGATCTAACACGCTTCAACTATGTTAGTGAGCGAGGGTATGTTCTGCTCACCCTTTTCTGGAGCGCATCACTCTTAAGCGCTGTTGTCAGTGATTAGAATTATTCATCTCTAAGCTTTGGCTTTATCCTTCCTTGGACTTGGTTGGTTTAAGAGTTGAGCATCCAACTTTTCACTTTCTTAGGCTCAATGTGCTGTTATGTGATTTTGTTACTTAATGTGAATTATGTGGATATGTACTATTTTTGACTCCATTACATGAATTGTATAGGGTTGACCATGGACTGGTTGTGCGGAAGAAAGCCAAGCAGGTCCTGAAGCTGCTGATGGAGGACGATTATCTGAAGGAGGAACGTAGTCGAGCTCAGAAGCTCACTAAGACTATTTTTGGACAGGGTAGTTATCAATCAGGTGGCGGTGGATCTGGTGCCTCACGTTATGGGGGATTTGGGAATACCACTACTTCATCCTCTGCTTCGGATGGTCTTATGTTTGATACGGACACAGATGATTACCACGTGGAGAAGAAGTTCACTGCATTTGAAGAAAGGATTTTATCCGAGAAGCGCGGTAGCAGACAGGAGAAATCAAGAGATGTTAATGAAGACAATTCAACTAGTGAATGGAGAGCGTTCGAAGATGATACATCTACCTTTTCTCCTAAGCGGAATGCAACGGATTCCAATTGGGCAGACTTTTCTGTAAGTATCTTGAATGTATTTAGAAGTTGATTTCAAATGCTTCCTGTTCTGATGATCCCTGGCGAAGTGTTTTGCTTATTTTTGTGTTATCTCTCATATTGTTCTGCTGGCGTAGATGTCTGAGTTCTGGCAAAAATTAGATTCTCAACAGAGCAATGCTGCAGATGATGAAGTACTTAATGGCTTGCCTGGGGAATATTTAAATTGCTCTGTTGCTATATCCTTCGACTGAATTTCCCCTCTTTCTTTGTGTCCATATTGTGTGTCTGATTTTAGGGATTGGTTACACATTTTGCTTGTTTAATGTTGAAAAGACTCGTGTTTTGTCTTACGAGATAGTTGTGTTTTTGATTTTGCAGAATTCGAGCCCTGGAATGAGTCCAAAATTAAATGGGTCGTCTTCATTTACTGGGAATAATGATCTTTTTGACGAGGAAATTCAAGCGCCCCATTCTCCGGAATTTGCTACTTCTAGCATTGACAATGCCGCTGTGCAGAGTGCACCGGCAGCGTCCAAGATTCCTGTGAAAGACGCCAAAAAAGATCAACCAAAAGTGAGTGGGCCTCGTCGAAGTAGAAGTAAGTTGAGCAATTTCGCATTAACGACTTCCTCATCTGGTGATTTCAAGTTACCCCCTCCTCCACCCCCACCCGGTGGCTCCAAAGTTACGATCACAAGGTCAAAGCCTTCGCAATCAGCACAAGGAGTACCTGATTTGCTGGACTTCGGCTCCGAGTCTACGGGTCTTTCAACTGGCTCTGCATCTCTTTATGATGATTCCCTTCTTAGCTTTGAGACCCCTTCAAATGTGTCCAAATCAGATCAAGCAGTCATGGACCTCCTGGGTATGCAAGTTCCGACAACGAACATTCTGTCCGATTTCGAATCTATGGATCATCATGTGAGCGGCGACAAGGTTTCTGCCACCAGAAGCCCCGGGTTGACACAGCTAGCTCCAGACCTATTCGACCTCAGCGGGAAGCCCACTCAGAATGATTCTGACGCTTTTGCATTTCTTGGAGAGCAATTATCTGGCAACCGAGTGGATGCTGTGAAGAACGAGGGTTCACAAGGAGGAATCCCGGATTTTATGAATTTGAACAATGAGACCTCCAGCACGTCTGTACTAGATCTTTTCGGCACAGTTGTTAAAGAGCCACTTTCATCCAGTAACCTCGCTGTGTCTGGGGAACAGGTACCCCCTGGTAAATCCCCCAGTTCATTTACCAGTGTCTCAGGCCTTGAGGATCAGACTTTCTTGAGTGAGCGAAGCAGTGCAGGTGTTGCAAGTTCACCAGAGGTTGTCCCCGATGTATTTGACGCTCTTGCTCCTGATTTTGCATCGTTTGGTGTACGTGACAAAGAGAGTAAGCCTGCTGCTAAGCCAGCTGATGACTTTTTCAACCTTCTTTCTTAGCCACTTTTGTAGATGATTGTAATATCCATGGTCTGGTAAGACGAGATCATAATGACTTAACATTTATGCGTTGTGACTAAAAGGGGTATGGTTATTAGAGTGCCTGAAATTGATGAGGTCAAATAACCTTTCGACGGCGATCAGTTGCAATCTGAGCTATCCGGTGCTCAGCAATGTTGCTACTTTCCAGGTTTGGTTGAACTTGGATAACGATTTGAAGTGACCGAGGGACAAGTAGACTGGAAAAGTGTTTTCAGCCATAGTCTTTGTTTAGACTTGCTGGTTGTTTGCTCATTGATGGACTGGTTTGGTATTTGTAATGCCAAGTTCTGTTTCAGGCCAATGTGCCAACAGATTCATTGTTAACAGTACTCTTGTATCTAAGCTTGTGAGTACGCTCATGTATCTAAGCTCTATGTGTAGTGTTGTGTAGACACAATTTGAACCTGGGGCCCTAGTCGCTGGTGCTAATAAATTCATCCCATGAGATCTCTGAAACCTCGTGGTTGAACTTGATATTCCTTTGCTGATGACATGTATGCGATGACCAAGTTGGTGCACTTCCTGATTAGTTAGTAAACAATTGCAGGATTTTCAAGTCATGTTCACCCCTTAGTCCTGTTCTCAGATAAAAGAAGAGCGCATATATCGCTTCTGATGTGCAAATTTGTTTTATATTTAATTTTTAAATCTAGTCTTTTCAATGCTCCATAAGTGCCTTAGTACTGCTGTTTGGTTCTTGCAGTGACCAGCAATTGTTACAAGCAATATGATGTTATTTATGAATGTTACAACACAATT
Source organism: Ceratodon purpureus (assembly GCA_014871385.1). NCBI lineage: Eukaryota > Viridiplantae > Streptophyta > Bryopsida > Pseudoditrichales > Ditrichaceae > Ceratodon > Ceratodon purpureus. The sequence goes on along the minus strand of MU104856.1, from coordinate 74,810 downwards.
TCTGCTGAGTGGACCTCCAAGAGAAATGGTTACATGGCTTGCCAGTCTACTTGTGATCAATTAGTGTTGGTTTAGAAAGCAAATTGCACATGATTCTTGTTGAACACCTACCCAGTGCATGATTTAGGTATGCAGGCTTTACAGATGAGTATTGCCACTGGTTGGTTCTAGGTAGTGATCAGAATGTAGTACAGCTCTGCAACATGAGATAAGGGTGGCATTTGTAACTGGTGTTGCCTAAAGTTATGCAATATCCACACTCAATGATAGAACACAAGGCCAATGTCATATTGCTTGAAAGGACAATTCAGCCTGAATGTATGTGTACTTTGACACAAACCGAAAGGCTGTTTGGATTGGAAGAGTTTGAACCTTTGTTTGAGTGGAGCATGGGCCTACTTATTCATTTCCTTCTATTATTATTGACTTTTGAATTGGCTTGTGCTTTGACCTGGGACATAGATAATGCACCAAATTGAAATGCTTGCAGCTACTAGCCGCTGTGACTGAGTAGATCTATAATTGATCTTCCTGTTCAGAAAATGGACCAGAGTACTGATTAAATTCATTTTTCAAGATACATCAGAATTACCACAATTCTCTCTAGAGAATACACACACAAACAGTTTGCATTCCGAATATCTGCAAACTTGCGCATAACAACATCCTTTCAAGGTGTGTATTGGGTTTGAAAAACATGGCTATAAATATTGTGCGACAGACCATGTAAACACAGTTTGTTCAATATGGAAGGGGCATCATGTTGAACTGTTGTTAGGAGAGGGGTGTTTCTCTGGTGTTTAATTCCCAAGTACACACAAAGATCAACTCACCAAAATAATCCTTCAAGCTGTTTGACATTGCAGGGTGATGGTTTCTTGTGAATCTTGGGTGTCTGTATAAGTCCAGAGGATAAAACAAAGAAGGAAAATAACTACCTAAATATACATGTTGAGCTTTTCTGTGATTCAAAGCTCCAAAAGCCCTTCAGTTTTCTGGTCACTTTCCTCGAAAAAGAAATGAATGGCACAATCCAGAGCATGCTGTTGACCTGCAGTTTGTGCACTCTGATTGCACATGATTGGTCCAGCAAAGCTGTCTTGAGAACTGCAGCATCCCAGCCTTTTGCTGGCATTTCAAAGTCAAGAAACCATAAGTTACTAAGGCTATTAATGCATGAAACTATATACATGCGAGCTCACTAGCTCACGATGGTGCACAATTATCTTTACTAATTATCATCTTGCCTCAGCTGATCTTTCACTGCGGAGGAATGCCAACACAGAGAATCACCAATCTCAAATCAGATTGGAATGATCTGAGTAGACAAATATTGGGAGTAAAGAACTACATGTGTTTTTTTTTCTAAAGGTAGGCTTTGATAACTAATGAAAATGTCACTTTAACATTCTGAAATTCAATGTAACATCAATTAAATGTTAGTTCTCAATGTTAGTTGTGTTTCTCTCAATAAATGAAAAAATAGATCTAAATTGACAATATGATAACTTATGCTAGTTTGTCAAGTGATTGAGGTGTCTTTGATTCACTTTAGAAATTGTAAATTCAAGAATATACTAAAGTATAAAAAGAGAGTTGAGAATTTGATTCATCAACCACAAGCTTTAGCAATTTGACTAGTACTAGAGCAAATACATCACATTTCATTGTGATTCTAAAGTGCAAATAATATTTTATCTATTCAGACAAAGTAAATCCCACGACCTGATATGTAAAGAAAATTCTTCATGTTGTATCATTGATTAATAAAAGAAATCTAGAAACAGAATCAACCAATTCCACACAAAAAATAACTATCACTCCTCAAATAACCAATAACATAGAATTAAAAAGCTCCATTACTAGTTCTTATGATTCTATAGCTATCCTAAGAGTGCAACACAATTCTAATTTAGTACTCCAACTAAAGAACAAATTCTAAATGATGTTTTCTAAAATCCTACAACAATTCAATCTAGATCTATTAGTCTGTTTCCTGATTGCATATCTACAAACTTGTCAAAAATACAAACTTGCTAATTTTACCCACTGATCTCCTACATTTACAATGTTTTGAGAAGACTATTCCGATGTGCAATACAGGTCTGCCAGTCAATCTTTGCTCGGCTACCACTAGAAGACGCCAATTATCATGAAGTTAACCACCTGATAATGGAGTCACTGAGATCATCTAGATAACACCGTGACCATTCTTATCACACTCCAATTATCACCCAGATAACTCACCACCTTACTCCTTGTTACTCTCATCTAAAGTTAGACTTCCTGGAAAATTTGCCATCACCATTCCATAAGTCGTCTACCGAGTAGTACTATTTCGATCGTCTCTCGGTTTCTTCAATCGCCCAGCTTCAATCAGGTGGAGACGATGACGATGATTTTTCTAGGAGCTTGCTTGCTTGTTTGCAGATTCATTTCCTTGCTGAAAGCATCGTCATTGTAGGAGGCATGATCTTGTGTACTAACTACGTGATTGTGCTGAATTTCGACAGACTCGGTGGGAGTGAATTCCGGAGTTTAGTTCAAATCTGAATAAGTCTCTGGACAGTTACAATGTCTAAGATGGAGACAATCCGGAGGAGTTCTATTGCTGAGTGTGTAGTTGGTTTGGTGATGTTAGTATCGGTTCTGGCTTCGCCTGCACTTGCAGCTTCTTATGAGGGAGGAGAGTATGAGGCCGATCGAATTCTGTCGCTGCCGGGACAACCAACTGTGGACTTCGACATGTACGCCGGCTACATTACTGTGAACGAGAGAGCAGGCAGGGCTCATTTCTATTACTTCGTCGAGGCCGAGGAGGATCCTGAGAACAAGCCTCTCGTGTTTTGGTTCAATGGAGGTTGGTACAGTTCTCCAGGCACTCCTAGCTTCACGAGTTTATCATTGGATTTTCATTTCGAGCTGCAGAGCTTGGAATTCTAGATATCATCGTGACCATTGTCGTCGTGGTTTTTAGAGAATTATTGGTCAATTGTTTGAGTTGTTGGTTAAAATCATGGTGAGTGGCGCAGGACCCGGGTGTTCTTCAATGGCTTATGGATTTGCTGAGGAGATAGGCCCATTTTTCATCAACCCGGGTGGGAAAACTCTGAGGCGGAATCCTCATGCTGCGAATAAAGGTGTGAAGTCCTGCTAGCTCTTTTTTTGTACGTGAGTGTAATTTGGAACTGGAAGTGGAAATGTGATCGAATCAGGATTGTTGGATTATATGGGATAATGTTTTGAAGAGAGGTGGGTCAGAAGTCTGTTCGATACGATCAATGTGGCGTTTTTGGTTGTGCGAGGACTGCAGCTGCCAACGTGCTCTTCGTTGAATCCCCGGCTGGAGTTGGGTTCTCATACACCAACACCAGCAGCGATCTCGTCACTTCCGGTGACAATCGGACAGGTATGTAATTCTAATTCTAATTCTAAAGCTTTATTTACTTGGGCTGATCACTTTTCTATGCAAATATTCCAGATACCAGAACCAGATTATTCAGTTGATTCCCTGGGCATGGGGATGATCACTTCTTATTGCTCAGGCTGATTATACCCGATTTGAATGAATTGCCAGCAATTGACAACTTTACCTTCGTACGAAACTGGTTCAAGCGCTTTCCTCATTACAAAGGTCGCCCCTTCTTCCTCACCGGTGAAAGCTATGCTGGTACGTCCCTTCTGCCCTCTTAAAGATTAACGCCTTATTTCACGAGGATCATTGATTGAATCAAGTCACTGTAACAATCATTTCCTTGCTGCGAAGCCCCTAAAATGACAGATTATTAATCAATTGGGGTTGTGGAGCAGGATACTATGTCCCTCAGCTGGCCAGACTGATCCACCGGCACAACAAAGTACTTCCATCTGATGAAAAGATCAACTTCAAGGGGTTCATGGTGGGTAACCCGGTGATAGACGCTTACAACGACAACTGGGGGTACATTGATTTCCTCTACCACCACGCCATGATCAGCGATGTCACCTACTCCAAGATGAAAGAAGTTTGCAACTTCACTCACGACAGTGTGCAATTGTCTCACGATTGCATCCAGCTCATGTACTACGAAGCAGATAACGAGTATGGTATCATTGACCCCTACTCCATCTACGCACCGGCCTGCGTCCAAGACAGTAGCACAGACACGAAACGCCCCGTTCGTAAGAGACGGCTGTTTAACCCGGTATGTTCGATTCTCATGCCCACATGTTTGAATTTTTTTCCCATAACTGGACACATAAATAGAGATCTTTCTATCCTATCTTGAGAGGAAAAAATAAAAACAATCACACATACGTCTGCATATAGTACTAACAGTGACTTCAATGTTAACCTTTGTGTGTGCAGGTTCTCGGTCATGTACGTCGGCAAGAGTATGACCCCTGCACATATGATTACGCAGTATTCTACTTCAACCGGCCTGATGTGCAGATGGCGATGCACGCCAATGTGAGTGGACATATTTCATACCCATGGGGCGGTTGTAGTGATCCCTTATTTACAAACTGGCAGGACTCGGCAGCATCGGTGCTGCCCATCTACGAGGAGCTTCTGGAAGCTGGGTTGAGGTTATGGGTGTTCAGGTGAGCAACTTGACCAACAAAGCAAAACCAGGACAGATGAACATAAATTATAGCAAAATATGTAGCCGTGCAGTCACGTTTATTGAACATTTGAAGCAGTTCATTGAAAGTTTGCAAGACTTTGTGAGGGATTTAGTAAAAAGAGGTGAAGCTGTGTTCCTTCCATCAATGAGTGACTCTATTATTGAGAATCTTTGGTGGTGCTCCTGCAGTGGAGACGCGGACAGTATTGTGCCAGTGACTGGCAGCAGATACGGTTTGGCTTCCCTGAAATTGCCCACCGTCGTCCCTTGGTATTCTTGGTACCACCATCAACAGGTAATTTGGAAAATTTTAGTCCTCATCTGAGTCTCTCTAGCTCACCAGCTGCTGTGCTTCCTTCATTGTCTAAAATTTGCAAAATTCCAAGCCATGGCAGAATTATCAAATGATGTTCAATTATTAAAATGAAGTCACAATCGGTGGTCACTATTGTGGGTGTCATTTTCTATCTTTTTTGCTCATTAGCACTGGAGTCACTGTCTAGATGACCCCAAATGCCATTTGAATAATAATCTTCGAAATGCACTTAAATGTTGTACATATGCGTTTCAGGGATATTTTAGCATCCAAGCTTGCGTACAATCTGAATACTTGATTCTAGAATTAACATGATGTTACAGGAGTGCAAGTCTAGTAAATGTGTGCTTTCAAGTTCTCTCTGTTGATTTACTGATTTTCTTGATGTTGTGTTTGGGATGGCTGTGTTTTCAAGGTGGGAGGTCGTGAAATCGTGTACAAGGGTAATCTGACTCTTGTTACAGTTCGGGGAGCTGGGCACGAAGTTCCTTTGCTGAAGCCAGCTGAGTGGTTGCAAGTGTTTGAAAGCTTTCTGGGTGGATCACTCCTGCCCAATGAATCATACTTATAACTGTACAGGATTGATCAATTTTTTCCAAATAATCGACAATGTTACATTCAAGTGTAGATACTTGCTTCCCCTGTTTCCAGATTGAGTCTTGGCGACATTATGCGCTGATTCAGCACTGGAAGAGGCCAATTTTTTTGATGTCGCAAAAATTAAAATGTCAGACTATTGTCCTGGTCTGCGGATGAGGAGTTGTGTGAGTCACCTTTGCTGTGAAGCTTGTTCATCTGATTCAAAAGAAATGAAAAAAATCATAGAGTCCAAACTTTTGTCTTTCCAGCAATATCGAATGCTGTAAATAGTTCAAGGGTACGATGTGCCTGCAAATGTGAGAAAAATGAAAGTCTTCTCTTCAGGAATTTAAAATGTAGGTGGGGCCTGTCAGAGTTTTGCGAACTTGTATAATTATAGCTGTTGAATGATCGCCAACTAAATCATTGATCTGAATTTAAATATGCTGATTTAGAGACCAGTACTTCCACGGAATTCTACAAATGGAGAGTGGGACTTGAGATATTGAAGAATATGGGGTTATCCACAGCGACGTTCTTGTCGCCTTGGCCAATTTACCATGGTCAACATGACTCTCGGATGTCCAACAATTGATTACAGATTCCTCTGTCCATTTGTAGTAGGTACCCCCTCTGCCAGCTGAGGTGCTGACTTCTAAGGCTGATCCACATTCCAACTCAAAAGATAACCGCCTTCCATCAACAAAAGCGTGATTCTAGTCCACTGTCAGTGCTATGACAACGCATGATCGATCCTCGGCCCCTTCTCTTTGTTTCCATGCACCTCAAGAGACGTATAAGGGACGTTTAATGAGCAGTCAATACCGTAGCTTGTATCTCATTAGTATTAAGTCAATTACATTCTCATAAAATGTTCGAGCCTGAATACTCCTCAAAACCCAATTGTCTATATATCTACATTCAAGGCTTGTAAATGGTTGTCCAGACCTGTTTGACGCTTGTCAAGAAATTAATCCCACATGCACATCTATCAATGATAGTTTATCGGTGCTTGAATGGAGCTCCCTACTTGAACATAAACAAACAGAGGTTACAGTCAGACTCTTCCGGCTCCTTTGTAGCTGCTTAAATTACGAACGAGAAGAACGAAGATGCCCGACAAGAATCAGGAATCAACGACCTCCTGCACTCTTATTGGAACTCACTGAACTGCTGCAAAGTTTTATATATCAGCGCGCAATCTGTGAGAACTCCAAGCTCCTAAAACAATAATTTGGAAATGCCTCTTGGCAGGAAACCAAGCTAACCCACTGACAGAGTGGTCAGTGGCCAGACAGCTAGAGCTGCACGATCGAAGCTGTTCGAGCGTCAGAAGGAAAACAACAAGAAAACGATGGAAGTCAATACCACTCGTGTTGATCAGCAAATTAAGCTTAGCCTGTGTGAGCCGCTCACAGTTCACTGGCGAGTGGAAGGCAGGCTCCCTGATCCCTCGCCCACTGCAACAATACTGACGCAGTGGCTTTCTGTCCTGGAACTGTGATACATAAACTATGTCCGCTACCACGTCATGGCACGCAAGCTGAGAATCGTCGACGACGGCTCCATCGCATGTTCAGTGTGTCAGCTGGGTGGGAGGGATTTACTCTTTACTGTTACGTTGCCTCTTCATCCAGCTGCAAATGAGCTGCAAATGTTGACATCAGTGATACCCGAGTGTTTGTGCAAGTTAGAATGATTTGCTAGAATGGCTCGAAAGTGGTTCTGATATGGTAGAGTTTATTAGAAAATTTGAAAATTAACAGTCTGGGATCATTGTATCTTTTAGTGGTGAATATTCATTTGGTAGTACTTGACTGTAAATATTCGGAGTAATTGATTGCAAAAATTGAATCTGAATGTTGTGTTTTGGGTGGATGGATCTAGTAGGTGAAAAAGGAAACATTTGCTGCTTGTATATTTTTTTCCAGAAATGTGACTCAATTAGAGTTTTGTGTGTGTTAGTGTGTTGTGCTAGAAAGAATGTCGTGCGCTGAGTTGAGTTGCTTAGCTAGAATATGAATGGTGAAAAATTAAAAGGTTTCAGGTTTACGTCTTTATTAGATTTGCAGCACGAGCTTCCAACGATGTTATGATATTGACAGAAGAGGATGGTTCAATTCCAAGTCAGCGATTTACAAAATACGTTTAGAAAATCCAACACATAATCCAAATGAGGGAACCGTGGTAGTGGTGCACGAGAGATCAAGCTTTTCCTCTAACCAAGCCCAGAATGATCTTTGGGTGTCCAATGTCCATCATCAAAGACACCAGTGTCGTTCCAATTGATAAAGAATGTTGTGAATTACATTGATCCAAATTTCGTGACAAGGCTCAGTACATTTGCTTCACAAGCTACATGTGAACCACCCCATGGTGCAGCTGGGTAAGAATCGCTGATATCAACATCACTTCAATAACTTAAGGTGTTGGGGCAATTATCCAATTTTTAGTGCAAACATGTGTTAGAATCGAATAGATAAGTCAAGGCTCAGTATGTGGTTAGTGATGGAAACAGTGATCAATATATATGTGCTACTTCATAAGCTTAGAATTTTACAGAAAATTTTGAATTTTGAAGTTTGAAATTAGCATTGAAAATTACATGAAATTTGACCTGGTAGTTACTTAAGGTTGTTTCTTTGAAGGAAAAGGGCTGAGTAAATTCTCTCGAAGACAATAATCTAATGCTACTGCTGCGGTTACGAAGATGAGCACGCTCTCTCCAGTTACTAAGCTTGCCTTCAGGATGTCGTCAATGCCCGTTTCTGGGAATCCAGCAAGAGACTCTGCAGCATATCCAGCACCTGTGGAAACGCATCGCATCGAATTTAGACTGAGCACTAACAATAATCCTGTGTGATACTACTATCAAACAATCAGCTGTGCAAGGACAATTATTCTCTTACCTCTAACTAAACCAAATGCAGCGGCAACTCCAGACTTGAGCTGCAAGTTTCCCAGGTCTCGACGAACGGCATATCGGTAGGTCACACCGAACAAGACACAGCTGAGTAAAATGCCAGCTTGGCTTAAAAGAGCCCCCAAAGTCAAGCCCCCATCAACGGCAATTGTGAAAGGGAGGCTCGCGAAAGTGCCAGCAATTGCGGAGACAGCTGCTGCCTGCATCATAGACATGAACCTTTCAAACCAATGCTTCTCCATTGCAACGTTATAGCTATAACTTTTGTGAAGAGTACGTCAAAGCATTTATTTCTTAATGTGACGAGCATTCACCAAGCCTTGCTGATTGCTGAACTCACCTCGTGATCATTGGTCGAAAATATGTTTAGTAGGTAAGCGTTTCTGGCCAAAGATTCGTGTTATATTTAATACAAGAAAACGCACCTTGCCAGACTCAATACGCTCGGCATCTTCGTCGATATCTGATGTCTCCCACTTGCCAGAGAGCTCAGTGGCGCTATTACCAGCACGAGCCATAACCAAGGCTAGTTCGGCTGCCCTCACCTCTGCTTCGGCCTTCAGCACCTCCTCTTCTATCTCTGAAACCTTCAAAGATTAACACTGTTTAGAAACTTAAAATTCAGCCACTAAACTGAACGCAGAGTCCAGTAAAGCATAAGGCAATTTTTACTGCGGCTGAATGGTTCGATGACAGTAAGGCCCATTTTAAGATATGAAAACCTTACACGCCATTTCGCTTGGGATTTAAACATAACTATCTTTCAAATGGGAGTTACAAACACCCGATCGGTATAATATTCATTGTAGGTTGGAATTTAAAAGCATCGATGGTCACTTGTCATAATGCGCGGCGTTAGATGGTTACTTGATCTAAGAAAGAAACTATGTCGCATTTGCACCCCTCATTTCTTAATCTGAAATTTAGCCAGTACTCTGGAAGTGATCCTGATGAAACTGGGTACCTCAGGCACCTTGTGTACTTGGGCAGTTCCAAGAACGAACTGCTACGAGATCTTTGCCAAAGTGTTACTAACTTATGAATACTAATGCCTAGGAACTGCAATATGTTCAGCAATACACTATCCGAAGCAGAGTCCCAGCAGAAACATTGCCACATTTAAATGCAGAACTCAACGAGGAATTCTTCCATAAGAACTGTTCTAAAGCACTAACGTCCACGGTGCTAGCATAAATATCAGTGCAGGAGCGACCTGGATAAACTCGTCTGCTATGTAATTATTGCACTTGAACAAAGCATGCATATGGATTATGAGTAAAACTGATCCCAAAGTATTAAATTAACACTGTCCTGCTTCCTAAAGCCATGATCCAAAAACATGGCAAACACGACTTCCAATTGAACAGACTGAAGAATGAGAATTACGAGCAATTTAAACCTTCATGTTCTTAAACATCGCCCTTTGCAGCAGACAAAATTGAAGTCTATGAAACTTACCGCAGAATTAGCGACTTCCTGGTTGGCATCCAAGCGCTCAAGGAACGACTGCAACTTCTCCACCTTCTCCTCCCGACGAGACAACTCATCCAGCTCCCTCTTCTTCTCCGAGACACGCTTCGCAGCTTCAGCCAAGTCTTGCATCAACGCCTGTCGAGCACAATGTAGGAATGATTCAATGCTCCACCCCATGAGATTGAAACCCTAAACCCCAACATTCTCTTCACATGACCCAAAGGATCTGTCTCAATGCAAATACACCACATTCCTCTCAACATTTCCCTCAGGAACCTGAAAATTGCTCACACAACTGAAAAGCTCACAACAATTCTTCAGCAAATCAGATGCTGAAACGAGCCAGGAAACCCAGATATCTACCCAAATTGTGTGCCACCACTTACCTTGGACTCTTCACTCTCCAAAGCTTTCCGAAACTCCTGCTCCAAGTCCACCGGATTCACACCCTTGGGCAAATTCTCATCCTCTTCTGCCTTGCACGCCCACGCATGCAGCCCCTTGGAAATCCTCACCCTGCCATTGCCAAAACAAACCTCCCTCGCAACGCCACCACTCGCTCGTCCCCCTGCCATACCCAACCTCATGCTGCTCGTGGGCGCCATCCAGCAAACGCCCATCCCCGCACCATGCGCCATGGCGGCCATGCCAATCCCTTCTCAACCCACTCAACCTCTGCAACTGATCTCACCAAAACCTTCACCAAAACCTTCACCACAACTGAGCAACATACACATGGTGAAGAAATGAAAACATGTAAACCTCACCGAGTTGGGTCCCACTTTATCCACTCGCCTGACACCGAGTAGATGAGACACCGCAGAGTGGATGGGTTCTTATGAAAATCAGCTTAGTGGGAACCCAATTTTGAGCATGGACTTCATGAATCAGCTTCAAGTTCTTCAATCTCTGCTATGTGGGTAGCTTGTTTCCAAATCTTCCTGCTACTGTCGATCCATTCTGCTCTTTCTAGAACTGGCATCATGGCACATGGGTAACAAAGCATTGTCTCTCACAGTCTGTGGTTATGTCCAACAATGTGTTGGACCTAATGACACATTGCGAGGGAGGTTTTGTGATGATTCAGTTGAGTGTGAGGAGCGTTTTGAGGAGGAGAAGCATGGGTTGCGGGTTATGTTGGAGTTTATGGCATCTGCAGGAGGCTGATGAAGTGGAGGGTTATGGTGATTTCACTATTGTGTGATGTGGTTGCGGTTCTGCATTAGGTGATGATTGCTGTAATACTTCTGTCTGTTGTTGGTGTTGGTGCTTCTGCAGGGTTTTGAGTTATGTGATTGTAGGCATTTTGCATTAGCTTTTGAACAGTTGTTTTGTTTTGGGTTTTGGTGTGTTGGACTCCTATGTCACCGATTTTTGGGGATTGTATTTTGGGGAATGTGATGGTGTTCGATGGTAGCTGTGAATTGAGGCAGTTGTGGAGTTTGTCAGAAATTAGCATTGCTTGTGGGATCGCGTGGTGTTTTCTTCCATGTGCTCCTCTCCTTGTTTAGGGTTTAAGAGGTATTGGTTCACTTTGTTGCTGGGTTTTGAGATCCACATTGCATTCAGACGTCACAGGGTATTGTATTATGCTATCAGAAGGTTGACAGCAGCTCGTGCTAGTTGAGGAGCACACTTTTACCAATTGCTCTGGTACATGGCTTGAATGGAGGAGTGCATCAGCGGGTGAAGTTTGGAGTTAGAATAGATGTTTGTGGTCTCTAATCAGGGGAATGTGCCCGTTGGCAATGCATAATTTGTTTTCCCCTTTGATCGTATTTTGTGGTGGATTACTCTAATCACGAGAAGGTACAAAATTATGCTTTAGTCACGGTTGCTTTTATGCGAAGTCCTTAATCTTATTGCAGAAGAAGACACTGCAGTTGATCCAGAAGTTGATAGCATGTGCTATGTTGATGAGATATTCTGCTATCTTGTTGACGTGAGTAGAGAGCTGCATGGATAGAAACCTTTCACTGACAAGTATGTTGAGCTAATTTGTGATGAGGACAATGTTTCAGCGGTATGCATAGATCTGATGATGTTGGTGAGGGTCTAACGGTAGAATATATTCCAAGCAGCATTGTGACTGCATCTTATCACTGGACTGGGAAACTCTCCCTGTACCAACTGATTTACAACTGACCTACAGGTAACGATCAATGTATGGTTTCATATGTGTTGTAGCCTTATTGCATCCAGGTTGATTTTATTTGTTTACATTCATCAGAATGCAAATATGACGATCACATCGTACTCTAGTAATTATTTTTGGCATCGAGGTCTGCCGTTCATCGATGCTGATATGTCATGTTCGTTTCCTTAGAACGATCTTAGGTATTGACATTCTCATTTGCAGTTTACATAGCTCTGTTTTTGTTTCAGTCTGGAGTTTTTGTCCGTAAATACATATCGACTGATAATTCTCCCCCAACCAACTATTGCAGATGTTAATCTGCGCCCTGAGCTGAAGAAGAAGAATCTAGTCTTGCAAATCCAGCTCAGAGACGGAGTGAATATCATTGGACAAGGTCGTAAGTATCACCTGGCCCAACCCTGCATGGTGTGCACTATTAGTCTTTGTAAGGATTATTCGTAGTGTCCTGCACGCAAGTATTTTGAACTGAAAAAGGATCTTTGCTCAATGATATTGGGTTCTTCTCTGAATGCGTGTGCATGTGACAAACTTAGAATTTGAGTTTGGTGGCTTGTCAGTCTGAAATTGCTCACGCAAGTTTCAACTATCAATGAGCCTAGCCTATTCTCCATTAGATACAGTTAGTACGGAGCTTCTGGCTGCTCTGGCCCATGTACTTGTCACCATCTATGCTACTCAATGCTCACTATGCTTGATTCCAGCTATCCGGATGATGCAAGTGGAGAGAAACATGACCTAAGATGAGTTGTATTCATGTTTGATGGAAAGCCACAAACCTATGTGAGCATTGTAAGAACGACACATACGTTAGAGTTTGCTGTGTGTCAGAACGTTTTGGAAGCTCAAGAAGAAGCAAGAATATGTAGGTAGCGAAGGACCATGAAAGCCTGTGCTCTTGAATCTGCAAGCTGCCAATGGAGGGATAGGCTTGTCTATTGATGTCCCCACTTTGTAAACAGTAGGACCTTGTACTTAGAATGCTCCTTTGCCTAATCAGAGTCCCACTGCTGTTTCCACTTTTGGCAAGCCTATTGCGACAACTCTATTCAAACAGTGCCTCAAAATACTTGAAGATGCCTTGATGATGTTATGTCTTTTGGAGGGTGTGTAAGGCTGTGGACAATGAACTGGGTACTGATCCTTCCTGATGTTGGAATAATTTTTCTAGGTGTACATTGTGGGATCATAATCAAGTGATGCTCTGCCATTCAGACTACAAGATCAACAGAAACCACAAATGCCAAGCATTTCAATATGCTCACTTTTGATCTGCTGGAGTTGGTGGTCTTCTACACCAACAATGGGAGTTATAGACTTGGTACGAAGCCTGCACATTTCCCTTTTCATGACCTGAACCCCAGTTGTCTTCTTTGAAATTTGGATGCAGTCCATTGGTCCGGGCAGGCACACAGAATTACATAATGCTAATTTACAGCTTGTTTATGGAACATAGGACTAGTTTTTTCAGACATATTGGCACCCCTGCCGTTTAGGCACAGTAGATAACCATACTGATGTGGCATTGGCCCTTGGGTGAATTGTGGTGGATGGGTTAGAAGTTAGAACATGGTACATGGGATGACCAGAAGCTTTTGACATTGGAAAACAGAAAAAGTGGGACCCTGAAAGTGTTTTGACCTTTGGGGAGAGCATACCTTGGAGAGAGCACCCACCCTCCCTCTAGAGCCTAGTCTCTAGCTCTATTCATCAATGTTCTAATTTAGGTACTCAGTGGCAACAAGAAATTCTTTTCTACAAGTTATGCAACTTGTTATCAGGAAACTTGGAAGCTAAAGTCACTGGAAACCAGTGAATTTGTGGACTTTAAATAATTCTAATCAGTTACACATCGGTCTTGTGATGCGTTTCATAGCCGACCAAATCTTTTTCAGTGCATCTTAGTTAGAGACGCGGCCTCATGCCACATCCATGTCATGAAAGCCCTGATTCCAAGCACCCCATGCCTTTGATTCCCCCATATTTAGAGTCGGCCTCTTTCCCCATGCCTCTGGTTCATCACATGGCACACTAAGTTATGTAAGTTGTGCCATCGTCTCTTTGATAAACCCATGTTTTATTCTTTTCTAGAATACAGCATAGTAGTGCAAAAGATTGTTTATGTTGCCCAAAAGGAACACTGAAAAATATCCAAATTAATTAAAAATCTAGATTGTTAGTGTGATTGGACATTTCTTGGTGGTCTTTTTTGGTGAAATAGGCAACTTTTTTCGCTAGTAGCATGGAGGATTCTTGGTGTTTATCTTAAGAATCATTGAGAATTGTCTTTCTATTACTTGTTTAGTAAAGGATTTCATTTGAACTCTCACCCCATTTCATAATATTAAAGTTAATTTAAACTTACTTGTTTTCTCACCTTCATCAATGTATCATTTATGCTCTCATTTTTTTAATTGCCTCATTTATGTTTATAACTAGAACACATATTTAATCCCTAAAATTCCTTGTTAATTTTTTGCCAAAATTGTCAAAATTGACTCCCTCTCACCTTAGACTTAATAACTCTTAATCTAAGCATTATGTAATAAATCCAATTGTAGGATCTTGAAACCAAAATTTGACCATTGATTCTTCTTCATTTAAAAAACCATGATGATAAAAAAGTATTGAAATTTATTTCGGTCATCGTAGAAACTTCTTTTTGTCAAACTTTGAAGCCTACCCTTGTAAAATTAATGTATACTATAACTTGGGTCAATTGGTATTTTGAGAATAAAATTGGTTTAGAATATTACCCAAAAAATTCAAAAAAGTCTTTAAAATATTTGTTTTTGGAGTTGCAGCAAGAGTGTCCTAAAACTAAAAAATATATAATTCCTAAACCATGAGTCTTCTTCTTCTGAAAATTGGCTTTCCTTGAAGTTCTTTGAATTCCACAATATATTAGAATTTTATATTGAATATTAGTAAGTCAATGGAATGTTCTTCTATTTAAATGTCATCAAAGATACAATTTAAAAATAGTTTGAATGCATTTTACAAAGTTCACACCCAAGATCAATTACTATAGACTGATGTCATGCGTAGGTACTTAGCGACTTCCTATCATCCAATACCTTCAAGTGTGGCTACTATAATTTGAATTAGAGGATGTATCCCAATCCAAATTATTGCAGCATGCCCTAACCTTGATGCTATGATTTGCATTACCATAGCTAAAAATCAGTTAACACATTGTGCGCTATGACAAAAGGAAAAATGGTGCATTTAAATAGAAGAACATCTAAATATGTCACAAAATGGACATGGGTGGGGACCGTGGGGTATTGGAAAAATGGACGTGGGTGGGGTATTGGAAATCAGTACGTGTTCTCTTTTTATGTTATGAACTTTCTCTGCTATTATTTCATTCACTATTCTTTGTGAATTAAGGTACATCATATAATTTATGAAATGACCTGAGGGTGGACCAGAATCCAGACAAAAGATAGAATTCTTGAAGATGCTGGCAGAATTATATCAGTACAAGCTCGGTTACTAGGAGTACTAACTAGAGACGGAACCAATGGATCCAAGAGCAGATGGAGCTGACTAAGTTAGCCAGATTAGCTTTCTTTGATAGACAAATTCCAAGAGCATGTACACTACTCATTGCTCAAAGTCATGATTCCTGTTCCCTAAAGCAACATTAAAAGTGGGCCTGAACATGTGCTTGCTGTAACAGTCAGATCTATGTTTTCTTTGAAAGCAACTTGGTAAAGGACCCTATGCCCAGTTTGGGTTTCAAAATTACAAGACATAGCACGACAGCCTTTCTTTATGTGGCGAAATGTCGCCTGAAGGCGAAATTTTCTGAGAGATGTACCAAAAACCTATGGAAATCTACAAAAATGTGAGATATTGGGTGCCAGGTTTCGATTCCGCTGTAACGGAGTAGGGCCAGGGTTTGCTGGATCATGATGCCAGTGTCGCCCTCAGTATGCGGCGATGATGGATGAGGTTTTGGGTTGTGTCGCCAGATGGCGAACTCGTATTGGCCTGGGGTTTCTTTTGGTGCCCGCTGCCCGCCGTTCTTCCTCCCGCGAATCTGCCGTCGACGCGTGTCTGTCGCCACCTGCGTTGGGTGCCCGCCTGAGAGTTTTCGCCAGGGTCGTCGTCTTCGTACAGGGGTACCAAGTTGGGTTTATGTTTTTTAATTTCATTGTGGGAGAGTGGGGTTGCTCTGGGGTTTGGAATCATGAGTGCTTTCAGCGATGGTGGCGGCGTGGAGTCCTGTCTGGTGTATGCGTTGCGTACTTTGACGCCACAGAATGCGGTCTGCCGATCTTTGGCACCATTGTCATGGATTTGTTTACGTGAAATGTTGTTGTTACTCGTACTGCATGTCTGCATGGCCAGGTATTTCAGCGAACCTAGTGTTTCATGGATTTCAGTGAAGTTCTTCACAATTCAGTGTGTAGTTGCAGTTGTTTTCACGCTGCATTTGGTTTGGTGTTTGTGCCTTCTTGCGCTGTATGCTAAGTGCTTTGTTTGCGGTCCCAAGGTTTTCTTTGCGGTAGCAAGCACAGAAGGGTTCTCGTGATTCTAATTTCTATGAGATCGCTTATGTTTCATTTTATGTTGTTGGTCGTGCATGAGTTATGTTTTGCTGTGGAGTGTGGAGTCTGCAGTGTGCTTGTGCTCTGAGTGTGTTGGGGTTTTGAGTCTTCACTTCTGAATTGTGAGTATGCGGTGAGGGTCGGTTTACTTCGTTGCTTCAGTCTGTTTAGGGTGTAGAGTTCTTTTCTTGTTTAGAAATTTCGTGTGTGATTGTCTGAGGCGTTGTCGTAAGTTTCTAAACATGGTGGTCAAAGGGTCCGCGTTGTTCAGATACTTCCATCGCATCCCGTCGACGGGTTCGTCATCGTCATCATCTGGGATTCCTTCGAGCAACTCGGAGTCGGTTGCAGCCTGTTCTGAGAGCGTAGGAGATGTGAGTGAATTCAGTTGCGGTATGAGCGCCAGCATGTCTGTCATTGACAAACCCCGCAAGCGGAAGTTCCCGCATGAGAGTTCGAGGCGTGTAGGAAGGTCCAACCCCGCGGTGAAGTTGGTCACTCCTTCATGTGAAGGCCGGGTGACAGCAGAAGGCGCCGCGTCTGACTCCGTCGTTGAAGTTGTCTTGTTATCTTCGAGTTCAGGTTCGGCACTCCCTACAGCGGCGACAGCGAAGGAGAAGGGTAAACTGCCGATGATCGAGGAGGCCGACGACTACTCAGAGGAGGAGTTCGTTCCGGAAAAGAAAGAGAAGGTCCCCAAAAAATCATACGATGCAACACGAAAATTCCAGGACACTTGGGCGGCCAAGCTGCCATGGGCGGAAATGTTTAGGGGTACTGACGGGTTGTATGAGTATGTGAAATGTATTGTGTGTTCGCAGGTTGCAGGGAAGCCAAAGATTTTAGGGCCAAAATGGGATACGTTGAGCAAGCATAGCGGTAAGCGCAAGGCCACACGCAATCTGCCGTCTGGGATTAAGAAGGGCCAGTGGTACATAGCAAAGAACTGCAAACATTTGAGATATGAGAGGATCTACGCTGCAAAAGACACCGTGAGTGTGGCGCAGCAATTAGTGGTGTTGAAAGGAGAGCGCGCAAGAAAACGGCTCCAATTTGCAACGATCCTTCACCTTCTTCAGGAGGGCCGGCCCATGCTGGCGTACGCAGCATTGCAGCCTTTACTGGTGTTTCTCGATGTGCCGAAATTGCCCAAGCGGCACTGGTCCGACAGTGCGGGGTGGGAGCTCGCGGAGTGTCTGTACCGTCAGGTGCAGCGGAAGACAACGGAGGAAATCTCGAAGGCAAGGTTTTTCTCCATCACTTGCGGGGTGAAAATACACTACGGTTGTACGAATTTGTAGTCACGGCATAGTTTCAAGGCACTGTGAAGGTTTGGACCCAAATTTCCTCCAATTTCTTGTAGTTTATGTTAAAATTAATAAGTAGGCACAGTTTTACATCCCGCATACATTGATGATTGCATGACAAAAAGTTCCTTGGATGCAAAATATGCATCTTTATGAGTACAAAGTTACAAAGATTGTACTGTCACAGATTCAGAATTCACATGTTTGTACTCATTTTGTCAACTTAAAGATTTATTTTTTACATTTAAAAGAGTTGTGTGCAATCTTCTAATCTTTAACTACCATGCCTTACTATTTGATTATACCAAATACTAGTATATGATTGAAAAAGTTGACAAATGTGGGTTTTTTTTTGGGGGCCCCAAATATGGGTTTAAAAACAGATTTCTTTAACTTTTTTGGAGAATTGAGGAAAAAGACTTGTTGGTAGAGAGGGGCCAAGAATTTGATTTTGATAGAACGGAACTTTTCACTTTCATTCGCACATCAAAGATTTATGCCTTGAAATAAGCTCTGGCCCTTCAAGATCCTCTATAGATACCTTTTTGTACAGGTATGTACAGGTTTGTACTTTTTGTACAAGATGGACCAATCATCACCTCCCGCATGGCATTTGAATTGGAATCCACCTGACGTGTCAAGTAACCTATGGTGCTACTGGTCGGCGCAAGAATATCTCGGGTACCGCATTTTGTACAGTTTGTACAATTTGTACTTAGTTTGTACAACTTATACACAAGTGCCAGGAGAGCGACCCTAGCGTATTCTCACCCTGCGATGAAGTAACAACACTGGACACACAGTCATGGATTTCGATTCATGCGTATACTTGCGAGAACTGGACGAGGAAGCCGATGCTTCTATCCTTGGAGCGCATTACCGATGGCAGTGGAGCCGATAATCTGACTACTGTGATAGTGGATGCGATAAAGACCTGCGGAGGCGTCACCGCAGATGAGATCGCAAGCCGACTTGCTTCGTTTGGAGCAGGTAACCGTGTGATTTCTGAACCTACTCTTCCTGTTTCTCACTTGGAAGTTGTCAATTCTATGATTTTTATGTTCATTGTTTTAACGTTCTGGGTCTCCATATTGTATCGTGCAGATGGTGCAAGCACTTTTCAGGGCAAGAAATCAGGGGTTGTTAAGCAATTGAAGCAGAAGTTTGCACCCCGAGTACTAGGCATTCATTGCATGGTAAGAAATCTGCCTGCAAATTCTCTGTTTTGTATTTCTGTGTTTCGGAAGGTTGTTGGTTACTTTAATTGTTTTTTATCCTAGTTTTAGAATAATTCTTTGTAGCCTACAAACTAGCTGTGGGCTGTTTCGGTGTTTCTCAGGCTCACAGGACAAACCTTGCCGTTCAGACTTTGAGTCTGGAGCCAGTGGTGAAGCGAATAGAAGATATGCTCGCGTCTCTGTACGCCTACTTTGCGCATTCACCGAAGAGGCATTTGGAATTTGTGAAGCTTGCGGAGCTGATGCAATCGAAGGGGTTGAAAATCCTCAAAAACATTCAAACCCGATGGATCAGCATGTTGTCACCTGCAGTGCCAGTCCTGAATGAGTACAGGGTGCTTATCGTGAAGATGTCGATCGACTCTGAGCGTCCAGTAGAAGAGATTGGCGGAAAAAAAGTGAAGGTCGATAAGAAATTAATGAAATTGGCGAAGAAGAACTTGAAGTTCCTTACTGATATCCAGATCTTGTTGGGTTTGTCTGGGTTGTTGCCGTTGCTGCGATGTGTGCATTCTTTAATGCAATTTGCACAAGGGCGGGATGTCTTTGTTTGCGATTATGTGTCAGCCATTCACATCTGTATCGCAGAGGTTACAGCATTTTATGTCGACGACAAGAGTGCATTCACACAAGACGTCTTCTGGGACTTCAAGGCTCTCGTGAACTTGAGACACGAGGCAATTCCTCTGAGCTGGGTGCAACCAGGGTTCGACCTGAACTCAGATGCAGCGGAGGTTCTCCATTTTACGCCAACTGGGCACAACATACCTGCGTGTCATCTGCAGGGTGGCAACGGAGACGGTGTGACTGTTACAAAGGAATTGTTCGGCACCATTGTCGACAATGTCAAGAATTTGTGCAAAGGTATCACTGAATTCCCATTTGCTTATTGTATTGGTGTTTTAAGTTATAGAAATTTTATTGTTTCCCATTTACTGTTGTGGTTTGATTGATGCTGAAGTAGTAAAGTACTGACACCGTGAGTCTGTTACCGTCTGATTTTTGACAGGAGCGGCTGGAAAGTTGATTGCGGAATTAGAGCTGCGTTTTCCTTCATCATCGCTGATGGATGCGTTTGGGTTTGTTTACCCGCAATATTGGCTTGCGGCAAATGCTGATGAGGATTTCAATCGGCACTTGGAAGTTATCAAGAACCACTATGGCCGCACATTGACCTATGGAAAGAGTGTGGAGATACTAGGAGGAGCGAAGGAAAATTCAAACGCTGAGGCGTTGCCGATTCTATCGATCCAGAAGCTCGATGAACAGTCGTGCATGTTCAAGATTGCGATGAAGGGTAATTGCCACGCCTCCATGGCAGGCGACGGACCAGTGAATCCTCTAACTCGTCTATGGCGCCGCATCGAAGCCAATGGTCTACTTCGGCAAAAGCTATCCGAGTTCATGAAGGTCACGGAGCTTGCGGTGGTTACAGTGCTGGGAAGCGTGGAGGATGAGCGAACATTTAGTACCTTGAGTTTTATGAAGAACAAGCTTCGCAACCGTTTGTCGACGCATCTCCCGCTTGTAGTCGGAATGCACTCACAGCAATTCTATAACTTGCACGATTTTCCCTATGATGCTGCATACGAGGACTGGAGGAAAGAGAAGCGAATGGAAGACTAGACTCGTCACTCCACAGTGTCTTGGAGGGCTCCGGAGTCCGTTGTCAATGATGAAAATCGACATTACGTTTGACGTCTGTCAGGCTTATGTTGGAAATCCCGGTTCACCACTAGATGTCGTACTTACTGCTTGCCTGCACTCATTTTCTCTTAACTTTTCTTGTTCCTTGCTGCTGTGAATGTGTTGTTGTGGAGGAATGCTTCCCTACAATGTTGTTCGATGCTTGCTTTTGCTATTTTTTGTGAAGCTTTTAAGTTCAGTGTGCTTGTATTTACTGTTGTGGTTTTATTGTTTTGTATTTACTGTTGTGGTTTTATTACTGTTGTGGTTTTATTGTTTTGTATTTACTGTTGTGGTTTTACTATTTCTGCTAGTTGTTGTGGGGCTTGGGCTTGACGAGGTGTAGGGATTGTGAAGGATTCGTTCATGTCGTTTAAGCTTGCCTTCGCTTTTTTAACTGATTGCTTTTCTGTCACGATTAGTTTGCTTACTGTTTCATTGTGATTTCTTAATGCTTCTTGAAAATCATTGCTTCTTGCTTAGTGCTTCACTGTGGTTTCTTAATGTTTTTGTAGTAGTTAATCACGACTCTAATGGTGAACCGGGATCTGAGACTCTGCAATTTCTGTTTTATGCTACTGGTCGCCAGAATTCGATGCCTCAGAATTGGATTTTGCCACCCTACACCAGGACATAGAAACTCTTGTAGCCAGAAATTTGAATTTTTTAGAAGAAAAAAATTGTGTATTGCCAGCTTCTGGCACCAAAACCCACACAGAAGTTGCCACACTTCTTTGTGTTTTTAATAAAATGTGCCAAGTCAATTTCTCCAAAAAAAAAAATATGTAGCCACTACTTCTCCATAAACTGTGGAAATTGTGCCCTAGTCGCTCCCAACCTAAAAAAGTAGAAAAAACGCTGTAGCACGACACAGCATTAGTTTGCTCAAGTTGAGCTGAGCTGAATTTGCTAAAGCAATGGTACAATGTTGTGATTCCTGATAAAGCTCAAAGCTGCATGTTTGTGAAATTGTGAATGGTGGTGGTTGTGCGGAATCAGCACCTTCCTAGAGCAGCACACTCATCTGACATGCACATTCTGCAGGTTCTATAGGGCGGAAGTTTAAGCCATCGTATTATTCTAGAATTATGCACCCTGACCTAGGAGAGGCATGTGAGCATCATAGCGCCATTGCAAACCAATGAGAGATTCCAAACAATACTTTTTGTTATTCCTTTGCTTGAACACATGAACTCACCTTCTTTGAGCCACTGCTGCAGTATGGTTTTTAAAAAGCCTTTAAAGTAGATTATTTGTAAGTTAGTTCTGAATATTATGTCCCTGTGGCTATGGAAAAGGTGGAATTGGTAGAATTACATGGCCCTTTCATCTATTGTTCATCCATCTTTCCCACACTAATTTATGTCAACATAATCGTTCGTCCACAATGTCCAGTGACTTCAGTGTACCAGAATCCAGCTCTACACATTACACTAAATCCACACTCTACATGTTATGTAATAAAATTCTATGACCCTAAACCCCTAAACTTCAAGTTTGTTTCAAATAAAATCAAAATACAAAATACCACATCTTTCCAAAACTTAAAAGATATTACCTTTTAAGTTACTGACAGTCATCAGTCAATACTTGAGTCTTTACGGTGTAGAACTTATCAGTCGATTGATTGTGATTATCATGTAAGACTAAAAGTCTGACTAAGGGCATCCCAAACCCCCTGACATAAATGAGGTACAATTTCAAGTTGGAAAGTCTACAGCACGAATACATGGGGATTATAATACTCTATCAACCGTGACGAAAGGTACAATCTCACGTGAGTCTACTCCTGCCTCTGACATCTCTACCAGAGTTTAAAGGCTTGGTAAGCGGCAGTATCTTTTCGGAATCTTTTGATCTGTACAGTGTGTAGACTGCAATTTCTGTAGCGCCAAAAATTAATAGTATATCAATTCTTGTATTTCATTATTCATACTTGATGGAGATTATGCAAGTAATTACTAAGTTTTTTCCCCTTACACAAGTGAAATTATATTTCACTGCGAAAACAGGGACCACAGCCGAGACTGGTCACCATTTTACATGCAAACCTCATCAGCGGTCCAGGTTCCTCCAGACCCGGGCTCGGGACTGCAGATACAGACAGAGACGATGTCCATATTTAATACGGTACAGTATTTGAGTGTCAACAGGTACTGAGGCTGATACAAATTACATAATAGCTTTATGTTGATGAGATATGCATTGATCTGCCTACGAAGTTACAAACGATGAGTTTACTGAACTTGGGAAGATCCACTCGGTAAATGTTCAGTAACCGTTCGGCCTATGGTCTCTCAGGTTTCTGGCTTCTTTCAGTCCATGATGTGTCCAATATTGTAGCCATAGCCTGGCCTTCAAGATTCTTTCGTATAAGGACGTTGCATCCCACAGGACTGACACTAAGTCTGCAAATTACTTGATTATCTCACGCGTTGCAATGGCAGGGCCGCAGTGTTTGAATCCAGGTTTTGAGACTGTTTGGATTGGGATCACAAACCAGTACCACTTAATTATAATCACAGTTGACCCTCCTGTCAGGGTATCGCAGGGCATCCAGATTGCCAGAGGCAGAGTCACAGACGTAGCAGTGACTATCATGATTCATGGCACTCATTCATGATATAAATCTATACCGCAAAACGTACTGTATTATTGTACAATGTCCGCTTATACCGAAGTTACACATACGGCGAAAGTCGAAACTTTTGGGTGAAGTTAGTGCACTGATGCTTAACTTACAGCATCTAGTTAAGTACCATTTTCAACGCCAGTCGACCTTCTGAACGGTGTCAGAATTGCAGCTGGATTAATGTATGCAGGTACCGGAACATAGTCCCTGGACAGTTGATTGGTAATGGCCGGTCGATCGGTCGCAAGACGATGACTTCAGAACATGCATCGAACTCAGAACTCTTCAATTGGTTACAACACTCCAGGAAGCAGTTGACCTAAACTCGATTTGTGGCAAACTAAATGAGCCGAGCAATTGCTGCCAAGCGTTCGATTTAATTCCATCCTAGTGATCAATCTGGCGTAGAAAGACGAGTTAATATGAAACCAAATCATCATACCATTATAGTACTAGTAAACCACAACACGGTAATTAATATTGCTATTCCAGGTGATATACCAGATTAGCTATTTGCCAGGGACTGGATAATTGACCGGAAACCGGATGTCATTGTAGCAATTGGCAACATATCTAATTTTCCGTTATTGTAAGTTGATTTTCAGGTTCAGTAACGGCCGGCTGTGGTTAGTATTACCTACTTCCTTCCTGCCATGAGTCAGCGGCATCTGTCCAGATCCATACGCGCTTAGAGATCTGCAGGTATCGACGATTGTCAGGTGCCCCCTAATCCTGAGAAGCTAGCCGCTGCAGGAAATTGCTTCAGAGTTTCCAGCTTTTCAAGGGGTGAGGCGCTTGTGACTTGGGGATTGGAGCTGTAGGCCGTGATTGAGCCATATTGCTGGTGATGTTTTGTTGCCTTGAGTTGGCTTCGTGTTCCTGTCTGTTTGGCCCGCTTCCCATGAGGTTATGTTTGTACCAGCGGACGCTAGAGTAGTACCAAGTGCTGTCACGATTTATAAAGAAGTTGGCCCGGAGTGTACACATGTGAACGTACTTGCGCGCGGTGGGAATTTTTTGGGGGTTCACGGAAGGCTGAGAGAATTACGGCTAAACCGAATGATAGGGACCAAAACCAACTATTCTGGACAACAGGAGTTGGTGTAGTACTACCAAAGGACAAAGACTTTGGGGGCCTCGATGCAGGTGTTGGTGGCGTCCCAGCTAACTACATATGGTGGTGTCCGAAGCAGATATAACACCGTAGTTTCGATATTAAACGTTAACGAACAGCATCTGATCATAGATGGAACTCTTGGAACAAATATCAAGGGAGAAGTTCATAGTTCTCAACCTCGAGAATGTACGCACAGGAACTGGATAAATATTCTACCCAATGCTAGGACAATCCTACAGTAAGTTCATGTATACTGAAACATCCACGTGATACAAAGGTGGTTCTGAAGATGAGAGGACTGTGGACAGGTTCAATCTCCATTCTATGCACGAGGGCGCTGTTTCAGAGCATAATCATTGCATGCATCTCGAAGCAGATCGAGATTCACATGAAACTCAAAGATTTGATCATAATTTTCAGACTCCAAAGTACATGATGATGTTTATATAACTTTATTGTTTTGCATGTGATTTGTGGTCTCCTGCACAGAGGATGATCACATCAGGATGTCCACTATCAAAATAGCCGCGAACACTTCTCGAAACAGTACCTAGTTAGAGTGTATTTTAAAACAGCAACTAATAATGCACCAATCATGAGTCTAGTCTGCAAAGCGAAGTTTGAAAATGGTGGATGTTACACACTATTGAAATCATTACGCATAGCAAATTAAAACGAAATAGTATTCAGATATTGCATCAAAATGAAACACAATCGATATGTATCCAAATTGAAAACACTTTATTGTATATGTACTATCTGAACTGAGAATATTAAAGTTGAGCATGAAACAGAGAAGCTCTGACTACAACACCAAGAAAATGGTGAAAATTCATCTACAAGCTAAAAGGGAACCATCTAATGATCCCAATCTCAGAAATAAGTCCATCAATATCTACACTCTTCAAAGCATACAATTCGTGTAACCAATGAGCCTGTGTAAGTTGTAACTGTATAACCCAGTGCTAGGGATCGTTCTGAAGTGTTTAGCTCCAGATCTTGCATCCCGGTTAGAGGTGCCAGGATTAAGTACCTATTTCAACAGGTTTAACAACGAAGTGTACAATCTGCAGTGAGAACCAGTTGACATGTTTTCATGCGGACTGTCATCTGTACAGTTGCTATGGCAAATCAATGCTATAAAGTGATTGATCTTGCCCTTGTAATTAGCTCATTCTATGGGGTACAACACGCCAAAGATATGTCTCTATTGCTCCTGAGAAATTCACTAGTTCTCATTCTGTACAAGTGTACAGTGCCACCAGCATTACCTCAGCACGTAAATTCCAACGTGAAGTTGAAACGTTCTGAACTGCTACATGATATTCTGCAGCATCTACAGTCCAATGTCTTGTTGAAGACCTCATTTAAATCTATGCCGAAATTCGTTATCCTGCACACGCACAGTCATTCATTTCTTCCATCAATTACATTTCAGATTCAGAAGCAATCTCACACTAGATACAGCCTATGCAACAAAGATGACTTTCAGTTAATTCTAAACGAACCTGAATCAAACATAAATTACTCAACTATAAAGTTCGAATTCAGGAGATTAACTGAGAATGAAAGGGTAAGATCAGACGAAGAGATCCATACATACCAGGAGCTAAATCATCTCAAAGAAGTTGCCGCCTTGAAACGTGGGCTGCTGAACACTCAACCGACAGTGCTGTTGAACGCTCAACATATCATACAAGCCCCTACTCGAGGAGTTATCGCATCCAAGTACAGGAAAGGGAACAGTATCACACCCCACAGTATCAGACAACGGTAGCGGCGATCCCAGCCCAGATCCGATATTGTCCACATCAAAACTGAGCATGCTCTCCATTACCGGGGTCGGTAATTGCAACCCCAACCCATGCTCCCCACCGCCGTGCGATAAAAAGGACGGCGAAGTCGTGTTATAGCAGGGGTGCATGTCCACCCCAAAGAACGGCGCCGGAATCTCACTCAACGAGTATGCCGACTCGCGGTGCGGCACGTAGAAGCTGAAGCTGTCGGTTGCAGTTGGGCTCGGAAGGCCGTCCGTCGTCTCGTTGCTGTCGCTGCTGAAGTTGCCACTGTCCATGCTGTAGGATGAGGACTCTACGCTGTTGGATCGAACCAGGATATTGTTGGTCCCGCAAGCATCACCGACGAGCCGTTGCAGGACTTCTTCCGGCGACCGACGTTCCTGATCCCAAAGCCCCGACGTGAAGTTACCACCCGTCACGGCCGGCGACGGAGTTGGGTGGTTGAGTGGGTGAACTGCAACGCCCAACTCACTGGACGACTTGGTCCGGGCGCTACGACCTCGCTTCTTGGTGCTTCGTCCTGTGAGTTTCTGGACCGTGGACCTGAAGTTCGCCATGTCGGTCTTGATCACCTTCGGAGCGAAAATGTGGATCACCCGAATAGTCGGAGCTGCTGCTTGCTTCATAGTGCCGGTCATGGGGCCGGCCTGCCAGTCGCGTCGGTAGGGAGGGGCCGCAGCGGCTGCCGGCTTCACCGCATTGTGAGAGTCTTTCCTTACGCTCAGCATCTCCGGGGCCGTCTTAGTAGACACCATTGGCCTCTGTTTGGGCATGCCTTGATTGTCGAGCGTATGATAAGGAGCCATGCTAGAGGTGCCGGATTGTGAGGCAGTGTCAGCCGGTATAGAAGAATCAATCAATTGATCAACTGCAAGTGACTGATCCTGGTTCTTTGACGGGACTATGGAAGCACTGGTGCTTCAGGTTCCGCAGATGTGTAAGGTGGTGGTGGAAAGACTCGGGGTTATCGCGGTGGCAGTCTAAGCAACATAGTATCTACTTCGGGTATGCAAATCGGAATCTTGGCGTTCCTGGTTCCAGCGACCTGCATGTAGGATCTGTGACTATGGGCGCACTTCGCACGAAAAATTAGCTCTTGCGACGGTACAGCGGGTCTAAAGTTCCACGGCTCTAGAATGCACGTCGCACAGGGTTGGAGTATCTAGTGACTAATTGCTCTTGCTGACGAATTTTGGATGATCTAGCTTTCAAGAAACTTAAGACCCATACAAGAACCACTGCAAACTTCTCCGTCGAAAACTGCCGATCAGATCGAGGCGGCAACAGTTGATACATCAATTACACTCTAAGCAACTGAGATACTATTGACCCTTGCACTTTCATAAACGTACCCAGTTTAAAGAGATCTTTGAGAAGGAACAGATAAGAAGGGTTACAGCTACAAGGGTTTCCTGATCATAGACATGGACAGGTTGTTCGTCCTGGTTCCAAGGGCGGCGATGAAGATAACAAGAACAACAATAATCGATCCGAGAGATCACACACACCATGCACCTCTCGACAAGCCTTAAGCGGTGAGAAAGAAGGAGTACTAGTTCAAGTTCGATGATTGTTGAGGAAAGATAAAACTATTGGAGACGAGGACGGCTGCTTGCCCTCTCACAGATTACAAGACGATGAATGGACTCGTATTGCTATGCTGCTGAAGCCATTTCAACTACTTGCATGGCCAGGCCCGTGGCTAGGCCCCACCTTGCAACGAAAGCCGCACCTCCGCAACTGCATCGTCTTTTGCTCCCACAGTGACGTCCGGGTGGCAGCTGCGAACCTGGCGTCCTGCCGTGGGCCCCAAGCCTGGTGCATCAAACTCATCAAAAAACTGGATTCCACCTCCCCTTTCCTTTCAGCGATCGAGTGAGTCCAGTTTTCCCTTACCATGCACAATCTGTTGAGGTCCAGAGGAGCTGAACAATATCAAGCCATCATGAGCTCCTATCTCTTCGTCAAATATGAGTACACTCCTGTAACACTGTTGCTGCATTCCAAGTGGGTCCATTGTTCGTCCATCCATCACTGCAAAAAGCGCACTCCGGATCCATAAAGTGAAGCCCTCCTCGGTTACTTTTCTACTCCAGGAAAATCAACAAGTTAAAAAATTTAAATAAAAACGTCAATAATCCAACCGGGACATGACATATGATCCCACCTGACGTTGTACAGTCGAATCAATAACTCGATCAGCATATACTCTGAGCCCACTGTTTCATTTTTAACTTTCTGATACCAAGTTAATAATAAGATTATTATCACAGCGAGCAAACTGATCACACAAAGGGTCCGTGCCATGAAATAATATTGAATTCATCTCGTACGTCGAATCACAGTTATTAACTCTTATAAGATCAGTATTGCCTCTTGCACGACACTGAGTTACTTCATCGCACGGAACTACAACAGAAAGTGGGAAGGAAATAAAAACGGAAAAACAAAAAAGCAGGACCGTGAATCACTGAACTCATTCAATCAAAGTTACTAGCACTAACTTATTGGAAAAAAATCAACCCAAGTATCCATATATTGAGCCCCATTCACAGAACAAACTTGAAAATCACGATATTCCCCCCAGCAAGTTGATGCAAAATTCCAGTCACACCGGATCCACGGCGGCCTACCCCACGCAATCGGCCCACGCGGGGCGGCACCATGAACCTTCACCGCTGCTGCTGCAAGGCGATCGATCGCAGACTGGAGCGCCACCCACCGACTCGGTCGATCAGAACATAATATTTGGCCAAGTGAGTGCCCCCGGTGCCCGGCCTGACCCGCGGATGCGCTGCCCCCCTGCCCATGGATAGAGGAGCTGGGTGGTGCCCGGAATACAGTAGCTGACTGTGCGTTGTGTCGGCCACTAACCGTGGTTAGTCTCGCAGAGCTCCACGCACTGCGCCTGAACCCGGTGGAGCCTGGCCGGTACACCACCTGGGATTATCGCTGTCCTTGCCCTGTATCGATAACTCTAAATCATCCTCATTTTCTCCCTAAAAGCCCCTCTTCGAGGAGCGATTTTGCTCCTTTCTCGATGTCCGAGCTACCCCTTCGTGTCCACGACGAAAAAGAAACTACCAGCAATATTTAATCGCTTAATATCAGATGTGCAAATTGCCATTCACATAACTCATCTCGCAAGCGCCATCCTCCACTTTCCGGTACCCTTCTGGTAAGTCTCCAGTCCGAGTTAATACAGTCATACAACGTCAGATGCTAGTATACACCGTACTGTACAGATGTTGTGCAGATGTCGGTTCGAATAAGATAGAATTTATCCACGGACCATGTTTACAGGAGAGTAAAATATTGCAAAGATCCGGCAATTAGTTGCAATTAAGCGATAAGTGGAGCAATGAGGGAGGTGATTGGGGGAGGGTCATCCCTCGGGGGGGAATCGACTGCAAGTCAAAGGTGATGATCACTGGAGCTCATGCAGAGGACTGGTACTAGTGACTGCCCTGGAAGAATTTCCTGCAAGAGTGAATGGCGGCCTGCTAGAAAACAAACTGGACCGCCCAGCAGTTTTTAGAGTGGGGAGTCATTGAGTCAAGAGCGCAGCAGGTGGGTAGGTACTAGGCCCTTCTTCAAATAGCCAGACAGGGCTTCGCCTTCACCGGCATGAAACCAGGCTGCTGAAACCTCGAGGCAACTTGTGTTTTAAGCTGCTAATAAAGTAAAAATGATTGGAAACTTTTGGGCAATCCGAATAGTGCACGTCAAAATTCCTCCTTCTTATGCAATAGTTTATTTTTGTAACAACAATCTACGTTTTTTTGGAACTCGTACTGAATTTGATTTCATGTCTCCTTTTCCTCTCTCTCTCTCTTTTCTCTCCCTCCTTTTCCTCTTTTTTCGGTGATTTAGAAGATTTTTTTAAAATGTTAGGGAGGAGCAATGAAGCACCGTCTCCCTCGTCCCGTTTCGGCAGATCATAATGTTACAATGAAATGGACAATTTCTCAACCATTGGTTACAATGAAATGATTTTCCCCATTGTTTCCCACAACTATACATCTTGGTAAATTGTCAATATCTTTTTTGATATTATTTTATTGGCCTTGAAATTTTTATCATACATCATCATCACAAAAATGTTTAAATTTCGAAAATTTCATGGCCAAAAAAAAATATTCAATCTTTGGGAGGTTGTCAAACTTGTTGGTAACAGTGAAAACATTTTGACAGTGGTAAATTTTGAATAACTAGTTTTTGGTGAATCTTTCAGCCTTGGAATTTGGTATAAATATAACTAACTTAAAGATGATTCTTTGGTAAAACTTTTGTGGTAAAATACCAATATTTGAGCTCTTGGGAGGCTTTCAACTGAAATTTTTCTCACTACAAATTTGAAAATGACATTTTGATTGGTACCCGACTGTACACCTTTTCCACTAGACGTAAGGGATTAGGGATTGTTGCAAACAGCTCTACAAGTAATACATTGTTGCGAACAACTCTACCATACGGGATTGTTGGGGACAACAGGGTGCTTCAGCAGGAATCAATCTAATGATATGGTGGGCATAATTTTGTTGAGAATCTAATTAGTGATAACTGCAGTGGACAGGAGAACATTTGGTGAGGCAGCATCATCTCCCCGAGTGGGGGAGATGGGTCTGATGCTTTCCAGAAACGGGGAACATAGTACCCATGGTAACAGGAGCCGCCCAACCATGAGAAATCCCCTGAAAATTTACACCAGACTGGATCCATGTTAGGTATCATGTGAAGGCATTATGTAACATGTTAAGGATGTGTGCTGACTTTCAGATTGGCTCCAAGTCCTATTTTGAAGCCCATGGGAGGGAACAAGCTTAGCTTCAAATCAAGAAATATTTGCCTATATTTCTCTCCTTCAGGTCATGCCAATGAATTTTTGAAATTATTGACAATTGAACAGTATGTGGAACAGATATTATTATGCATTCTTGAGAACACAGATAGAAATTGTAATGCACAGATCCTTGGTCTGTGCCCAAAAAATGGGTGTGCATGTTGCCATGTGTGAGGATTCCTCTATTTTGATGGAACTTCTCGTTTATGCATGAAGTCCCTCAAAACATAAGTTTGCCTGTGAGTATAGGGTATGGTTAACTTACGTGCCTGTAGTTCATTGTTGAGTGTACCCATTCAGTGGGATTGTCACAAGCTCCTCACAAACCAAGGAAGATTTACTAACATCTCAAAGAAATTGTTAACCACATGCGTCCAACCTTGACATGTTCAATCTCAATTGCCGTAGAATCAGCCTTGACTTTTTGTGTATGTTGGGTTATTATTTATAAACCAGAAACATCTCATCGGTGACTTTTTAATACTAATTATTCAAATGTTTCTCGTACTCAATACTCAATATTCAAGTTCTATTTCCAATATGCAAGTGATGGTAGGGTGATATTTAGTGATATCATGGCATATCTAGGATATTTTTAGTCACGTACTTAGAGTTTTTCTTGGATTGTACCATTTTAAAAAAATATAAAGATCATGTTAAAGTTAGTTAAATCATATAACGTGTAGCAATTTGGACCGGGCTTACCCTTTTAGAAGGTTTCATGAAGATGTGGGTTGATGGGCTGATTATTTTGATTGCTTGACTACTGGGTTGCTCTGGGATTGAAGCCAAACAAATGAATGACACAGCTGACCCCCACCTCTAGGTACGTTCATTTCCCACTTCGTAGTCTCAAAATGTTTCAGTGCATCTGTTGACTCTTTACTCAATGGCCAATGGGAAGTTTGGATAATTCCCCACACTACGATTGTAATTTTATTTTTATTTTTTTTCCTTGAAACAAATTGAAAAGAATCAATTGCAAGGAAAAAAAAGGAAACAAGCACCCCAGCCGGAGATAAGGTATTGTTTCTGATACAGAATGAAGGCATAATAATTTTCTTGGCATCCTGGGCCTGTGAGAATATCACATGGGGCCGTGGGCGCAACCTCCGAGTTTGCAAATATTCACTTGATTAAAAACCTTTCATTTAGGGATATCTTTCAAGGTCTTGGGAATAGGGCGCAATGTGATCATGATAAGTGTTAAGCCAGATGAGAAGATATGTGTATGGGAAGGAGACCTATGGACCTTGTTTAAAGTAGACTGCAGGAAGTTAGGCAATGCCTCAAATTATGGTTCTTTTCTGGGGCACATGATATTCCTTTCTCCTGCAAACTGGAATCATGGATTGTGGTCATCTCAGCTACAATTTGGGGAGCACAGATATTTTCTGAGTTCCAGAAATTGGCCTGAAAGTGTAGGATATAACTGATTCAAAATGAAATACAACTTACAGAAGAAGACAATGCAATTTGTGGTATTAGAGTTAGGTGTAAAGGCAAACATTTTTTTTGCACTTCTCTTTTATGGAAATGAAAATCTAAATTGTGTTTGAATGTAGCCACAAAATAATTCTATGATTTAATGAACTTAGGATTTGAGTGTTTTATGGAAAATCCGAAAATTCAATTACAAAGAATGTCACAAATCTCTGAAAAAATAATTTCAATAATATTGGTCAACATAGCACTTTGATATGAATGCTAAGGGCTTATTTATAGAGAGAAGAATAACTCCAGTTTCAAAAAAAGTGGCATGAATTAACTTCTAAAGTTCCTTAGTGTTTTTGGAGCAAAAAATGCCAAATCAAACTTCTGTCTATTTCACGTCTAATTAATTTCAATCCAATATTATTTTAGTATTTTTAGGCATAAGATATTAAATTAAATTAATATATTACTCATGTACCAAAATGGGACTACCAAATTTTCTCCATTTGTAAGATTGTAAAGATCAAACTAGGTTAGATTTTTTTTCACCAATTGTAGAACTTTTTTTTTTCCAAACTTTGAAGCTTGCCCTTATAAAACTCATTTATACTACATCTCGGATAAGTTGGTAGTTTAAGTAGGAATTTTTTTAAGAATACATTCCATTAAATGAATAAATAAATATCTTAAAAATTGAAAAAAGTTTAAAAACATGCAAAGATGTTTGCAAGTAGTGCCAATCAACAAGACTCACCCACCCGTCACGACTCACAGCTAACAACATTTGAAGATGTCGTCTGCAAGTGACAACATAAAAAATGGTGTTAACCATTATCAATAAAAGGTGGTAGTTATGACTATTAGGCTTCTTTATACTTAAAAGCTAGCTAGAAAGGCTATGAAGGTTTTTGCCTGAAGACCAAAAATTGTCTTTTAGAAGCTATGGTCTTTAGAAGTAGTATAAAATGAGAAGTATTAGGAGAAATCAGGGGTTCCAAAGGGGGTTCCAAAAGGGCCTTGTAAGACAATCCGTGTTAACCCCTAAAGGTCCAAGGTGTTTTGGCACTTCCAAAACTGAAAACTGCAGATTTTGACCACCATTTGGAAATTGATGTATGTTTCCAATAAAATTTGCTTTTCTGGTATTTCCAACCGTAAGATCTTCAACCTAACTACTTGCACTAACACCATGTCAAATTTCAACTGTTGGATCTTTATCATTTGTGAGATTATAACGTTCAAAGTTTAATGTTTTTTTTTTTTTTTTGGCTTTCCTCGAAAGGCATAGTCCAAATGGTGCCAAGGGAGACTTGATGATTGTTACCCCAAACATTTTTCTCATATTTTTTTCCATGTAGGTAACTAAGTTGGGCACCTCCATGCAAAATTTTGAAGACTTATTTGCATTTTTGGCCTTCATGCAAATTATTTTCCAAAAGCAGGTACAAAATTGTCAATATGATAAAACTTAAATAGCATTAAATGTTTTTGGTTTGGAAAAAAAGTGAACGGTGAAAAGTTACATCTATGAGTTTGTAAATTTTGGAAGAAAAAACAATTAAAAAATTCCTGAATCTCAAATTTTGACAATTTTTGAAAGGAAAAATTATAAAATTACAGAAAACTTTGGAGCTTGTTCATGTAATTTTTGGAGGGTGCCCTTGTAAAATTGGTAAACTTTTTGGCTTGGATCACTTTGGATTTAGAGTAATGATTTGGTTATGAACATACTTTTTTTTTTTAAATTGAAAAAAAACCTAATTTTAAACTGCCCGTTTTGGACTTGAAACCTAAAAATTCTAGATGAAGGTTCTAAAATTGGAATATGACTTTGAAAATTTTACCACGTACACGTTGCGGGAAAGGGAGCATCCAGTAAAAATATTAGCCAAAAATATTACTTTTAACCTCTGCAACTAGGCTGCCCGAAATAGCAAAAACCCAAATCGGGTTTCCTAGACCTTTAGGGGTTAATTGAACCAACTGCGCCTCAATTATCCCTTTACATGTAAACCAATTGGTGCATATTCCTGCTCTGTAACAATGTCAGAAGTCGCAGTGCTGGCAATGTTGGTGGCTCGATCCAGGGAACTACGTTGCTTGTACCATGGTGGCACCATTGGTGCCACCATGTAAAGTGCACGGTTTTTCCTCAAATTTTCATGACGTGCCAAAGGTAAAGGTCCCTTTGTGACCCTAGATCTTTCTTAATGCAACCATGGAGAAGAGTCAAGACAAAATCATTTACTTGTTATAATAGAAATTCAACTTATGCACTAACATCACTTCAAAGTCATTTTTCACGACATGAATTGATATTAATACTATTAAGATGATTAGACCATAATCATTCGAAATATACAAAAGCATTCATTTGAATATTTATTTTAGAAGATGTGCAAATTTTATTATACCAATCTAGTTCAAAGTTTGTATATAAAATGCCTATTTTTTCAAAAATAAATCTTTGATTGAAATTCAATTTATGAATAGAAAGCAAGTTCTTCAATGGGACCTTGGAGGTGGACTTCTTGACTTTGGCTTGTTGCTTTACATGTTAACCCTTAAAGCATCAACTCAACAATTTTAATATGATTTAGGATCCGAACAGGCTCCCTATGAGTCAAATTTTACCAGATGTGGCTCTAAGTTTGGCACAACATGGGAAATTTTCATATCTTTCTAACAAGACCATTCATGATTCAAAATTCCTCATACTTTAGGAGATATCTGAAGTCAAAATTTGAAAACACTATTCGGGCATGCTGAAATCTGCCCAAAACTACAGTATATGCTCAAAATCTCCCCAAAATCAATTAGATCACAGAAACTTCAAAAATTCACCAAAAATTGAGACTTTATTTTTTCCAAGTTTTGTTTTTTCTACATGTAAATACAATTTGAAGGCATGATCACACCGCTTAGATTTTCATTCCAATATTTCTCCGTATGCCTTTTTTACTATCATAAACTGGCCTTTGCATTTGAATTTCAGCATACCTCCATGTGAAAAATCATTGAGCATTCCATTTAGGTTTTATAGGTCGTTTGAGGAAAAAAAGTGCATGAACATATTCCAAACCCACCTAGGAACAAGAATCTAAAGAGCCTTACATCAAATTTGCTTTTAAAATTGGTTGTTTTGACTCACAAAACACTTGAAACCCATTTTGCAACAAGGAAAAAAAATCTTTTTTCCAACTTGGAACATTATGATCTCACGAACGATATGAAGTTTGAAATCCAAGATTTTGGGTACATATACGTGTACTAGCAAGGTACTAGATCCTATGGTTATTTCCCCCCAAAATACATCAAAATTTAAAAACTTACACCTTGTATTGAAAGAATTTAATTTTCAGGGTTTTTGGCAATTTTAAGGCCTTTCAACTTTAGGAATTAAAAACTAAGGATTTTGGAACGTTAAAATTAATCCTATTACGTATTACTTCCTTAAATATAACTCTATTTTTCATTTACACAATAGCCAATCAACGACATTGAGCCCTAAAGGCCCTTTGTGTTTTTGGAGCCAAAATTGCCAAAAACATACCTTTACTAATAGAAACCTATTGATTTCTAAATTCAGACATCCAATTTAATATTTTAACCGTAGGATCTTGCAATTGCCTTATTCAAAAAGGTTTACATGAATTTTGAAAACAATCCACCGTATAGATTGCGAGATTATAAGGCTTGAAGTCATTGCAAAAGGTTTTTTTAACACTGCCCCGTGAGTAAACCAAAGTTTGGATGCCCAAAAACTATACTTTGCAAATACATTTGATTTACATGGGATCATCATTTCCTTTAGGTACGGAAGTTAGGCATAAGCTCACAAATTTTGAGCCTCATAAGGGCTTGGAAAGGCAAAAAAATGTTGATTTTGTGAAAGGGGGTGTGCTGAATTTGCCTTACATTCTCCAAAATTAAAGGGTAGTCTAAGAATGTCCAAATGGAAATCTGAACGACAAATATGTTGAAGTCAATGAGGTTAAGAACCTCAAAAATGTTCAATGCAATTGGAGTAAATATCAAATTTCTAGAATTTTTTGAAGTGTAAATTTATATTTTCCTTTTATTTCAAAGGGGAGTTTGGTAAGAGGGGGTCTTGTGGATGGACCCCTTGCCATGTCATAGATACTCGATGAAATTTATTAAGTTTGGATGAAAAACAAATATAGATGAAAATAGACTTTAGATGAAAACTAAGGTTTAGATGATAATCGTCATATGGATGAAAAAAATCAGCAACCTCTTTAGATGGAAATGGTAAATTAGATGAAAATTTTCTGTTGGATGAAAACCTTCATAAATGTGTATGGATGAAAAAATATTGGGCCCATTATTTTACAAGTACCCACCTTTGAAAATTTGTCTTGTCACTTTCTGCCCTATTGAAGGACGGGCAACTTGGGCAGAAAATGGGAGATTTCCATTGGTTAATGGCTGCTCGGATTTAGAGCAAATTCTTCTAAAATTCATAACTTTTGCATCATAATTTCCAAATGCTTTGAAATTTGCGCCATTGGAAAGTTATCGTTGAGAGCTGTATGGAGTAAAAAAATTCAGAAAATAATAAAATTTTGAAACCTTAGAATAGCCTGCCCAGAAGTGCTACGACCCGAATCAGGTCTCAAGGCCCTTTAGGGTTAATCCTTACCAGGTTGGATGCATTTGGCAAAACTTAACCCCTAATTGGCCAAAGTCCTAGAATGGGCGTTTTTGGATATTAGGCAGGTTCCTAAAAATTCAAATTTACTTGAAATTTTTTGATTTTTTTTGTGAGAAAAGGTTTTTTCAAGAGGTTTATGGGGATATTTTTTTATTTTTTTTGGATGAAGTGAGGAAAAGTTATGCTCCTCTGAGCATAAAACGCCCTTCCACGGGCAGGCTCTCACCCACTGTGAATGCAGCAATTTCTGCCCAAAACTGCCCAAAATTGCCTAACGACTAAACTTTTAAATTCCACCAAAAATCAAGATTTTAGTTTTTTTCAAAAATAAAAATTTATTTATATAGAAGAGGCACTAAAGCACGATTCTATTGTTTGGATTTTAAATCAAAGAATGTTTCATATGCTATTTTTATTCTAAAAAAACGGCCTTTGTATGTGAATTTCAGCATACCCCCTTGTGGAAATTGATGATTTTCTCAAGGTTCCACACCTTGCATGAGCATGAGATTTTGTGGACATGTACCTAACTCACCTAGAAACAAGAATCTAAAGAAACGCATTCTAAATATACTTTAAAAAATGGTTTTTTTGGACCTGAAAAGTTTGTTGTCCCCCTTTTGTAGGGTAAAAAAAACTTTTTCTTCAACTTTGAATATTATGATCTCTCAAATGGTAAGGAATGAGAGTGTGAGATTTGAGAGGCACATAGACATAGAAGTTAGATACAAGATCTTACGGTTTGAAATACCAAAATTGGTTTCAATTTTGCACTATCCAGCTTGCTTTCAAAAGAGACTATTTGGTGGCAGTTTTGAGCAAAAACACCCTTAGCCATTTAGGGGTTAAATGTGTCATAATACATTATCTTTTTTTTAGCTCCAATGATGTTTAATTGAAGAGAAAGATGAAAAATATAAGAATTTGGAATTACCTTTATACCACAAAGTTTTGGAGAGTTCTTTATGGTCCTTATGTAGAATTCTAGGGATTAACCATTTTGGAACCAACATGCTCTATTGACAATGAAGAAACGCCAAGCCAAAAAAATTGATACTTTATAGATAACTCTAATACCAAAATTCCACAAGATAGTGGAGTTCATTTCAATGGATGCTTAGCCCCTTCTCGTAAACCAGTTCCTGCATACAATTGGTTTACAAGAAGGGGCTGCCCACCTATTGAAATGATCTGGACAGTATGAAATGACTTTTTGATTCCTAGCCTCCGTTAATCTGGGAATCATGCCACCGCCCAAAAAGAGCACCCTGGCCCTACACGCTACAAGTTGTTTCAAACCGTGGCGGAAACCCTAGCAATGGCGCATGTAGTGTGCATGCACAGTTTCAAGTCTGTTAGACATTCCACTGAAAGAGGCAACCCAACTCCATCATTTGAGTCTAGTAGTGAAAATTCTTAGGCAACACCTTCGTCATTCACCAATAAGTTGGTCAAAAATCAGATGAATTGCTGATTGCATCCTTCTGTACTTCAAGATAAAAAGCCAGCCGAGACCTGAGTCTACAAAACCTAGATTATTCACAATCCATGCCACAAGCTGAGTATGATATAATTCGATTTATTCTATTAGTCAGATACAGTTGTTGTGGAGTACAATTTGAAGAGAAGCCCAGTTTATACCCGACGATTTACTTGGATGAAATTATCAGTGACTCATAAGCTGCATATTACTTCAAGATGAAATCATGATTCGTATGACCCTAAGGATGGCAAGAAATTGTGTAGCATCCGGGTCAAGGGAATAATCAGGTGTGCAAAAATGAGAGGCCCGGAGGATTGGAATCTGAAACTTCTAGGAGAAGCAATATATGTGGATATGTAAAACAACATGATGCTTTCCATCATGAGCCGGAAATGCAAGCAGCAGGATTGCAAGTTAGGCTGCCACCCCAGGACGGTTTCAAAGAGAGCATCCTTGGAGGAGCAGGAGGTCCATTGCAATTCCAGAACCTATTGGACAATTCTCACGAGGGGGAAAGCGAGGCAGGATCATGATTGAAAGTCACGGGCCATGGAGAGCTGTGAGAGGGAGCCGTCAAACCGTCCAAAGACTCTCTCCATGCTCCCCCAACAACTAGAGACACACAGGCACATGCAAAAGCCGCACATCACCCCATCCCATCTTGCTTATTTTCTAAGCAATTAATTTCACACATTTCCATCACTTGCCCATCCCAAAAATTTCTCCATGGTCAAGACACTACCGTGGTAGTTTTCCAAGTTTATTCATTTATTTTGGAGAATTTTGTGATTCTTGACACTTCTTTTCACTTATTTTTCCCCAGCTGGTTCATAAATGAAGTGAATAGAGTAGAAGGTGGGCTGGATGAACTTTCGGTGAGAGCTGAAATATTCACAAGTGCATGTCTAGTGCTGGGACCGGAGAAAGCATTTTTTCTGAATTAATTGGGGGATCAATTGAAAGGTCATGACTCCAACGCAAGATCCACCAGAAGAGTTTGGAAGATGCCGCTGGCATGTAGGTAAACTGGGCATGGCCTACCTCCACTGTTTGGATTACAGGAAGTACCAACGTTCGTTTGGAGCCTCAAGGAAGTATTCGGCTCTTGACTGACCTTGCAAAGGATCCAAAAGTGCACCACTACAAGGAACAGGAATTTATGATTGTGGGTGACACGGTCCAAGCTGGCAGCCACATGAAAGCATCCAATGTAAAAACCCTAGTCGCCTCTTTCAGCGAACACTCTCCGGACGTAGAAACCACCAGTGCGAAGGAGCCACCTTACATGCGTCACACTTGAGGAATACAGTAGTGTGCAAGAAAGCCTTTCCACGTGGAACCGCTCTAACATTCAAGAGAGTAGTACAGCAACCTTACAGTTCGGCATTGTGGTGTTGTGCAAGCTATGGTTTTGTGGGATGCATGATCTATACCTCCAAGCATGGCGAGGGCATAAACGGACGATTCTTAATTGGCGATGACATGGCATGTTAGTAGTGGACATCAGCTGTTCTCAAATGCCAGTTTGGTTGTCCATACGTAAAGGCATTGTAGAATATCCATAACTTAGGGCTGCCACCATGACCAAGTTCAGATGCAGACCATCAAAATTTCAGACCAAAGTAAGAAGAGAGCAAAGTTTTGGGCTGGAAAAATACATTAAAATACACAAATTTAAACCTTTGGATAATCATAGTACGAAGTTTCAAAGGCAATGACCATGAGCTAGTTTTTTTTTAAATTCATAGAAAATTAAAATTTAATTTATTTTTTTTGGAAAAATGAAGAAGGTGAACACACTAATGAAGAATATATAGAAATTGTTTTAGCAGTAGATATATTGTCATGGAATTTTTTTGACTAATTGAAATTCAACATATGTCTAGTGCCAATGATTGTTAACCCCTAAGATTTCTTGGTGTTTTTGAAGCCAAAAGTGCCAAAAATATATCCTACTAATAGCAACCTCCTTATTTCTAAAATTAGAAATCACATAGAATTTGTAACCATATGATCTTGTATCCACATATATACAAAGATATTTACCAAATTAGAGCACAATCCATCATAAAAAATTAGGAGATTATAAGGTTGAAAGTCAATGTAAAAGATTTTTTGATACGGCAATGCCAAAGTTTTGATATCCAAAAAGTATACTTTGCAAACACATTTGCTTAATGGAGGGTCATCAATTCTTGTAGGTATGGAAGTTAGATTTACGCTCATCAATTTTGAGCTCCATACATATTTAAGGACAAAAAATCCTCCTTTTAGTCATTGGGGGTGTGTTGAAAATGCCTTAGATTCTCCTAATTCGAAACAACCAAAAGGATAATCTAAACATGTTTAATTGGAAATCCAAACAACAAATATATTCTTGTCAGTGAGAAAAAGAAATCTAAAAAAATTCAATGAAATTGGAG
The DNA here is from genome assembly GCA_014871385.1 of Ceratodon purpureus. Lineage (NCBI taxonomy): Eukaryota > Viridiplantae > Streptophyta > Bryopsida > Pseudoditrichales > Ditrichaceae > Ceratodon > Ceratodon purpureus. The sequence goes on along the minus strand of MU104856.1, from coordinate 33,561 downwards.
TAAAATTCAAATTTTTGCTAATTATTGAAATACAAACAATATAATTTTCTGTAATTTCAAAGGAACAACTCTAGAACAATGGATCCAATGGATGGATTTGTTGCCACATCATAAAATATGATGATATATGTTAGTGATGGATGAAAATCAAAGACCAGATGTAAAATTTTGATGGATAAAAAATATGCATTGAATGAAAATGGACATATGGATGGTAATTATTAACTGGATGAACATTTTGCAAGGATGAAATCATGAAACCAATCCCTCTAGATTCACATTATGTTTGAAGGCCAAAAGTTCATTGATTTTCACCACTTAAATTGCAAAGGAGCTAAAATTGACCTCTCGTGTTTAATACTAGAGCCTAAAGCCCAAAGTCTACAACCTTCCAAAGTATCTACATGACAACTTTTGAAACTTTTTTGCATAAACGGTGGATCCTCAAAAGACAATTGAGCTAAATTAGATTGAATTGCCAACTCCTCCTTATGAGTCCATCAATCTTTTTATAGAATATACAATAAAGAGTAAGGTCTTTGGGCTATAAAGGGCTACTCATGCTCTTCAAGCTTTGCCATATAACTATCTTTACTAGCCCTTTGATGATGATTATCTTGCTTCGACCGTGTGGACTCGGGATGCTCTTAAAGGTTACTCTTAAATCGCTGAAAATACTCTATCTATGGTTCATGCTAGCCATTTCAATGGTGGTTTTAAATAGTGTTTATTTGATTCCCCTGTTAATGTTGGAGTTAATGGAAAAATAACTCCAATTTTTCTATTTTATAATATATATTTGGAATCTAAGAATTTGGAGTCTTTGACATGAATTTGATGAGAACAAGAGATTCTTGCCACTATGTAAACCGCCACTGAATTTTTTGACTTAATGGCTATAAAGTGTTTGGTTATGTCTTGCATTTCCTAAGTTTAACTTCAATCCCTAGGAAGAAGAGAAACTTTGATCATCCAAACAGATTGATGTGATTTAAGTGTTTGTTTATTCCACCCTAAATTTATGTCCACATAACAAAGGAATAAAAGTAAAGAACTATTCGATTCCTTTGACAGTAAATTCTATAGTCACAAGTAATCAATAACAAAATTCAAAACCAATTCAATAAGGGCTTGGTGGTATAAGACCAGTTTTCCTTAGGAATTGATCTCCAACTCATGAGCTTATTTTTGGTTGAATAGAGTGTTTATCTCAATTAACTGGTCTGGATTTGAACACTAATAAATTCGTTGGACAAATGTGATAATTGTAGTAGCTTGGCTATGTTGAGTGAATAATTGAAAGCAGAAAAGGATTTATACCAACAAATAGCCTACCATTATGAATCTCTAAATAAATGCCTAAGGCCTACTTCAACTCAAGCTGAAATCCAAAGGCGCCTATCAAATTTTATGCTCGATTAATAGTAAGAATCCAAAGGCTTGGTTTATAAGCTTGTTGAAAAATGAAAACCTGAATGTCTCTAAAATAATAATAAAATATGTGACTTTTTAATTAATTAATAAATTATTTTGATGAATTTATATTCTATTGAAATGTGACATTTTAAGTACTAATATACCTCTAGTGTCAATGAATGTTAAAAGATTGATATACAATATATTATAAGGCTTGTGATATATGACTAGCCATTGATAGCATAAAGATGTTTTTCCATGCACGTATTCCAACAAAAACTTTAAGCTCTTATTTAAAAATAAATAAATAATTATTTTTGTTTTGTTTTTGATGGTCCAATTTTCTATTGAGAGTCTAAGTTCTTGGCACCAAAATTGGAACAAATGATGTTCTCAGTATACTTCTAGTCTATCTAGACATAAACCTTCAAATCATAAGGTGGATTCAAGTCTCTTAATCCATGAGTTGCCAAATATCAAGTCTTCTTCCCTTCTAGCCTTTAGCCTCCATCTACCTTTCCATTATACAAAATTGCATCTTAAAATTATCTAAAGTAATTTATAATTAATCGAGAACTAACTAAACTAACTTGTAATTAGTTCAACATATTCTGAGAACGCAATTAGTTCACTCAAGTTCTTTTTAGAAGGCCTTTTAGGATTTTAGCTTATTCAGTGGAATATGTATCATATCAATTTTAATTCAACTAAATATTGAACAAGAATGTTCTGAAAGGTCAACGATTATAGGAGGGATGATATCATAGTTAAATAATCCAAACAAGAAATCCGTCTGCAGAAAACTAACTTCTTCAAACCAACCATTTACAAAGTAATCATTTTATAGGAGGCAAGTTTCCTTTATGTTTCAAAAACTCGTAAAAAATATTTCTATTTAGACATTTTAGACAATAATAGGTTTGGACTCTAATATGAAGTTGAAGGGGACAATTTGTACCTTTCTTTAAATTTAATTGGTGAAATTATATGACTCTTGACCTTTAGCTTGGATAAGATGCAAATTAAAACTGCCAACATTTGACAATTAGATTAAACCAATTATATGATATAATTTATTTTTAGATATTGTATAAGGTCTTAACTACCAAAAAGGCATAAAAATAGTTTACCATTTCCTATAGAATTTCTAAATAATATGGAGGAAAATTCAATCAAGGTTAAAGTCACTTCAATGGTCCTTAATTGAAATAAATCTAAACCCATTATATCAAAGTGTGTGGTATTACAATTTCATGGTAGTACACATTTTTTGAAAATGGATATACATTATTCGAAACTTCTCATCTAATGTTACTATAGAATTTGGACGTCTCACATACCATAATGAAATAATATAGAAGAGCAAGGATGGAAAGTATAAAATTTATTTATATCTAGATTTAATAGGTTTGTTAAATATAGAATATTCATTTAGAATCTTTAAAATACAAATGAAATATTTTAGGCCTTGAATGTATTATTTTATTGGATAGAATGATCCTACATACAAAAAAATATTTTATATTCATTCCAAAATGTCATAGTTATCCCTATTAATACAACTCTATATTATCACCTCTATCACCAACAACTATGGATGTGATCATCAAAGGCTTTGAGTAAGAATGTTCTTGTCTCTACCTTACTTACATCTAAAAATTGATGTCAATCTCATTTTAATGAATAAGATACATAATGGGATGAAACAAAACATACACTTTATTCACGTCCGCTAAGAACACTAAAATTGTTTATTGCTTATTCAACTAAATTTATCTCTTCACACCATTGTAATTGGGTAGCAAGTTTGTCCACCTCAAAATGAATACTTTTTGATTTTTTTCTAAAAAAAAAAGATACATCTTTCAAAAAACCATTTTTTGATTATTGTTTCATAAAAAAATAAAAATAAAAATAACCTAAAATGACTTTAAATAGATAATATATCTAAATAAATAATTTCTCATATTTTCGTTCTTCTATGTTTTAATTTAATTTAATTTTTTTTGGTTTTCTTATTTAAAAATCATTTATGAACAAACCTGCTACCTAACAACAGTACCAATAGCTACAAGCTGACATGAGGGAGTTGGATATTATAGCCTGGCTTGGGGAGTACATGATCGACATACATACAACATACATCCCAAATCAACATTATGCATTATACTCGTATCCATTGCGAATGTTGAAATACGATACAGATGACCAAAGCCTGGAGAGACAGTATCAGAGTACACTTGTACGACGGCTATACCATTGAATTTAATACGACTTTAATATTTTTACCAGCTCCAAAGATTCCCTTCTACCAGGCTCTTAAACAAGACAATTAACAAGCCTGGCAGACCTTTCTCCTGTCTACTGGGACCTCCTTAAATTCCTGATGCTTGATGAGTAAGTGCCAAAAGGGTAGATAGACCAGTACAGTCCAGTCTAACTTGTTCTGTACAGATTGGTATTCTTGCAGTTAGATGGGTACCATGTTTTATTGCACAAGCTCAATGATATACGGTAGTGATGTCATACCACTACGGCACACTACACTCTTTCACAGTTTTACTTTAGGTTCAAGAGTTCCATGAAGAATGAGGTGATCTGAAATGGTTAATCCATTAGTGTTACCTAGAGTGATGATATTGATAACTAATCAACTGAAGCAGGGTTAACATGTTTGCAACATTATCATTGAAGTCAATTGTGATATCACTTTGGTATGAACCATTTCGTCTGAGAGTTTTTACACCTTTTCATATTCAGCTGAGTGTCCTTTTAGCACGTCAACTTTTACATGAAGTGTGGTGTGTTGTGGAGAAGACCGCCCACCTGAATTGGCTGAGCCTGCTGGAAGACTGACCATTCTCAAGCAGCTGTGGAGCAGCATTACCTCAACGATTGAACTGGAGACTCACTTTCAGACCTGCAGATTGGGGACCAGCATTTGGCTGTTTGAGTCAGGCCTACTCTCTGCCTAACTCGGAAGGTTCCATAACTCGCCTTCATCGAGATCTCTCCATTCGAATAAGGTCTCCGCTATGGAAGAGCTGCACAAAGGGTCACCTAACAATACATTCGTGGCACCTAGCTGTAAATATCTATGTTCATGAGACAACAAATAAGGGCAGTAGTCTGTTACCTTGATGCACATGAGACCCCCGAAAAGAAATCATCATTCTTATCGTAACATTCTACTCCATGCTTGATGCTGCACCAACAATAAAAACGGACATACTGGTTTTTATAAGCTAGAGAACTAACGTCCTACTCGCACTGTACAACTTATAAAATGATCAATGCAACACTTAACCGAACAACATATTTACATGAACATTGCCGAGTTGTCGGTTGAACACAGCAAGGTTGATTGGTAAAAATCCAAAATTGTAACCCTTTCCCGTCGCTTCCACATCTTTTGAAGGCACAAAGTAGTCAAGATTCATAATGGCGGTCCCTGCACCAACACAATCACGTCGAATTCAAGTTACCAGTCCAAGTTTGCATATTCAGCAAGCATTTCAAGACTCTGCTCAAGACAACATTCTGGATAAAGACTCTTGTTGTTCTTCCAAATACATGTGTCCTTGAGATCATATGTGTACACTGCGTATGCTCAAATAAGGTGAAGGTGAGATCATATGTGTACACTGCGTATGGTCTTAAATCAAGCTCATGGTTGCCATTCCTTTAAAGAGATATAAGAAATTAGTACGAACGAAGAGGTGTAAAGTATGAGAGTAACCGTCTCACCGATTCAAACACGAAGCCTGTGTTATATGTAGATCGACCCTGGGAAGATGCAAATCCAATCTCAAATCACACCGAAGGCAAGACGCAATGAAAGAAGCTCAAGGCAATTCTGTTACAGTGGCAAAACCAAAAACTGTCAGATTTCAATCCATTCCAAGACAACATTCCAAGACAACATTCCAAGGATAATTGACACAATGCGAAGAGTGACCAGAGAGTAGTTAAATCCTTACACAGAAGAAGATGTCCATAAAGCTAACCATCGTGTAGTCGCAAAAGACGTAGCATGTGCACCACAAATTCGCACATAACGTCATAAAACTCTTCTCCAATCAAACATAGGGGTATGTACAAATACTCCTCCACAATGAAAAACAAGGGGTCGTAAAGCTTCTGGTAGAGGAGGCCGTCCACGATGCACACGAGGCAAAGAGGATGCGTGTGTTCATACAACAATTCTTCGACCATACAAACCACGATCAATAATGATATTAGAAACAGTATCCACACATCTTGCGATTCAAGCAGCCTGTTGAGGACCTGTGTGGTCATATACGTCTCATCACACCCCTCCTGCACCTTCACTCAATCCCCCTGGCGACCCTGCGAATAGAAGAGCTTAAAAGGGAGCCCTGCACACATTTGAAACAGACAGAATGTAACACAGAGTATGACAACTGTGTCCATGTTGCCATGTTCCCTATTACATGTTAAGGGTTGATCCAAACAGCCCGTATTTGTTTACACATATTCAGCGTCACCTACTACGGTATTTGTTTTCAATGCTTCAGAATATGTGGAGGCTAAACCTAATGCAATCACGTCCTAAATGCAGAATTACTTTGAACATAAGGAGGTGTGTCTTTGAATAAAGATATTACATTGGAATGATATTTGAGTTAAGTGGACTACCTGGACTGAATTGTGTCCCCTCTTCGTAAAAATCCTCGGAGAAATTTGACTCCCTCGTGGTAGCGTGGGGACGTATTTGAGAGCAAGCTTTGCAATAATCCCCATCTCTGCAAAAAAAGTTCAAATACTAAGCAATCTGCCAGTCAGAGGGATAACGAGGCACGTCCCTAATCCTGAACAAAGCTGAAAAGTCTCCACATTAGAGAACATTCCAGAGGCAACAACTTCTCATCGAAACTGTTCACATATCGAAATAAATGCTCCCAACATTCTCCCAATCCCGCTCCTGAACTGACTCAATTCTTCATTGTTTAGAGCACAGTAACTAGCCAGATAATTTAAACATCTCTTTTCTTTCCTCATCAGATTCAACAAGGTGCAATCAAGACGGCAACAATTCCAAAACCCTCGCCCCTTCAACGCAAACACTCCATGATCTGAGCACAATAAACCACAACGCCCGATTGCAAGAGAAGAAAATTTCAAAGAACAGCACTTACATATCACGCCTCCACACCTTCCTTCCTCAACTTCAACCAAAAAACCAATCTCTGCTCATCCAAGTGCCTCACACCGCCTCCGAAAAGATGCACATCGTCACAAAGGTAACCACATCATAACCAAGATCAAAACCAGATGATCTCAGATGATTCTCCCACAGCTATGACCCTCAATTCAGCAAACACTTGCAGATGGGTAACTCATAACTTCACATACATGGAAGGAAAGCCTCAAAGTTGGGGTTCGTGCCTCCTGGCCCACAGGGTTCCCTGTTCAGTTCCCAACACGAGAACTGCACCTATTCCAAACCTCAACATGTAGAATTGCAAATGCAAGCTCATTTGCGAAGTGGGTTGATTGCGAAATTGGCAGCACGATCGCTGGAGTGATCCGTGAAGGGCTTGGGCATTGGGTTGGACAGGTTTTGGGAGGAGTTTTTGGTTTTGGAGATCAGGAGATCGAATGTGAAGCCTGGTGTTGCTGGACTTTTGGATCGATGTGTTAGCCTACTAGGGTTTTGGATGGTTGAAGGAGTCTTGGTGATGTTGGAGATGGCGGTTGGGATGGGGTTTTGAATGCGGGGGACTGGAGAAAGTGGAGCGCTCGACCGGCTGAGTTTGAGGGTTTGTGGAGATGGAGCGGGTGTTGGGGGTGTTTAAGCCCCGGGTCACTCCACAAGAGCAGCTGCGTGAGTGGCAGCGCAAGCTGCGACAGGAGTCTCGCAATGTGGAGCGCCAAATTCGTGGTGAGTTGTGCTTTTCCACAGAACTTTGCTGGTAGGGTTAGGTGAAGATCGTGTTATGGGCATTGGCTCATGATCGAGGTTTGTTTAGAATGGAGACCATGATGAATCGGAATGACTCTGTTTTAGGGCGGTTTTGAGAAACGGTGTGATTTGTTGTCATTTCTGGAAACGCTCAGGTTTGATTTCCTCGAATACGAATCAGATAAACAGGATATGGCTCAGAGCTATGAGTTTGAGCTAAGGTTTTACGTTCTTGTTGTCTCTGACTATCGAGAATAAAGTATGATGTTGTTTTTGCGTGACAGAGATTCAACGAGAAGAGAAGACTGTTCAGAAGGCTATCAAGGATGCTGCCAAACGCAATGACATGCAATCGGCAAAGGTCGCTTCACCTTCACTTTGTCACTGTATTTCAAAGTTCTCACTCCGTAGATTCCACATGGGTGCTCAGTAAACATACATGAGAATAATTAGAGCTGTGATTATGCGAATGTAGGTTTGGTTCAAGGATTTCAAAGGAGGCTCAGTATGTGTTTCTTTTATCGTTTATGCATATTTGCCTTGCCACATGATGGTCTGATTTGTCTGGATGCTTGAAGAGAGGAGCTAACTTGTGTGCTTTACTCTTGAGAACTTCAGTCTTTGGCCAGGGAGCTTGTGAGCTCCCGCAAGGTTGTAGGGCGTCTGTACGAGAATCGAGCACAACTGAACTCCGTGTCGATGCATCTCGGAGAGAGTTTGGGTAAGAACGATCTCGTGGTCTCTGTACGGGGTTCTAGCAAAACAAAATCCTTGTCCATCACTTCGTCCGTGTTATTATAATGAAAACTTTTATGAATTACTGAAGAAGTTGGAAACGTGCTCTGGACATTGACTGATAATAAAGGTTCTGGGTTGCAGCCACGGTGAGGACAGTAGGGCACTTGCAGAAGAGCACCGAGGTAATGACGCTTGTTAATAAGCTCATGAAGGCTCCCCAAGTGGCGGCCACCATGCAAGACTTATCAAAGGAGATGATGAAGGTATGTAATACTTCTTGGAACTTTATGTTGGAGTTTTTTCGTTTAGTGCAATCTGCACAGTTGGAAGTAGGTGGTGTTTGGAAGGAATCCGAGCAAGTGGACATGTGTGGCAGGCTGGAGTGATGGAAGAAATGCTAAACGACGGGTTGGATTCGGCGCTTGACAACGAAGACATGGAGGACGAGATTGAGGAGGAGGTTGACAAGGTGTTGTCTGAGCTTGCTGTCGAGACTGCTGTGCAGCTCCCCACCGCAGGGACAAGTAGAGAGAAGCCTGCCAAACTGCCTGTCAAGCCTGCTTCTCAGGCTGCCAGAAAGGTATAATCGTCGTTCTCTAATCTGCTGCTTCTGTACTGAATTTATTGGAGATTTCACTCAATGTGGGATAGGTTCAAGGCTCTGAAAGTTGGTGTCTCTGACTAGAAACGTTCTTCGACTCTCGAATTTCTGTTTGTGCAGCAACAAGAAGCAGCTGAGGGAGAGGATGACGACGAAGAGCTGGATGCTTTACGAGCTCGCCTGGCTAGTGTGCGCTCATGAACACATTGCACGGTTTGCAAACATTGTATCATGTATTTCGCGACATGGATGGGTGCCTCTCTCCGAACATCTGATGAGCAAGAATTTCAAAGCTTACATGGTTTCCCTTACAATAGACAACAAATACCAGAGATGCTAAAAAACCGGCTTGATGCAATAGAGGTAGAGACTTTGTATTTCCATGCAAGGCATACTCTTTTTTCTAATCTGCAGACTCTAGAAAATCATCAACCAAATTTCCTGCAGATTTTAGCTTCAGGTTCATAGAACACCGCATAGCGGCAAGCACACTACCAATTCCCACAGATTGTGATATTTTATGTATCTTTTCTGACACCAACAACATCAGCTCAGAACCATCAAATGCAAAACCATGTGTTACATGAATTCAAACACCTCACACCCTTGGACGTTCACATTCACAACCCCCACGACTAAACAATTTGCATTTCAACTCTGCCATGCCACAGAATCCAAAAAACACTTCCCTTACTTCTTACTGAACCATTTCCCGAAACAAACAGAACAAAATAAACTTCACTCCAAAACACTAACACACAAGCACCGGTAAACCAAAAAATCTCACACACCATCTCTCCACCCACCTGGGCCCAACACTCTCCACTCAACCTCCCCCACCACACTCCCCTTCCCAACACCACAACCCTCCCTCTCACCAACAACACAAACCCCAAATCACAACCCCTAACCCCTCAACCCCTTCCTCCACCACAACACAACCAGGAATCTCCAAATTACCATCAAACGCGCAGACGCCAAAAAAGTTAAAGTATACATACAAAACTATATAACCCATATCGTTCGCCCCCACTCAACCCCGCCCCCAAGTACAAATACCACCTCCCGCGACGCTCTCCTCACTTACCTGGGCGGGGCCAATCCGTGATCAACAAGGCGGATGACCTAGGGGAGCCTGCCCCATTGCACTTCGGGCCGGGTGACTCTAGCATCTCTCCACGGAGGGCATGCACGTCATAATTTGTGCCAGCGGGGGCTCGCGTTCGCGCGGCCCCCACCAACCAACCCCTAAATCGCAAATAACAAATCCTAACAATACTACTAATCACGATTGAGAAGTCACTAATCTTACTAATGAGTAACTAATTCGAGGGCGGTGTGCGTAAACCCTAACCCTAGAATTTTGTTGATCGAATTGCTTCGGATGTTGTGAATTAGCGAGGTTTCTGAGATTTTAGCGATGGCGGGGAGATCGGATGGGCCGGTGGAGGAGGAGGATGCGGGGGAGTTGAAGCTGGGGGAGGATTTTGTGAGGGCGAAGTGTTTGATGAACGCGGAGGTGTCGCTCGTGTTGCAGCGGAAGTACGAGCAGTTGCAGCAACTGGCGGACGATCCGAGTGCGCAGATCTCGCAGGTGTTTGAGAAGTCGTTGCAGTACGTGCGGCGGTTCAGTCGGTACCAAAATCCGGATGCGGTGAAGCAGGTGCGGGAGGTGTTGACGCGGAACCAGCTGCATGAGTTTGAGGTTTGTGTGATTGGGAATTTGTGTCCCGAGACTGTGGAGGAGGCGAAGGCGCTCGCGCCGTCGATTACGAAGGGGGGCCGGATGGATGACGAGAAGATTGAGACCATGTTGACGGATTTGGCGACGATTAAGAAGTTTGAGTAGTTTTGTAATTGTGGGGGGCGTTGTGTTGCTCTTGTACAGAGTGTCTTGGCTCTTGGGTTAAAAGGTTTGATAGATTGTGAATTGTTTTTGAGATATCGAGATATTCGTGACTTGATGTTTTTAAATGGGAGATGGGAACTTGCTTCTACATACGACTGCGAATTTACACCTCTGTAAATTTACGATGTAAATTTACGGTGTTACACGACTGTTATTTTGAGCTTTATTGAACAGCTGGAGTGGAGTTTTGGTCTCTTTCGATAGCATCTCTATTGTGTTCGGCGCTGATGTTCAATCTCGGAATTGGGGGTGTTGAAATATTTGCTGCTTTGGGTTTGAAGAGGTTTATGAGAGGAAGACAGTTCTGGGTTCTTGTTTTCTATTTGGCATATCTAGAATCATGGTTGGAAGTAATTGGATCTTCTCTTTATTGGAATTGTTTGCTTCATTTGGTTGAGCTCTTTTAAGAATGGGCTTGGATGTTTATCTTTGTGTTTGTTGCTTGAGTTCATTTGCAAGATTTAGGGGTTTTGGAAGGGACGCTGGTACACATCATGTAAAAATCTCTGCGTTTATGCTATGTTGAAGTGGAACGAGGATTGACATGAAACATGCTTTCATTGTGACACAGCTGATGTAGAAAACTATGTGAAAACGGTTTGTATTTAAATTTCCAAAAGTTTTGGAAGTTGGATGTCAACAAATTGATTTGAATATCCCCTGTCTGGTATGTACACTATCAAAGGGGCTTTGTCTATTCGTACTTTTCTACAGTATGCAGCTCTACTGTGCTGAATTTTTTTAATTAAAATACAAACTAAGAGGGTGGCGGGGTTTTAGGACAAGTCAGTGCCTTCTTTCGAGCTGTTGGACCTGCAGAGAACGTGAACTCGTCTCAGCAATAAGTTTCAAATAAATTGTTCATCAAACTCTGAAACATATGAGCAGCTACTTTAGTAAAGTATGCACCATAGAAAAGCATCAAATTTCACAAGAGTCTTGTTTATAGTACGGCTTGCCAGGAGTCAAGACCATAATATTATCGAGACATTTCACTTACAGGCAGTTGGACCAATGACGAAGCAAGGTTGTTGGAGTGCAGGATCTTCTTCAATGGGGGGCGGTGCTTTACCATATATCATCTCACAACTCATGTCTTCGAAGTCTGCAAGCCACACATGTACTTCAATTTCTAGGTATGTAGGAAACGTTAGACATTGATAACCTGTTAGAAGTTTGAAGCAACTCTACTTGATCATGTGATTGAAATCCAAACCCTATACATGAGGCAATCTATCTAGATCAATCTAGGCTTTCTGCCAGCTTCATGCGGTTGTGTTGGAATTCACATACTGGGTGTCATGGTGACAGGCACTCCCAGTGAATTCGTGAAGAAATCTTGAGTGGGAACCTTGCACATGTTGACGCACATCCCCACGCAATTGCTGCTCTCCAGGTACCTTTTTCCAAACCCACCAGCAGATACCTGTGACTTTCAGCTACATTTCGAAGGAAGAGATGGTTGCACACCCTCAAAATTTATTAAAGACTGAGTATAACTATCTCTGAAACGACATAACAACATTCTATTCGACGGTCACTTGATGCTCTTAAAAGTCAGCTAGTTTGACATGCAATACCTGCATTTTTTAATGAGCACTCCACTTTTCTGCATTACTCCATTGACCTCCACTTCTTTTACCTGCATATTTCCAACAGCATTAATCCATGGCTACCTGTTTATTTCTCTAGAGTTCAAAAGGTTCACGAAGATTTAACTCAAAAGAAAATCGGTTTTGAGCCAATTGTGCAGCTGAACCTGATTGTGTTGGCATACCTCACATGGCCCCACCAGCCATTCAGCGTAGAGAGTCGCTGCTGCAAACGTCTCGGCAGTTTTTTGATTATTGGGGACAAATCTTCTTACCTGCGCAGAAAACAGAGTCAGCGCAAATCGATACCGTCTCCACGAATTTATTCAGCAGTGTGTCACAGCTATAAATTATTCCTCCATGACAAGTTGTAAGAGCACCTTCCCACAGTAAAGTAATGTGCAGCGCAAACTTAGAACTAGTCAATTCTGTAACTCGTGCAAAGATGTAATCACTTCTTGCAGGAAATTGATTCGAGAGCATATAAGGTAAATCTGAAAAGGTATAAATTCCGTTACAATTTTTAGAAGCCAAGGGGGAACGGCGGAGTGGAGCATTCGCATAGACGACGCACGCTGCAACAGGGGGCTCCGAGATTGCATCACCTTTCGTGTGACCTCGACAAACCCGTCGTATCCCTTCACAGTTGTGGACATTCCTGCGAATTCATTTGAGTCACCCAATTATTCATGCTCAGATTCACTAATCACACACCTCCCTGCTGTACAAAATAGGCAATGATGCGCAGTAACAACTCCTCTAAATACTCGTGAGAATTTCCTGTTATTTTGATGCATTTACCAACTTTGTAGATATTTGAACAGAGATGACTCCTGATTTGTGGAATAATTTTTTTATTATGTTTCTACTAGGGTACCTGTGAATTTGCCTAAGCGACGTACGCAGAGGCGTAGAATGAAATTCTCCATCCAGGAATCTTTGTAAACAGTTTTCTGGCCCATGGGCGCCGGCTTCCCCGACGGCTCCGCCATCCTGCACCGAGGATTAACCACGGTCACCCCATGGCCAGGCAGACTCACACGCTGAGGTGCAGCAGGCTGCTTATGCAGCTTCAGATTGCACGGTGCAACAGGGCTGATCCTCATCGCCCCACCGCCCTGGATCGCTTCCAGCTGCTGCATCATCTCGTCCAATTTGCAGGTATAATATTATCACACCCTGATCCACAACGCAGATTTAATCCTCTCCCAATTCAGCACCATACCATATACAACTTGTAATTAACTCATCATCCAAAGTCATCAACAAAACAATTCTCTACTTCACATCTTCAGGTCAAAAGCTCATCTCGAGAACCCTCAGGAACTACAATTCAATCAAAACTCCTAAATCATAAACCACTGTCCACCAACAAAACTCATCACAAGAATACTCCTCCAACAATCCTGCGATCGAAATCAGGAAAAATTCACCAGTAGCTCCCGGAATTTAAAACCACTGCTATATCACAACCGATGAAAAAAACCCCCAATTACCAACTCTCCTCCACAGATAGCAAGTTAAATATTCCAGCTCCATAACCACTACCTAAACTTCCAAAACTCCACAACCTCCACAAAATCCACCCCAGTCATGCCACAAAAAACCGATCTGATCGATCCCAAAAACACTTCACACGATCGACAACAGTGATCATCGATCAGACTCACTTATGAGTACCAGGCAGACTCCACCAGCAGGTGAAAGAGCGTGGTCGAGAACAGGGCAGACACGGGGCTGTCGAGAGCATCCGAACACGCACATCGTGCCGGAAGCGGCCCATAAATCGGGGTGCGAAGAGAGGAGCAATGGCGATGGTGGTTGCTTGCACTCCAGTGCACGGCGCCAGGGCAGTTGCTGGTTCGGAAGCGTAGACGGCTCCGGATCTGTTTGCACGGCCGCGATGCTTCATGGCCCCACGTAGAGGCGATCTGCGCCGTCGGATGCGTCACGTCACATGGAATGGCGTGTTGTACGATCCCAGGACTAGTTTAAGTATTTGTGGGAGTCTTTGGGCTATTTATTGGGCTAGTGTGTAGGTTTTGGGAGAGTGTTGAGTGTTGGGGTTGAGGTTAATTTGTCTATGCAGATGTGTGACTTTCCACCTCTTTGGTGTCCAGGTGTTGTCCGATGTTGTCATGGGCTTGTCATGGGCAGTGAAGTAATGTTCACTTGTTTAAGTCCAGAGTGCACAGTCCCGGAGTTACTTGGAATTACTCCATTCATAGATAAAAACTAGCTTGACTACTTATGGATTTGGAAAAGAGATCCGAGAGAGGTGTAGAGATCCGAGAGAGGTGTGGAGCTCTCACAAAAATAGGGTTAGAGATGAGCACATGCAACCAATAACCATCATATTCATTAATTGGGAATTTAGTCCAATTTTTGAAACTTCTCAAAATTTCTTATATTATTTCTAAAAATTATTTTATTCATGTTTTTGTGTATAAAAACATATAGTGCGTATTTAAAATAACGTCCAAAAATAATATAATAGATACAAACTTCACTTATTTGGGAAAAAGACTATAACTCATGTAAAAACTACTGTCACTTGGAACCATGGAAATTCCCAAATTAATGAATATGGTGTTCAATTTAGATACCCGTACCCACGGTTTAATCCAGTAAGCTCATAGCGTAGATATTTTGTTGGATTGAATAAATTAAAGATTTATAATTTTAAGGGATGACGTTTATTGGTGTTTGGAGGAAAAAATTTATTTTTCTTGGTGCATTGGTTTTGAGCATATATGAATTACGAAGAAAGAAGATTATTTTATGAGTTTTTACACTTTATTTCATATTGAAGTGAATTTTGTAAAATTTATGAGATTTTAATTTAAAGTTTTTCTTGAAATAATTGATTGAGGTATAAAAGAATGTTATGAAATTCACCACTACTAAAGTATTACATTTCAACTTGATGCATTAAATTTTGAAATTTGAAATTACCAGATTTAAAGATTATACAAAATTATTTGTGATAGCAATGATACATCCAACAACATGAATGTAATATGAATTCATGATCTACAATTTCAATTTATATACCAACTTAAAAGTTGTACTCCTTCTAGTTGTGGTATATTCTATAATGGATCTTTGCAATTCTATAGAGAAAGATATGATGTTTTAAAGGTTAATGCATAGAGAAAATGTTATTATCTAGAATGTGTGTTGTTTTACTTTTGGAGCTTAGTGAGATTATATAGGTTGAAACTTTGATTTTATTATAAAAAGTTCATTGTAGATTGCTCTTATATAAAAATTCATGATTCAAATATGAAAGTTTACAAATATAATCATTTCATCTATTAAGTATTTGATTTTTTTTTAAATTATGATTGTCAATTATGCAAAACAACACTTTCATATTTTTCTTTCTTATCAAAGATAACATTGATACACCATCAAATTCTAAAGGTGTTGTATCATATTAGAAATGAGTTTGCTCCATGTCTCATTGCGATATTAGTTGCTTGTATTCATTTATTTGCTTGTATTATCTAATAAATGACACACATCACATATTGTTTTGCACAAATGGTGAATCCACCATCAAACGCAATCAAGGCTTTCAACATTTGCCTTATACATCTATCTACATGAATGTGTCTCGGCAAAGTAAACAATTTTGCGCCTAATCCATCCAAGCAAGGGCATATTTTGTGAGATGAACATCCAGCCTTCATCAAAGACGGAGATGAAACCTTGACCTTCTTTCTCATTGAAGGTCACGGCCGATATTTCTCTTTTGAAGTACAAAACTTTGAGTATAGCATTCCTTTGTGGGTTAAGAACTTAAGAAGTGTATGGATGAGTACTCTGACAATCGCAATAGTAATGAGTTGCGCCTAAATGATAAGGACTATTATTCTAAGATTGAGAAGTCAATAAAACAAGTTGAAAGTGGAGAGGATGCCATTAATTTTCTTCCTAGCCCCAGTATTCCTGTCATTGTTCTTTGTGATGATGACTCCACCTTGCTAAAGTAGTTTTTCATGCTAAAAACAATATCCCTTGTCACATACTTCATCATAGACATTTTCACCCCTTATACTTATTTGTTGATCAATTCAAATAGAGTTTTTCCAAGATCAAAGTTCTCAGAGCCAATAAGGCTCCAAATGGATTCTAGATACTCACCTTTCAATTTTATAAATTTTGTTATATATTAATCAAGTGTAGTTTTTTTTTATACAATCTTGAAACTCCATCAAACGAGCATCTTGTATAAAATACTTGACCCACTTCTTAAAGCTTCTTAATTATAGGCATTTATTACAGCGCTTCAATTCTCTTGTAGATCATTGAGTGTCTTTGAAATTTAACTAGGAATTTATCAATTACATAGTATATTATTTCTTTTATGGAGAATAAGACCTTAATTCAACCATTAATATATTTTGGTTCTAAAGTAGTCTAAGTTATAATGTTAAATTGTGAGTAACTGAGGCCTATTTAAATTAATGTTGACTCTTTTCCAAAAACTATAACTTTTGCATTTTGACTTGAATTTCTTCAAAATTTCAAATACAATTTTATTGGTAGAACATGATTAAATATAACTCAAATATAAGTTATAATTTAAACGCTTAATTTAGCAACACTAATGATTATCTTTATTAATTTTAAAGCCATTAGGTTTTTTGCGAGCTTATTCAATAGTGCAAACCACTAGCATTTCAAACGTTACCAACTCAAATACATTTCTATGACCCATTAAATTTTCAACCAATATATAAAGAATAAACATTGTCTATACTTATAAACAATTGTAATTTCAACTAATTACAGTATTATATTTCAAATGATTTCTTTTGAAATTTTCTTTAAAGATGAAGATTTGCCAATATTTTGAAAAAATATATAATTATATTTTCTATCAAATATCAAGAAAAAAATGATGTTTTAAAAATTTGTCTTTTTATAATTTTAACAAGTTAAGTAATATTAATTACATTCATCTACAACCTAAAATATTTTATTTACATAGATTTATTACACAAAAATAGGTGATTAAAATTAAATTGCAAAAATAAACTATAATACAAACATATTTTACTTCAAAAGGATTTTAAAATTTCTATTTTCATTAAATAACGTAAAAGTTTTATTTTGTTTCAAAAAATAAAAGTGAAATAAAAAACAAATTTGGTATGGGAAGCAACGGAATGAAAATAAGTGGTAAGAACTAATATTAGTGGATGGATGGTAGAAATGAATGGCGTGGCTTAAGAAAGAAGCAAATTTGTAGATGTATTGTCTATTGGTTGTAAGTGGGGATAGAAATGGCTCAACAAGAAGAAAACTTAATAAGTGATAAGAAGTATCATTATGGCTTAAAAGAATAAAAAATAAAAATGATGATGAAGGCCACAAGTTGTGGGATTGGTGAGTGTTTTGATAGTGTTGCGGACGGCAACTCTAAGATAGAGCAAAGGACTAAATTGAGGGGATATCTCAAAAGGAGACAAGAATAGACTAGAAGTGAGGGGATTCCTCACACAAGACTCAGAATAACACTTGAAGTGGGAAAACTAGAAGTGATATTGATAACTGGAAGAGTGTGTACAACTGGTGTTGAAGAGAGTGAGGAGGAATGGCCCTCGAGTCTCTATTTATACTAGACTAGAGGAAACTTCCAAAGAAAGGTCCTAGAGACCTTGAAAAGCATCCATAGGACCTTCCGGAAGCTAATGGGAGCTTCAAGAATCTAAGAAGGTCAAGCGGAACCTTCCGAAAGCTTATGGAAGCTTCCGAAAACAATTGGATCCGTATGCAACCTTCCAGAAGCTTGTAGAAGCTTGTAGAAGCTTACGGAAACTACTAGAACTATAAGGAAGCTTGTAGAAGTTTCTGGAAACTACTAGAACTACAAGGAAGCTTGTGGAAGCTTCCGAAAACTAGTGGAAGGTTCTAGAAAGTAGTAGAAGCATGTAGAACCTTCTAGAAACTAATAGTATCTAAGCACTCTTAGCCACCGCTCTTAGGGAAAGCTCTTGAGAAGCTTCTGTGTTGTGGAATCAGTATAGGTCTCACGGTAAATTCGTAGGGCGTGGATGAAGTCCGGTATGGCACGTCCGTGACAGATAGTGGCATGTGGGCATTGTTGGGCAATTATTAATAGATTGTTGGTCCATGTGTATTTCTTGTACAATATCTTCAGGGCTAGTTAGAATATTATTTTGTATGCCAATGATGGAATCTAGAGCTGAAGTTTCAGAGTTTTTGAAGACTTTCCTATTTATTTTCTTGGGGCTTTTTTCATACACTTGGCGGTATTTTGAGACTCCTTTACAAATGCAGTCTTTAGTATATCTCGTTGTAATTTTTCTGGCTTATTTATTGGCGGATTTAGTAATGATAGCTATGACGTCAATCCATTCATTTGATATGGTGTCTATTATTGGTGAGTAGGGGATTTACACATTTTGGTGATTGTGTATTTCATCGAGGATAGGGTATATTTGCCATTGTGGGTCATTCTTTACAATATATATAGTTTTTCTGATGAGGTGGTATGTAGCAAGGTATTTTTTCCATTTTTTGGCAAGTTTTCGGAGTAAAAAATCACCTTGTTGTGCGGTTCTATTTGTGAGATTTGGTAATGGAGGTGCTTTACAGGTTTTTTTAATGGTCTTTGAGATTTTGTCTACAATTTCGTCTAGGGATGTACAAGCTATTTCCCGGTGGTCGTGTGTGAAGTGGTCGTGGTTTTTTAATAATAGGGTTAATTCATTTATTCTTGTAGAATTTCCTTTAAAGAATTCTATATGAAATTTTTCTAAGTTTTCTTGTAGAATCGGATTAAGTATTTAATTTTGAGTAATATTTATTGAGAGTGGTGGTCTAGCTATTAGCATATTTGAGGGATGTGTAATGTGACTGGGTAGTGATCTGAGTTTAGATTCATATTTATGTTTGTAGTGGAGGTGAATCTGCTAGTGTCTGGTGAATTTATATAAAAGCCGTCTATTAGGCTGACAGATGTATAATAATAGCCACCTTATCTAGAGAAATTAATGTTCGTTGGGATATATTTGAAGTTGAGAGATGTGGTGAAGTTTTTCTAGTGAGTGTCTTCTTTTTGTCGTGGTATGTGAATATTGTAGTTTTGTCGTCCAATAAGTGCAATGTCGCGGCTAAAATCACTACATAAGATGTATATGTGGTTTAGATGTGCAACAATTTGGTTAGTGATTGTAGTTTCAGGTGGGCAATGAGACGTATATCTTCTAAGTGTGTAGGTACATACATATATATAATTAGCTAGGGCAATTATGAGAATTTTATTAATGTTACTGAGAGATGCATATTTATTGTGAATAAGTGTGAGTAGGCTTCCTCTTCGGATAGTGTAGGGCATTCTTTGTTGTATGCATCTTGTGAGAGCATGGGTATTGTTAAAGATGAATTTGTATTCGGGAAATAGATTTTGTATGTATTTTGTAGACTTCGTTGCTGTGAGTTTAGTTTCTTGAATATTTATAATTGCTGTATTTGTAATGGAGTTATTTATTAAGTTTTGTAGGTTTCGTAAGGCGGTATTAAGTGATGAGGCATTCCAAGTATTTATGTTAGTTTCTTGGTTAGTGGTAATGTCTATTCTTGGTGCTGGTGTGGGTGCTTGGTACTGGAGGTGGATGTGAGTATTCATTTATGTTTTCTAAAGAGCAAAGTGATTCTGTTATTAATTTATTTGGGGGGAATAAAAATTTTCTTTGAAGTGTGATAATTGAAGGTGTGGTTTCTTGACTGTGAATGAATTTGTATGGTTCAGTATGTATTTTTTGGGGAGTATTAAGTCTTGATTATTCTCGATGAATTTACATGATAGTTTTACTTTGTTGAGATTTCGTGCAATCAACACCACTTCATTTTTTCTTGCCTTATCATCCTCGGACAATTTTTGGTTGCTTGCGAAATTTACATCGAACGTTTCATTTGAAAATGAAAGTTTACGTACTTTGAATCTTTTGGCTGCCTCTGGAGTTGGTGCTTTGATCAAAGGAAAGTCTTCATCTACTGATTTTTGCACATTTATAATTTCAAACTCATGGCAATGGAGAAAACTATTCACAACAATGTCTTCAAACAAGTTATACCAAGTTTTGCATACTAGTGAGGGGCTTGTGATTTTTATTGAGAGCATGCTTGCAATTGCTATGGAGTCAAAGGATTTACAAACCTTCCCTCTAGAGAAAGTAGATTTGTCGAGATTAGGGATGAAAGGTCTTAAACCTTGAAGGAGAGCATATTCATCCGCATCAGGGTTTTTAAGGTGAAATTTGATAATCCTACTCCACCTTTTAGACCCATGGAAACATAGAATGCCTATAAGTTCTCCAATGATATCACCAACCTCTATTTTCATCACTTTTAATCTCTCCTTTGTCATTTCAAAAACCTCATCTATATTCAAATTTCTATCATCAATTTCATAATGGATGAATATGTGGTAATCAAGAGCAAAGTCATGCTCACACACTTTCACATCAAAGAGAATTTGTGTGAGATTGAAATGCATTCCATCTTTTCTATCCGTTTGTTTAGAAGGCCATTCTTTTTATGATACGAACGGAAAAGATATAATGTTTTCCACATGGTTTTGTGCTTCTGATTTAGACATACCTCTTTGAATTAAGGTGGAGAGAGACGGGTTTTTTTCCATGGGCAAATCTGTGAATTTTGCAAGAACATTCATTGCTTGAAAGCCAAGCCAGAAAGGAGGGAATTGTGCCACCGTAGGAACGGTCCCCTTAACTTTTATCTCGCTTGATAAAACCACATCAAGAAGTACGTTTACGACTAGAATTTTTGACATTTTCCTTCTCAAACAATTTTTGTGAAAGTGTAGGAGTGGTACTGTTGCTCGCCTTTCTGAAGCTTACAATGAGTTTGTAAGAAAGTGTTTGAGTGTAGTATTGAAATTTTTCTCTTATCATCTTTGAACTTTCACACTTTCAAAAATTAAGTTATGGGCCAACTAAGAAGGGAGTTGCAAAGAAGAGGTTCGGATGGAGTACAATCTTCCATTTGCCTAACATATCTAAGTTGTCTAACATATCATAAATCTCTAACATATCATACTCCTAACGTTTAGGTTGCAATGACACCTTTGGAACCCTTGGCCATCTAGAATTTGAATTGAACTTTCATCACTACTCATACATATTTTTTTGACAAATGCAATACATAGGAAAAAAACTTACTCATCACACCACACGAAAAACCTCACATAGAAATGCAAAAAAGTAAACTACGGAAACGCTTATGTAGTTTTTACCCAAAGAAACCCTAATAATACCAAACATCTAAAAGATACAAAATAAATATAAAGGTGTTAATACAAACACATATTACACTCCTCCAAAGCCATGTCTGAATACAAATGTATTGGATCGAAGCACTAAACACCATAATAATCTCATACAAATTGATAATAAGCAATTATCATTTTCAAAAACAATATGCCTGCATTGACAAAACTCATATATAGATATAGCAGACTGAAAAATTAAACACAAATAAGATGAAATATGTCAAATACAAACAAAAACTTGGGAAACAAACACTTTAAAATCAATCATATCATAAATAAAAACATAGCTTAAATCGGATAGCACCTCCTCTTAAGTTAAAAAGAAGAATATGACAATTGAAATTACTATGATTTTCTTATAAAATCTTTCAAGCGTACAACTACACACAACTGCTAAGCCTTTATTAAAACTTGAATCCGGGTTGATTACATTTTCAAAACACATAAAAACCTAAAAATCCCTACATTGGATGCCTATCACAAAATACTACAAAAACTTAATCCATAAAGAACACCCATACAAAACGTACTAAACACCATTAACACAGAAGTGTACACGACTAGTAATAGTCATAAAAATAAATAAACAGTTCTTACAAAGTCATACAACCGAAAATTAATATTAAATCCAAGAAGAATCTAAGGAGGCCAGACACCTACAAACAACATTCTTACAAATTAAAGTGCCTTTTATTCACACCGATATTATAAATATAACATAGTTAATTATATATTAATACTACTTTAAGTTAATACGTAAAAGTATGCTTAAAAAAGGCTTAAAATGAAGAAGAGAAAGACTTAACAAGTGATAAGAAGTGTCCTTGTGGCTTAAAAAGAGCCAAAAGTACAAATCTCATCAAAAACTACCAACAACACACGTCCCTCAACCCCAACATTTTTTGGTTTTCTATTGCGATCTTTACTTGATTCACAAACATTAATCCATTTAATATTAATTCGATTTACTGATTTATTTACATGAGGGGTGCCTCACCTCAAAACACCGCCACGAAAGGACACAAAAGCGGTGAAGCAACCGACTCCACCTCGACGCCCTCGTCGTCCTCGACGATTCTACACAAAGCCCGTCGTCATCTCAGCCCCTAACACCGCAACCCAAAAGGCACTGAACCGAGTCTCCATGACCGTGCGAAAAGCGGTGAAGTGAACCGACTCAACCTCACCCTTTCTGGACAAAACCTTCCTCCGCTGTCCACGGTTTCCATCGACACTCGTCTTCTCCAACAATTCTACCCAGAACCCGACTCCTTCGTGGACGGCACACGCCCCTTAACGTATCTTCCTCGACAGTTCTAGGCGGAATACGTCGTCTTCTTCGAATCAACACCGCGAGAGGAAATGCAATGAAATCACATTCTTCGAATTGAAGGGTTTAGGGTTGCAGAGCAAAATTTCGGAGCTTAGTCTCTGGGGAAGCATTGCAGTAGAGGTTCAGTTTGCTTGATTTCGTTTTGAATTTGGTGCTGGAGTGGTTTTTCTCGTTCTTTTGAGGGGTTTGGCGATGGCGCTCTTGCCGAGGGCAGCGCAAGCTGCATCCCGGGAGGCCATGAGGAGGATGGTGCACACGAGCGCGCCTGCGATGATGGCGTCGACGACTTTGAACGCGCCGACGTCGAGCACGACGGCCAAGGGCGGTCCTGGTGCGGAATTCGTCTTGTCCAAGGTGGATGCGCTCATGAACTGGGCGCGGACGGGGTCGATTTGGCCTATGACGTTCGGGCTGGCGTGCTGTGCGGTGGAGATGATGCATACGGGCGCTGCGCGCTATGATTTGGATAGGTTTGGGATCATCTTTCGGCCTAGTCCGAGGCAGTCGGATTGTATGATTGTGGCCGGGACGCTCACCAACAAGATGGCCCCTGCTTTGCGCAAGTAAGTTGGTGATTTCTCATGGCCGTGGTTTGGAGATTTTTGATGAGGTTCTGGTTTGGTTTTCGGTCATCATGTTCCAATATTAATGCATGCAAGCATTGGCAAACGCTTGTGAATTTCTTTTTAGGGTTTGGACTTAGGATTTGAATCCCAAGTACATGATTTGTAGGAAGATCAATTACATGATTTATAGGAAGATCAGTTGTAGGTTTTAGGTTGTCGTCCACCCGGTTCGCTTTGGTAATTTACCTCGTTAGCTAGTGAAACAGAGTGTACTTCAATTAAGGTGTATACATCGAAATCATACACTTTGGCTATTGGAATACAGTATATTGGAAAATAGGTGTAGAAAAATATTTTGATTGCGCGCTAGAATTTATAACTAGGAACCGAACTGAAATTTCTCCTCCTAAGTTTGTTTTGTGAGAGCTGCGAGTTGTGGGTTCCAGCTACGAAAGATCTGTTGTTGCTACATATAGAGCTTTCCGAGTCATCTGAGTTCCTCTGATTATAGCTAATTTATTTGAAGTTGATGATAGTGGACGTCACTCTTAGACAAACATCTCTATTCTCACAGTGGAGGTTTTTTTGGTGTCCATGCTAGTTCTTGTGCTTCAGCGTGCCGATCATTATTTTTAATTTTATTTTTATGTTGCTGGATGTCCTTTGTGATGAGTTACAAGATTAAGCTTACAAATGTGGTGTTTGGTGTTCAGGGTTTATGATCAGATGCCAGAGCCAAGGTGGGTAGTTTCTATGGGCAGCTGTGCCAACGGAGGGGGCTATTATCACTACTCCTACTCAGTCGTCCGTGGCTGCGATCGTATTGTGCCTGTGGATATCTACGTACCTGGATGCCCGCCGACCGCCGAAGCTCTTCTATACGGTCTGCTTCAGCTGCAGAAGAAGATCAACCGGCGCAAGGACGTGACATTGTGGTGGAACAAATAAGCGTCATTGGTCAAGCTTATGGTATAATTCATTGTTGGCTATGATGAAAATGGATCAGCACAAGATTGTTTTTTTCAGACATAAAAGATCGATTCTTGATATGCGCAAGAGTTGCTGGTGGCAGCTCTGTGCAAGCTAGAATAGAGCTCCTTGACCCAGGAGTTACTTGGTTTCTGCAACAAATATCTTCACAAGAAATGTACATGCTGCAGACAAGTAATCCTACCTGCTTCTGAAATAAGAGCGTTTCTGTGGTTATGTAAAGCAATTCCCGGATGTCGGTGTCTCATCTTCCAGATATTGTCAAGGTAACTTGCATGTTTCCTCGAGCGCACAAAGAACTCGTCTCTAGTCGTAAAATTATTGTGTCACAGCCTCCTTAATCAATTGTGAAGCGATTTTCGTGAGTGCGTAGTTTTTACTACGTTTCAAAGTGATAAATTACATCGATGCTTTTCAAGTACCCTACTGCGATTTACATTTTGTGCAGTACCTTCGAAATGGACGTCTATTTCATCATTGTACCACGCTGAGCTGTGCGTCATGGCTCAGCTGGCTTCACAAGTTCACATATTACTACAGAAGTGACACCCGTTTTGTCACTGTGCCCTCATTTAAATTACACACTTCGTTGAATTTGAAAACCATTTTTGTTACCGTGTTAGTACAAAGCTACTGTATAGTACAGTGCTCCGATTGGATCACCATTTGTCACGACTGTATTTTCCCCAGTGCTGTTTTCACAGCTACTGTACCTACACTCCGATGTTGATGCTCATGTTCCCTCTGACCCTCAATTATTTATACTCTGCTGTTCCAAAATTGACTCCCATGTTGTGTCTGGCCCACTGAGCTGAATTCACACAGCCTGTAACTTACACGACACCATGACGTTTGGAACTTCAGCAGTAGCCAGGCCCAGGCTGAAAATGACTCCAAAGGCCGTCCTTCATGTGCACATTGAAGAACTAACGGAGTTGAACAGCCGTTGGGTAGCAGAGAAACTGATGGAGATTAGAAAGCCATTGATTGTGTCAAGCTCATCTCGATAAATTCGACTTACTAGACTTGAGGAAAATGGAAACGTTCGTGTATCACAATGTTTCTTTTTTCTTTTTATCACTTAGTAACAAAATTTACAAAAATGAACAGACTTAAGTGTATGATTTGGCAACTACAATATTTGATGTTGAAATGGACAAGGGTATTTTAGAATTAATATCTTTCTTTGAAAAAGAAATTTACCACGTTGTAGTTGAAACATTGAACGAAAATATTGTACACCAGCCAAATTTTGCACACAAAACTTCTGTTAATCTATAAACCAGAACACAGAGAAGTTGCGCCATGAAATCTGACATCATTCTGCATTGAACGAAACACAATCGAGTGATTATAGATGTGCACAATGCATTCCAATCCAACAGAGATAATATGATACTCGAGATCCAAAGCAAGCAGTAAGAGCCCAGAAACTGTTCTACAAAATCTGGAAAGCACTAAGTATTACCATAACAGTACAATCTCCATTCCCCTAAGGAACAATTGCCGATCCCGAACTCTGTACAAAAGTCCTCATACATTGAGGTGAAAATTAATGAATAAATGGGTTCTGGTTCCAATCTGTCTCTAGGAGTTGTCATGCCAACCACATAAGGTTTGCAATTGATAGCAGATGGCTATCAAAAACTATTGTGACTAGCGCTTAACAACAACCAAAATGCAGACGTGATCTACCAAGTGTAAATCTTCGTCCAAAAGAAGTGAAGGACGGCAAAACGATGAGAGTCAATGGCACTGAACTAAGGAGATTGTACTGTAGATGCCACCAGTCTATATAATAAAAAGAAGTCATGGGACTGACCTGCTCAACGCCTTTCTAAATCTGTAATTCGAAATTCTAAGGCCTTTCAATAATGGGCATGTCTACCAAATATGAACAAAAAGCGAAAGGCTGATGCTAACAATACTATGAACACATCTATTATTCGCGCTTGATGCAGGTTCAGGTCACTGTGGAGCACAGACGAAGATACAACTAGATACAGCATTTAAGTTGTTCTAACCCAAAATTGGAATAAACTTGGAGGTGTGGTCTCCCAGTGAACCATGTCTTCCAAAATTCATCCACACCGTGGCCCTCCTAAGTGCAGTCCATGCACTGGCTAATGGTGTTGCTGCAAGTCCAGTCGAAGGAGTACAACTCAATTGACATGCTCTCGATCAATAGGCAAAGTCACTACTTTGAGTGACTCGCAAGATACTCATCGATTTTTTTCTTCAGCTCGTGGTCTGGTATTAACATATCGGTAGTTAACAGCGATCGGTTGAAAGGATCCGTCTGCGCAGCAAAGCAACAGAAAAGATCTGAGATAACTTACAGCCTGAAAAGACGCTTCAAGGAGAAAGAATGAATGAAAATAACAGACTCATTTACCGATGTGGAGTGCTTTAGCCTACCTGATCACTGAGAAGGTGCCTCTGAATAACAGAGCGATCGATGGTGGTTCTTGATGAAGGCAAAATAACAGGATCTGTCATCAATGTGTACTGCACAATAAAGTATCACCAACTTCGTTCAATAAGGGATTGTGTATGAATTTCTGATGAAAGATATACGGGTTCAAAGACACATCATTGCAGAACACAAAATAATGAACACGGCCCGACAGTTTTACAGAAATGCTACCTGAATAGGATCGAGAAATTCCTCGGGAATATCACCAAGCAGAGCTTCAGCATCCATCATCTCCTGTGCCTGTGCTTTCGACTTTACGCCCAGTGTCTCAAAATCATCAAGCATTTGCATAGGAATGCCACCATATGAGCGTAACACGCCGGCAGCTCCTGTAAACAACTGTAACAGAGAATATAAACTCAACAATAGCACTTATACCACTGATACGTAGTGCAGGAGCCTCTTCAAAAGATATCTGATCAAGTAATTGTTACATAGAGCCTGCAATTATATCCAATTTGGCATGAAAAGTAACAAAAAATGCAAAGAACGGCAACAGGTTCTATGATGTTACCTCATCTCTATAAGAGCGACCATCGCTGGAAATTGCTCGTGCAAAGACCCCTTGGGAATCGCCTCTATCGAGATGCACATATATGGTTACAATCTGCCATACCGTAAGTACAACCAGAACTTAACTTAGCGAGCAGAATTACATTTGATTGAAAACTGAAGTCGATCGAGTAATTCACAGCCTACGACCTTCCATCGGATTGTATAACACAATAGGCACCAGCGTTTGACTTCACAATATATTAACCAAGTACCAAGTCTCCAGAATCAATAATACGTTCCTCCCGCCATACCTGTGCAAGAAGTTCCTTAGGCCTGAACTCATACTTTTCAGGATCATTCAGCCTGAGAGCCTTGCGTTGAGGTCCACAAGTTGCAACAAAAAGTAGTTTAACATCGCCGCTATTCTCTCAGCCTGCGTAAGTATTGTTACCCACTCAAACATGTCATTGCCTCAAGTATGTCATTATACAAGAAAGTTTTGGTCAATCTATACTTCTATATTCACGATATACACCAAAGCATCAAAGTAAGAGAGGGATGAGCGCACCATCTCAGGGAGTAAGAACGGTGCAGTAATCTCTTCGGATGTGTACTGGATCATTTTCACATCTTCATTGGCCAGCATCATGTCAATTCGAACAACCTGCATTCGCCCAACACGCCTGAGTCCAAAGCTTTAGTAAAAATGCACACTCGCCCTCAGAGATGATGATATTAGCTCAAAACAAGAACAAGTCTTTGACACAGGTTGAGATTGCACATTCTCTTGTTGGTGATAATGGCGCTCCCTCTCCTGCCTTTCTTGAGCTGGTCTTCTGCTCCATACAGCTGGGTCAGCAAGTTGGGTTTCCATTTCTTTGAGTTCGGGAATCTTCTTCAGGCTTTCGTCAAGGAGAAAGATACTGTCGTTGATTAGTAGATTCAGAAATTTCAAATAAGAACCCTTCTCTTCCTTAATGGCAACCTGTTAAGATAACCACTCTTTGCAGTTAGACACGTCACATTACATATCATGGCCCAGAATAAAAAGCTCAGGACGGCACAATCTCGCAACTCCCCTGTAACCATAATAACATAAAGAATATCTGAAAGAAAGAATAAAGAGAAAGAACAAGGGAAAATCACCTGCTTCCAAGCGTGGTGATGACTGGGTACACTCCACAAGTACTCCAGCAGCTCCGCAATATTGTGACGAATATTGAATTTGTCGTAAAACTGCATTGAACGAGTAGATGTTAAAAGCATCCCCGGGTGAATATGTACAAAACTGTGACACTCCCTTCCACTTTGCAACAGAAATAAATAAGCCAAAAAATATATCAACGAAGATACAACATATATCTCACAAACTCACCTGATTGTGGGCTCCCGTGAATTCAATATCAACATAGAGTTGAAGAAGGTTCGGCACCAGATATTGCAAAGCCAATTGATGTCCTTCAAAAAGAGATGACATGCTACTGCCCAGAGTTGGAGAATAGCTGCATCCAGAAATGAAAAGAACAAGTTAGTGCACCCATCAGACAAAGCTAATGAAACTGGTGCATTTACTGAAAACATACCAAAAAGCCATTGCAAAAAATGGTCTCACCATTTTGAAGGCATCCATGCATTCAACACTTCCACCATCTTTGCTCGTAAATATGGGTTTTTCACATGAAGTGGGCTTCCCATAAACATCACAATGAAACTCATGAACTCGTCCTGAAAAAGAAAACCCATGCATCAATAAACAATCAAAAGGGTGGTTAAGTTAGCCAGCACAAGACTTGTCCATTGTTTCTAATCACAAACTAGGAGGTATTTTTCTAGAAGCATGAATACTAATAACATAGAATGGCCTCTTTTGTAAGTGATTCAAATGACACAAAACGACCTACATCTTGCAAAAAGGTCTCAGCTTACCAAAATTACACCATCAAGAGCCTTGGGAATGCGGGAAGCAAATAGTAGCAACTCCATGGCATCTTCCACAAAGTGCTCTGGCATGGAGGCAAAATCCATGGGGCATTGTGCCGGAAGTGGCATGTGAAATCCACCTACTAGGCTGGCAAGCCACACTACCATAAGCCTGTAGTAAGCTAGGGCTTCTTGCAGCAAGTCCACATCCTGCAGAAAAAAACCAAACATCTGAGATGAAACATATTATTTCAGATAAATCTGAACCAACCAAAAACTTCATATACATGTCAAGGCAAAAACTTCATATACTTCACAAACTCACACAGCATGTTAAGGCAAAGTAGATCATACTTTGAGGAGCTGCGAATCATAACACAGCCGATCCTGTGATAGCTGCTCAACAACTGCTTCAGCTTGAGCAATGTCTTGTTCAATTCCTGGTGGTGCTCCATGACCACGCATATTCTTCAGTGTCGCAAGTTCATCTTTTCGCCTAGAGAGGTCCTGCAATCAAAACGGGACGTATGAAGCTGACCCTCAGAAAGTAAAGCACAAAAAATTCAGCGGACGCCTTGGTGCTGACATCTTTCATGGCCTTTAACAACATTTAAAGGACCATTCTATTTGCAGAGTGTAGACTGCTTACTTGGACCAAAGACTTGAAATCCAGCAGTGCCTTGATGAGTCCCAAGTTCAGCACTCTTGCAGTGAGGAAAAAACATTCGCAGATGAATGAAAACTTAACGTTGTCCGGCGCTGCAGAGGCCATGGATTTCAGAGAAGATTGCGAGCTGTTTGTCATTGAAGTCGAAGGTTCCTCAGCCTGCAAACGGTGCATCTCTACCTGCTCTCGAAGCTGCGTTACTTGGCGAAAACCTTCGGTGCGGGAACGATTACCACTATCCACCCATCTCGCCAACTCCTCCGAAGTGGTGAGGATTGCTGTTAATCCACTGCCAACAGAATTACGTAAGTATCACAACTATCAGAAGCAACTATCCTTGTGAGACACGACCGTACCATGGAAGAATAAACTTTTCACATGAAATTAGATTTCTGTAGGAAGCACCAGTAATTTCCGGATAAAATCAGATCTCTTCAAGATCACACAGACAAGGAAAGACACTTATATGCATCGCACACCAAGGAGGAAACTGTTCCACTAATCCATACCTGAAGTCGATGCGACCTCCTTGGAAACGTATCGGATATCAATCTTGTCTTTCTTGCTTGAAGAGGCGTCCAAAAACGGTGAACAAAGTTTAAGCATGACTGCACTCAAGCTTACAAACATTCCACTGCTTGCAATTGCAAACGGGTTTGACTGAACACACCAAACAACATCAGACCATTAGTTACTTATCTGACTTCTGCCTGGAGAGTAAGAGAAACTTGGGCCAGGATTCAGCATTGACTAATAATCAACTCAACATAATCAAAGAAGCAAAACGTTTGAAAGAGGCTCCGAACCTGCATTTGGCTCCGGTTTACGTTCTTTTGAACTACCTCCCCCAAGTATTGGAGGGCAGACTCTCGTGTATCAGGTGTTCGAAGCAGAACCATTAAGACGTCATATAAGCCACGATAGAGCTGATGCAGAACCGCTTTTATCATGGCATACGAAGACATCAAGTCTGCAGCTCGGCGGCTTGAAACTTCAGAAAGCACTGTTGCCTGCAGCAACCAGACACCCACCGAACCACCCAGTTAGTTAGTATGTGCTCCGGTATCCACCACAAAGTCAATCTAGTAATATAAACAAGAAAGATCCAATGAAACAAAACACAGTTTCTTAAGTGCGCTTCATCTAACAAGTAGCAAGGGAAAGACGCATTACCTCACGTTAGGCTCTCCACTTCCAAAGACTGGGTGATCGGGTATAACGCTGATGTGAAAGAAGGGTCCCAGAATACTGCTCACTTCTAAGACCCGTCCATTGACATGATGACCCTTGGGGCACCACATTGGGTGCTCCACCAACACTTTCGCTAGCGGAGGATGCTGAACCAACATATGCAAAGTCCTTATACATCGCTGAAACGGACCCAACGGAGACAACTTCATAACAACATGCTGCAAATCCTTGTACAACTGTTCAAAGGTAGTTCTGAAGCCCTCCGGCTCATCTTCAAACCTCTTCAACAAGCCATCAAAGAACCCGCAGGCAGAGGCTCTACACCAGTGCTGGTGGCATAATATGCACTATTGGAAGTCCCCTCTGAAAGCAACGAAACCAGCAACAGAGAGTTTGGAGAGAGTGAAGGCTCCAGAGGTTGAGGAAACATGTTGTCCTTCACATGCACCAGCATGAGCACAGAGTACGACACCGCCAAGTCTTTCACTTGCTGCAAAGCATCTTGGATCACAGCAAGAGCTGCTTTGTCCTTCATGGTCTGAGCCTTTCGGCTCTCGCTAAACGCTCGCCGGTAGCAGTTTGACAAGATACAGAAAGGGCGGCTCGGATCGGTCATAGAGAAAGCCCAGCCTTTCCATCAACAACCTCTCGAGAAGATCCCGAGAGAGGACCGCTGGCCGCCCTTCACTCATCAATTCCGCAGCCAGCTGCTCCAGATAAACAGATTTCACATGGCCTTCTTCTTTCCCCGGCCGGATTGACACCAGCAAAACGCGACGCAGCACTGCGTCTTCAAGATCCACCAGTGTGCGTCCTGCTCGTGGCTGTGCCATGATTGCAAGTTCCGTTCTCAGCTGCAGTTGTGCTTGTCCGTCACTATGCCCCATCCCTACAAGACCAAACACCCTGTAAATACACTGCCTCATTTCACTACACACCCATTAATTCCAAGCTCTCAGAAACTAGATCAACTAAAGATCAAAGCCACCACCACACAAGACACATTCCACTTCTTCGATGAAACATCCCACGATCTTCACTGCAAATGAAAGATCGTGTCCTAACTTATACTGCTTCCTCTCATACTCATTGCCAGAACGTCCAAAACCTTGTTCTCTGAATTCTAATTATGCACCACCCAGCTCGCTACTGAGCTCCACCAACTTAGCCCATTGCTACAACGCCTTTGCAATCAACACCTCACAACAAAACAGAAGGCGCTATTCTCATCACATTGTGCTGAATGCGAGCAAACAAGCACACGATCATTCTAGAGACAAACCACCGTCACCGCGAAACCCAATTCACGCAACTTGGAACTGTAGACACCCCCTCTGCAGAGAAACTCACCTAAATTCTCCTGTAGTTTTCTGCCCTAAAAACCCAACCAAAAACCAGGAATAAAATAAATTCACCAACACCAACAACTAAAAACACCGACTCCTCACTCACTGAAACTCAATCTAAACCCACTCACACCTCCCAAAGTAAAACCAATCACCCCCACACCACCACACAACCACCCTAATTTATCACTCTCCTTCCACAACTCCAACTCACACCTGATCATCCCCATCTCCAACCAATCCATGATCTCCCAAAACTCACTCCCTCACTCCAATCCACCTGACCACCTCCACCAATTCCCTTCACTCTGCAGCAGAATTACCAACACAGTTCAACCAAAACCAATACAAAAACAACACAACAAACAACAGAAAGCCAGATTACCACACACACATATGCATTCACTCACAAGCCAGAGATAAAAACAACACCTTTGGCTCACACAAAGTGCCAGTTTTAATGATAGAAAAGAGAAGCAGAAATGCAAAAAAGGGGAAGGAGGTACTTCACCTGTGAGATAGATGCTGTGGAATGGGAATGAATGAACGAGTGTGGAAGTGGTGATGGAGTGGTGATGGATTTATAGAGTGGTAGAAGTGGGGAGAACTTCTGTGGGAGAGAAGAAGAGAGAAGAGATGAAAGAGAGAGAGAGAGAGAAGGGGAAGGGGGTGGAGTCAGAGTGTTGTACAGTAGTACAATACTGTACTATTGTGTGTCTGTGTGTGTGTGTTTATGGGAGTGGTGTAAGAAGAGAACAGAGCAGGGACATGATTTGCATAAGTTGGCCCCTCCCCTGCAAGACAAGCGAAGGGAGGGAGAGAGAGAGTTGTGTTCGGAGAAGGGAGAAGAGAGAGAGTGTTGCCTTTGTGTGCTGGAGCCTGGAGCAGCTTCTGGGAGGGAGGGGAGCACACACATTGTACTTAAGTTACTGTAGAGTAGGAGGAGTAGGAGTGGGCTCTGCTGGAGTCAGCTCCAGCTGCAGCGGCGCTCTGCTTTTTCTTAATGTTTTTTTGTTTTTGTTTTTGTTTTTTTTTTTTTTTGGTTTTTTTATTTATTTAGTTTTTGG
>MU104855.1:0-151556 GCA_014871385.1 Ceratodon purpureus | reverse complement strand
GAGAGAGGGGAGGGGAAAAGGAGGGGAGAGGGAGGAGGGGGGAGAGGGGAAGGGGCGGGAGCGGAGAGGGGGGAGAGGGGAAGGGGGAGCGGGAGAGGGGGGAGAGGGAGAGGGGGGAGAGGGAGGAGGGGGGAGAGGGAGAGGGGGGAGAGATAGGAGGAGAGGGGGGGAGAGGCGAGAGGGGGAGAGGGAGGAGGGGGGAGAGGAGAGGGGGGAGAGGGAAGAGGGGGGAGAGGTAGGGAGAGAGGGAAGGGCGGGGGAGGGAGGGGGAAGGAAGGGGTAGGGGGGGGGAGGGAGGAGAGAGGGGAAGATAGAGGAGGAGAGATGGGAGGGGAGAAAGGAAGGGATAGGGGGTAGAAGGGGGAAGGGGAGAGTGGAGGGTGGAGAAAAGGGGGGTCCGGAAACAGTTATCGGATCCGAGAACCGTATTCCCAACCCCCCTTTTCTCTCCCCTCCAGATATATGGGCCTTAATATTGAATAAATTATTAAGGTAAAAAATAAATTGATTGCAGAGAAATTATTTAAAATAAGTCGGAATATTTTAAGGAATTGTAAAAGATAATTGAACTAAATGTTAAAAGGATGAAATGAAATGGATTTGCGGATCCGAAGGATGATTCAGAGATCTCAAACTGAATTTGAAACATTCATTATTTTGTACCAATAAAAACTATGAAGATTAATTTAAATCAGACATCCAAAAGAACAGACATTACAAATTGGCATGTGAAGTAGCACTTTTGATTAAAATCAATAAGTGTTCGAAGATGAAAGCATAAGTGTTCAGGTGGCGAATATTACAAAATATGCACACAAGTAGTCCAATATCTACAGGATTATGCTCGACGGTCATCTTCCACAGTGTCCAGGAATGGAACGTGCTCCTCACTAGCATATATGTCTAAATATCTCTCAACAGCACGAGATTCTAGACTTGGTGTCTTCTCTGAAGGGAAAGGAGATGGCAGCAATGCCAAGGTCTGAGCGGCTTGCTCTGCATACGAAGGTAATATGAATGACCTTTCAGGGCTAGCAATGCTCTCCACTGTCCTGCGAAATGAACTCCCCTCTCCGGATGTTTTGTTTCTTATTTCCCATCTGCATTGCCAGAAAGGAAATTAGCAAAGAACTCCACTGAAATTTTAATACTGCAAACTGCTAAAGTATGGAGATATGGACTTACTCACATTTGCGTTTCGGTGCCCTCTTGACCTCTGGTTCCATTATAACTTTAGAAGGGGGACGTCTTGGAGGAGATGGAGGGGTCGGTGGAGGAGAGTCTTCTTCATCGAAGCTCTGATATGGAACAAGAACTTCCTGGTAAAGATCCTCGTCCGCCTCCAGTGCCACAATATGACGATAGAGACCTCTGCAAGCTCGAATGGAGGCACCTGATACAACCTGACATTTAGTACTAAGAGCAGAAATCATTATAAGGAATTCCATAAAACATCATAATCGGCGCGGAATAGATATGTCACCTGTGGATGCTGAAAGGTCGACAACAATGTCTTCTTCTTCGCTGCAGAGGTCAATTAGAGCCAGAAGCAAATTGTCCGATTTCTCCCGAGCCCCTCGCCAGGGAATTCCGGAACGCCGTTGTTTGGTAATAGATTCCTCGGATATGCAATTAGTAACCACCCCTTTGTTGATAAGATCAACACCTTGATCGAGGAGCTGGCTTTGAGGGTTGTAACGGAAGTTGGCATCCGGAATAGACTCCTCGCGGTTTTCCTGCCTAACGAACAACTTCATAACAAAGTATTCAACATACTTCCCAACAAAATCCGGCTTAGTGAGAGGCATATTGTTCGTCACGATCGACTTCATCTCCACCTTGAAGTTTGACCATTTCGACCATGCTGAGATGTCGTTGGTGATATATTCAGAATCCGGGGTACATGACAAGGAAACCTCCATCGTCGCTGAGGCACTCATTTGCAAACTCGAAAGCATGCCTGATCCACTTCGCCTCCTTATTTCCATCCTCATCTGTAGTAATGAGCAGCTGATTCCAGATAGGAACTTCCTTCGCAGGTGGGAATCCAGAAACAGGTAAGCCCTCGGGCACGTCACAAATAATAAGGTCCACGCATTCGTTTGTTTCCTGCCCCTTGTATGTCCGACGCTTACGTCCTTGATGTTCCTGCACAAAGCTTAGAATCTTCGAATACAGCGGCGGCTTCTTGTCCTCTTCAGCAATCGACTCGACCAGGAACTCGTCGAGGATACTTGTGGCGCTCTCGTTCAGAATGAGGATTTCCGCATTGTCTTCCGCCGAATCTTGAGTCTTGATGGTGTAGACAGATTGCGAAGGCAAGCTAGATGTCCCGTGAATACTATCAGAAGGTATGCTACTGCCAGAAGGTGAAACACCTTCATCCTCAGCAACCTTCTTCAAGCCCATTTCCTTCACCTTCTTGGCTTGAGTGAGAAATATGAGCTTCTCTTCCTTCCGTCTGG
Source organism: Ceratodon purpureus (assembly GCA_014871385.1). NCBI lineage: Eukaryota > Viridiplantae > Streptophyta > Bryopsida > Pseudoditrichales > Ditrichaceae > Ceratodon > Ceratodon purpureus. The sequence continues at coordinate 149,091 of MU104855.1, read as the reverse complement.
TGGATTCCGCCCTCTCCTTTTCCTTCTTCTCAGCCTTTGCTTTTGCCCTCTGCTCTTCACGTTCAAGCTTTTTCGACATCTTCTTCCGCTGCTGTTCAGTCAAATTCAATATCGCATCTGCATTCGCAAGGTCCAGGCCTTTAGACTTCATCTCCTCAGTCTCCCTCTTGCAGATGGCGAATGTCTTCAGCTCATGATCTGGGCAACGGTCTCCAGGCTTGAGCTCAATGTACCAAGGGCACCGATGAAGGTGCGGCCTCGTGAAATCGCGTCGCTGGCTTGGAGTAAAAATGCAGTCCTCGCTTGCCGTGTCCAACCATTTCCTGAAACGAGCTGGAAATTGGTCTTCGGTAATTGCCCCTTTCTTCAACAACTCCTGCTGAAAGTATCTCACCACAACCCTGCACGCAGCTTCCTTTGTATTCTCCCACTCCAGAAACTCCTTCTGCTTATTGAATTTTGAGGGCTTCCCAACTAAATCTGGATAGCCTTTCTTCCAGATTATCTAGCTTCCGTCAAGAACAAATTTCCGGATGTCAACAATGGCTCCCTCAAAGCCCGGGTGCGGAATCTGGAGATCCTCTTCATCAATGATATTGTTGTAAATATTCTCTGCTTCTTCCTCAAGCTGCATCAAACTTCAGAAAATTAGTAAAATTTCTCCCCCTCCAAACGGACTCTCGGATCCGAAAGTACCCTGGGCAGTGCAATTTTTTTTTTATCTGAATAAAAAATGAGTATAGAAATTGACGACGTATGCGTTTTGGGAGGTAAAAACAGCCTCCTCTGAAAGGACTTTCGGATCCGAAAGTACTCTGGACCCTACAGGAATTTGTTTTCTAGACCTTTAATGGGTACAGGAATTGACGACCTACGAGTTTTTGGAGTTAGTAATAGCCCCTTCCAAAAGGACTTTCGGATCCGAAAGCACCCCTGGAGGTAGACTTTAATTTTTTAATTATCAAGAATATGGTACCGAGAACTTACGCCTGCGTAGAAGGAAGCAGTTTCCACCCATGGTCTCAGTTGGGTAGTAGCGCAAGGTTGCTCAGGGAAGTTGTTGGCATGTCGTCCATCCTTGCTCATATTCCACCATTTTAACCATCATTGCTTGTACTGGACCGGAACTTTGGCGGTCGCTATCAACTAAAGTTTCTCAGGACTCATCTCCGGCTGAGACATATTACAATTGTAATGCGCAATAATCTGTCCAACAACATTAAAATATTCATTAATAAAGTCAATATCATCATAAGCTGACCATTTAATCAAACAGAACCTGAATTAAATGGTGATGACTTGAACTAGGCTGAAATTAGGGCTGTTTATCAAGAATTAAAGTAAATATCCAGTTCCACAGAACTACTCTCGGATCCGAAAGTACATTGGGCTGCATCTACTTTCATTTTAAAATTGAGAATTAGCCTAAGAAAACAACAACTCCGTTACACTGCAAAACTACTCTCGGATCCGAAAGTACATTGGGCTGCATCTACTTTCATTTTAAAATTGAGAATTGGCCTAAGAAAACAATAACTCTGTTGCACTGCAAAACTACTCTCGGATCCGAAAGTACATTGGGCTGCATCTACTTTCATCCAAAGTTGGAGGATTTGCCTACTAAAACACTGATTTCTCTGTAACAGAAAACTACTCTCGGATCTGAAAATACATTTGCATGCCTCTACTTGGATCTAAAGTAAGTATTTTTGGCCAGAGAATACATGAGTTTCCTTTACAACAAGAATATTCTTGGATCCGAAAGTGCTTCTAACAGTATAGAATTGATGCTTCTTATGAGAGAATCGAGATACCTCATCAATGAATCCCTCGCCATTTGCGGGGTCCGCGATGGCAAGCAAGCGGTCCATATTGGTGTGCAACTTCTTTTTGCAAGCTGCGATAGCTTCTTCGGATTTTTTTTTGACGTCAATAGATGAGCCTTCCAGGGCTTTTCCCTCGTACTTCAGCAGCGTGTCCTCGTACTGTTGAATCGCAGCGTCCTCCGCCATATTGATTTCCCTCTGTAGAGTACATAAATCACACATTAAAATGACATATAATCAAACGATGAATCATAATATCACGGAGGTAGGTTTGTTCAGTACCCCATATAAGAAGTTGCAAAAGGCATCTGCCGTCATATGGTACCACTTCTTCTTCTTCTTGGTCACCTTCTCCCACTCCGCAACACTAGCTGCATAGTCCCGTTTGGGAAGAATGGTCTTTAACGTCTCGAAGGGCATAGTCCCGAACTGTATGATTCGGCGTAATTCATGAGTCCAATGCTGTTCCACATGGTCGACTTCGTTCTTCCTGCAACAGTAAATCGTTAGCACCACTACTCATTAAAAAAATAAGAATGAAGAAATCCGTATTTCAAGATACTTACTTGTTCCAATGAGTCATCGCGTTTAATAGCTGCTGATTGTTTTCTTCGGAAACGCGCAATACGATTGACTTCACTGCTGGATGGAAATCAGGGTCGTCATAATGAAATTGTTGAATCTCCTCCATCCAAGCCTTGAATCTATGATTTCCATCCCAAATGAAGAACATTTTGTTTGAGAAGATCCTCAATTCCGGAATAGCTTGGCATTAATCTTCGAATGTCTTCTCAGCATTCTTCCAAGTGTCTGACCACCCGGCTCTAATCTCGTCTGTTACCTCCTGTGTCTGCAATGCATAACTGTGAAGCGACACATAGAAGCACGGTCCACCTCGCCTGTAGCCAGTAGCAAATTCCGCCTTCAGCTTCGCAATATCTTTCAACAAAGGACTTCGTACATCTGTCATTGCCACCATCCTACAAAGCGGAATATCCAACTCCCCAATCGGCTGCTCCACCGATTCATTAAGGACGATGTGTGAGTTTCGAGCACGTTTCTGCCTCAACCTCGCAACCGTATAATGAACTCCACGGTCTTCAGATGGCTCTTCTTCTTCTCCAGCTCCCTCCACATCCATGGGTACAATCTCAGACTCCTGAACATCACACGCACCAGACCATGAGTATTCAATGAAACAATTATAAATCACTGATTCTTACACTCTTCTCCAGCCGCTCATGTATGCAACTACTGTATCCTTCGAAGAAAGGCTGCATCAACAAACCATCCTCGGATCCAAAGGTGGTTTCATGGTATAGTCAGCGGTCCTCCAGAACCTATTGCTCACCTCACTTTTCCTCCTCTCCATCCGCCGCAAGAGCAAAAACATCTCGGGATCCGAGGGACTTTCGGATCCGAAGGTCCCTCGGGACCTCAGCTGTTTTTGCTCTTCCCTCTACTCTCTCCCTCGCTCCTCTCGGCTTCCCCCTCCAGTATCCACTCTCCTCCCCTCTCCCTCACCCTCCTCTCCCTCACCCTCCTCTCCCTCACCCTCCTCTCCCTCACCCTCCTCTCCCTCACCCTCCTCTCCCTCACCCTCCTCTCCCTCACCCTCCTCTCCCTCACCCTCCTCTCCGTCCTTTCTCTCTGCTGTGGGAGGGAAAGTCGAGGGGGAGAAAGGGACCTTCGGATCCGAAGGTCCTTTCCTCCCCCTCCACTTTCCCTCCCATAGTCCCAATCTGCCCCTCCTTCCCACTCTCCTCCCCTCTCCCTCACCCTCTTCTCCCTCCTTTCTCTATGCTGTGGGAGGGAAAGAGGAGGGGGAGAAAGGGACCTTCGGATCCGAAGGTCCCTTCCTCCCCCTCCTCTTTCCCCCCAAGAGCCCCAATCTCCCCCTCCTTACACACCTCCTCCCTCTCCCGCACCCTCCCCTGCCTCCTCTCCCTCATCCGCGAGAGAGAAAAAAGGAGGGGGAGGAAGGGACCTTCGGATCCGAAGGTCCCTTCCTCCCCCTCCTCTTTCCCCCCAACAGCCCCAATCTGCCCCTCCTCTACAACCTTCACACACCTCTCCCCTCTCCCTCACCCTCCCCTGCCTCCTCTCTCTCTGCTCTTTCCTTAACTTAAAGGACTAAAAACATCAAACTTAAAGAACCCATACCTCTCCCGCGACTTCTTCCTCCATTGCGGACCTTGAAGCTGCAGACGCTGATCCTGGTGTATTCATCTTCTTCGAGGTTCCTTCTTTCTTCACCTTCTTCGACCCTCCAGAACCCTGCGCCGCGCCAATGCTTAAACCCTTCATCTTTTTTCTGTCCCCCTCGTCACTACTCCCAGACTCACTTAGCACAATACTAGACTCTGGTTTCTGAACCTTCCCTTCTTCCTCCCAGTCATAGCTCTTATACCCAGCGAACCAAGGTACCCTCACAGCCCTAACCCTAAACACAGCCGTCACAAAAATCTAACTAAGATTTCACAAAGAACGCACACAATAGAAAACAACCCAAGATAACCAAGCACAAAAGAAAGCACGCAAATGAAGCATCTGAAGTGGGGGTTCATATACCTTGCCTCCGCGGCCCAGAGGAATCCTACAACAGAGAGAAGGGGAAGGGCAAAGAGTAGGGAAGAATGAGGAGATAAGACAAGTCGCGCAGCAAGAGGGACAGAATGAGTGCAGATGAGCCCTTCTTATACCTCTAAGTCCTCAAGTGGGAAGCTACTCGCGACCTTCCCGCCCACGCAGCCTAATCCGCGACCAGGGAGAAGGGAGCCGCAAGTCTCTTCCACGCCCCCAAGCTCGAGTATTGCCTCTACTGCGCCATCATGCACCTCTTCGGGAACCGCTGAAGTGACGTCCAGCCCCTCAGGTGCAACCGCTGCGATAATTGGTGTCTCCACTTCAATTGAGTGGCACTTGGGCCCCTCCTCTAAAATATCTGAGACCCTTCGCAGCGGTCGTTTACTAACTCCCTCGTCAGTACAATCCTCAAACGTTAACGACCTAACTAGAGTGTCCACCTCTTCTAGCAATTTCTTTTGTTTCTTCCTAGCTATTGCAACCCTCTTGCCTTTAGGTACACCTGAATTATTTTCGTGCCCATCCTTCTTCTCAGGACTAGTAATCGATTCTAGAACTACTAACTTTCTCCCTTTCCTTTCCCTCATGTGTATGACATAGACTCAACGCACCAATCTAGACACAGAACTTAAGCGCAGATTTAAAGAATAAAATGGACCTTATCAATCTAAGCTCTTATAGTGGCTCAGAGTACTGAACTACTTGGCGATTCAAAACACTTTAATTAACCTACCCGTAAATATCTCCTTGATTCCAGATCTAGGATTAGACTGCAGTGGGCGGCGATACCACGTCGCCGATACGAGCACTATAAAATCAGAAGTTGAATCACTTCTATGGCTCTCTTTATGTCAGTTCTTGTTGCTAAACGGCCGTAGAATTCGAATATGACTCATGTAATGCAGATGAAGTTTGAGGACAGTGCAACAACGAAGGAACCTGCCACAGACGAAATCGTATCTCTAGATGATCTTCATGGACCGTTTGATCCACTCATAGATGTTGAAGCCGGGATTACCAACGTCTCCGGAGATGCGGCTACTCCGGTCCAGCCCGTGGAAGACATTGTGGAACATGAAGCGATTCATCCATCCGATGACCACGTGGAGGACGGCAATATGAGATTGACGCCTGCTCCAGAAGCGTCGAGGACTCACGCCTATTCGAAGGTAGGAATTATCCCACGTGGAACATACCACAGGACAATGTTTAGTCGGACACATAGGCGTAGAGGTCCTAAACTTAGCACGCCAGGCTGTAGGTCCTTACCCATACCCGACAATATCAATCGTGGAACTGAGAATTCCGCTGATGCAATAAGTGTAGACCGCAAAGACGGCCCTTGCAAGCGATATAAGAGGCTGTAATTCTCTTTCCCTTTTAAGGCTTTAATATTAATACATTTGCATGCGTATTCAATCAACATGCTCTTAACCTCATTCGTCAGTTTTAATCGTGGTGGAAAGTCTTTATTCCAAATTAATATTATCAACAGAATGATTGGAAAGTGCACTCATATTCCTGACCATCGCCGTCACAGGCCTCTCTAAGAATATCCACGACAGTAATCCAAGTACATAGATTCCGTAAATGGTAAAGGAACTGTGTCCACTTAATGGCTCATTTATGCAGAGTCTTCTGGATACCCGCGCACTAATATCGTATTTGGAGGAAAATAGTTTATATGACTCATGTACTTTCGGATCCGAAAGTCGTTTCTCAACCCAGACATTTCGTCTGTAATCTTGAATTAGGACGCTCATAATTTAGAACTTACAGGATGCCTGTCTGATTTAACCCTCATAAACTGGACACCTGGCAGAGGGAATCATGTATGCACCTAATATCCTAAGTATATTACAACGACAATTATAATTTAAGCAAAGAGTCATTGTATATGAAGCTCCAAGTCCTTCTCCAATTCATTCCTTCAAGTCATCTACTGTGGCCTCTTCCTTCTTGTTCTCTGTAATGCACGACTGTACCACTCCCATCTTCTTCCAGCCTCTAAGGATGGCGTCTCTACGTGTACATGGTAAAGCAACGCCCTTCACAGTACCCTTAGAGGAGGACGGCACAGTTACCATTCCAGAGCAACTGCTTAGTCTTAGGTTCAACTTTAGAATTGGGTCAATGTACGTGGAGAGAGAGATTTATGATGATAGCGGAGAACTAAGTGAGACCATTTTGCAGACCAGTCTGACCAGGTCTAGAGATGAGGAGGGTTATTTTTGGACTTTGTCGAGCGGCACGTTTAAGGTTTATGGTTTGTCTGATTCTGACATGTCGATGTCAACAGTCATTCTGACTCCTCCGTCCTCAACCTCAACAATCCAAGTCCCAGCGTTAGTGAGAGTGAAAGTCGAGAATCCTGAGGTCCATGTCATTAGTGATTCTGACGATGACATTGTTCCGGATATCAATATAGCTGATACAAAGGTCAACCCCTTTATACGACGTACAAGTATTGGCTCCACTCGGTCTCTACCAATAGGCAGCTTAAGGCGATCTCCGTCAGTCTCCTCTGGTCGTCCCCCAGCTCATCCAAACACGAAGAAACGTCGTAGTATCCTCGATGCGATTAAAGCGACGGCAAAGCGCAAAGGGTCCCGGTCAGAGATTGTGTTGGTTGACTTAGACTCCCTAGAGCATGTGGAGGTTAAGTATCTCCCTCCGACATATAACGGTGACAAGATCTTTGAATTGCCTCCGATTCCTGAAGGCGTTCCGACATCATTTAGCGGTGAACTGGATGGAATGGGAAAACAGTATGACGGACATGCTTGGTGTAAGACCATGACCACGAACATTAGGAATGATTTCGGTCTGAAATTCCGGAAATCTCTGTGTACTGGGCATTTGCAATGTCCGAATCCTGCTTGTGATTTTGTTGAAAGGAATCCCGGGAAGGTGAATTCAACAAAGTGGGCTGGATTAACTCCTACACAGATTCCAGTAAGCGGGGCGCATCCTCCTTCGTCGACTCTGGTTTGCAAGCTGTGCCACACACCTCCTATTTGTTTAGCGTCTTGTGATGCTCGAATTTATCATGTGACATCGAGAGAGCCAAATTACACACGCGCTGCAATACACTTGGGGGTTCATGACCATCCAGTTTCCGATGGCACTTGCCAGGATACACTAGACCATATATATGAGTGTATCGGTGAGCAGGTCCTCCGTACTCCGAATGCCAAGAATTCGGCGATTGTGATGGGCGCATCCAAGCTTTTCTTAGCCGACTACCTAATTCAAGCAACTCCAAGACAGAACCATCTCCGTGGTGTTTCGATGGAGGAGGCTATGGACAAGTTCGAGACGATGTCCGATGCCAATGTCAGGAACTTTGTTGCAGGTACGAAGAAGTTTCTTCGGCAAGACAACGGTCTCATCGACAACATTATGCGATTGAAGGAACACAATAACTTCAAGTTTGTGCACGATAGTCGATTTCCAGGCCAAACTAAGGGGAAAGTCTTCATCTTCAAGATGTCCGTCGATTTGCCGGGCAGTGGAACGGATTTGGTGAAGCGCATGCAACCTGGAGGAGACTTGCAAGATTCATGGATAATGTTCGACCACGTGAAGCGCGTGAAGAAGTGGAGCACCATGGCTTGCCACGTGTACGACAGCAAATACTGTAAGGTGATGACCATTGCAAACTGTGACATGCAGTCAGAGGATGCGACAGCGCAAGAACTGTTCTGGGAGCAGCTGAATGGAGTGATGGTAGATAACGGACATCCGAAACCAAACTTCAAGGGCTTCATGGCGGACAGCGCTGGGGCAAATTGGCACGCAGTACGCAAGGTATACGGGAATGGTAATATCGACGACAAAATGGAAGACAGAGAGCGGACGTGTTTGTTTCATTGGACGAAATGTCTGGAGAGGGTCACCTTAGCTCATATCAAGACAGACTGCCAGGACCAGATGAGAGCTCTTTGTAAACAGTGGAAAGATGCAAAGACTCAAGAGGAGGCAGAGGACATGTACAACGTCATATGGGGATGGTGGCAATCTGGAGGTTGTGTCCCATCTGAGGGCAACAAACGAGCGCTAAATGACTGGATGGTATTCTGGCATTACAGATACAGGCAGTGGGGTGGATCTATGCAACTTGTAAGTGTCTTCCGAACTACTTAATTGATGAGTACCATTAGAGCTTCTAATTGATATCATCTCACATTCACACTTCTACTTGCCTATGCAGAACCTATCTCTGGAAGAGAGAGCGGACATGCCGTCGTGCAACCTAGCAGAGACTATACACAACAAGTGGCTTCAACAGTCCGGCAACACAGGCGACTGCCTGTACGCTGCGACTGTGTACGACATGTTGCGTGCGTTCATGCAGATCACTCAGTACAGAATGTATCTGAAGGGAGGGAGGGGAGGCAAAGGACCAGACAAGGCAGAGCTCCGCCTCCGTCAAGCACAGCGGAGCTTAGACCCGGAAATGATAGCTGAGGCAATGAAGGCGTATCCCGGAGCTGCAGACGTTTTAACGAAGGAGAAGGGACTCGAGGGAGCTGAAATCTTCAGATCTATGAAGAGAAAGCTTGATCACCCTCCTCGTTCAGCCCATGACTCTCACCGCTTCGATACGGTCAATTATTCAATTCCTGCGATGGGGACACGGTCAACAAGGGCCCGGATTCAGGAGGCTCTTTCGGATCCAACGTGTGGTGTACAGCACACCACGTCCGTGCAGGAGTCAGAATGCGATCCATCCAAGTGGCACATTGCCCGCCTTTCAAACCGGTCTGGACGAAAATGTCAAGCACTTCAGGCACAGACTCGTAAGAAGTGCGAGGCTAAGATTTCGAAGGGAGCTCGGGGTACAGCGGCGCCTACATATTCTGGACAGAAGAAGGACTTCCACACTAGACGCTTGACATCAGCGGAGTTTTAGTTCTGCTCTGATGATATCAACCGATGCGTGAAGGGAGGTCCTAAGTCATTTGTTGTGGATTGGCCGGAAATTCCTGTGGTTTGGCCAGTCAAAATTGGAACAAATCTCACTCGACAGGAGGTACTCTCCCTGGAAGAAGCGGGTTTCCAACTGCAACAGCGTGGCGCTCTATCACCACGCCGCCAATTCCAAGCAGCTTGTAACTGGCCTCTTCCGAGATCCCATTTCAAGGCACCAGCGGATCCCAATGCACACCCAACGCTTCGAGGTGGGCATTCCATTCGCAGGAACTCTGATGCCCCAACTGTGGAGCACCGTAACAAGTGGGAAAGCGCCGCTCTCATGGACCATTGCGGTATTACGGGGTAATGACTATTCCGTATCCTGGATATGGTTGTGTTGTTACCCTTAACACGGGAAATGACAAGCTCTACCGCGTCACCATTGGGTGTTTTCCGGAATGCACTTGTCCAGATTTCATCAAGATGCTTTCAGAGACTCTAGGAAAAAACAAGCAATGGAAATACTGCAAACATATGTATTATGTTCTTCGATACATGTGCAAGATGGACCCTAAAGAACACTCCTTCATGCACGCTCCGAGTTACAGCTTCGACGAGGTTATGGAAATCCTCGAACGAATGGGTGCTTTTTGAAGAACTATTCAGTTTATAACGTACAAGTAGTCCAGCAGTGAACAGTAGGTAATCTATATCAGCAGTGTTTTGTTCTGGATTGGTTTTGTCTTGATTTGAACTGTGGAAAATAAAGATAGTTTCTTTCTATGCCATTATATACAATCAAAAAGGTGAATTCTTTTGCACAGCAAAATAGAAATCCTTCAACCCTATGACAAACAACTCTATTTTTCTGGTGAAAAAACTCAGCAACGTATCATGAAGTTCCCACAATGTGTATCCACTAGAGATGTATCTCGGATCCGAGGGTCCCCTGGAGGCAGAGTGAAATGGACTCTCGGATCCGAGATACATCTTAAGCATTGCAAAACCACCCTAAAAAAAAAAGACAAATTGGATACACATGAGGTGACTTTCGGATCCGAGGGTCTCTTTGTGGCAGAGCCAAGGGGACTCTCGGATCCGAGAGCCACCTCCTGCGCATCCAATTTTTTTCTTTTTTTTTAAATTCGATATTAAAATAATTCAGGCAATGTCGTAAAAATCTGGAAAAAAATCATTGTAAACTGATCCGCATTTCAGTAAATTCAGTGTATATTCGATGAATTTTTTTTAAATTCTATATTTAACTTTTTTGACAAAAATATCCTCGATCCCACGGAATTCCACGGTGATAGGTCCTTTACTAATTTTAGTAATTTATCTCCAATTTCGTCAAAAATTCCAAAAATTTTCAAAATTAGGTCAAAAAACTGAGCGTTTTTCAAAAAAAAAAACGTCAAAAACGGCTCCACTGCTCTCTGCTCCCGCTCGCTACTCACAAGATAGCTTGGCTGCCCCAACACCCACACACCCCAACACCCACCCAAACAATTCCAACAAACACCCACTTACCCCAACACCTGAACACCCCAACACCTGAACACGCACACACCCCAACACCCACACACCCAAACATCCAAACACCCACCTCAATGGAAGACCTCGAGACTGCTCGAACAGAAACAAAACAACAGACAGAGAGTTAGAATGGGAGTAGTGTCGATGTAGGGTTTTGTTGATGCAGCGCTTCCACAAGCCATAAGAGTGTGCCACAAACCACGAGAGTGATTTCTAAGCAGGGCGAGCGATATGCACAACTCTAAGCAGGGCGTGGGATCAGCAGATGGATAGAGGAGAGAGAAGCAACGACAGCAAGGGAGGGAGGGAGTGTGCGAGAGGGTGAGGGTGAAGGATGGGGGAAGCTGGAGTGCCATCGCCCATGGCCATCACCATGGCCATCACCATAGCCATCACCATAGCCATCACTAATTCCTGGTTCCGGACCCACATAATGGCCATCACTAATTGCTGCGGACCCACACAGGCTGTCTGGTGTCTCGTTGCAGATCGACAAGTTCCATCTACACCCAGGGATAGTAGTCTACCTTACTGATTTGCAATATTCTTATAGCTTTTCTTCCATGTGAACACCAAAAACGAACAAAGACCAATCAGAAAGCACTTCTCAAAATAAATGAACACCAAAGAGATTTTTTGGTGTAAGAGCTCGGTGTAGTTAAGGTACAGACACCTATAGTCGACCACTTAAGCGATTTTTCACACATAATTGGGGTGTAAAACTGAGGGCTTTTTTTCCTTGCATAGAGAAATAGGGTTCTCAAGGTATGGAGATTTTTAATTTTTTTTTTGTACAATATGGGAATTTCTGTGAATTTTAGAACCCAAAAGTGTGTTGAAACCAGTACCCGACCAATAGGTTGACCAGAAGTAGTGAATGAAAAAAATGAAAACCGTCAATTAGATTCGCCAATAAGCGTTCAGAAATGTGACTAGTGAATGTGACACTGAGTACTTATGACTGAGCAAAGTGGGACCAGAAGTCGACCACTCCGTCACCAACAAGCTGGTACCTGTCTCATCCCTAGTCGACCCTAAACCTGTGCATTTTCGTGAACAGAAGGCAAGGAAATCAAATCTCCCACCCTAAACTCCCTCGCAACGGTCCTGTGCAACGGAACCTCTCACCGCAGATTGCTCCTCGTTCGCGGAATCGTTTCCTCTAGGTCCCCTTCTCTGAGCGCTTCCTTGGTCGATTTCTGGTGCAGGATGATGCACGTACTGTGATTGCGGTGTGGTACCTCGGTAGTAAGCAGGGAGGATGTGTTGTGATGCTTGCAAGTGTTGATAGATTGGTGACGGGCGGATTGGGCTTCCTCCAAGTGGAAGTTGTTGCATGCGCCGGAAGAGGGGGTCCTCTGGTGGCGAGTGCAGCGTAGACGATACGCGAGTGACATACCTCGGGCACGATTGATTCAAAGCAGTGAGGTTCATGGCTCCTAGCTCTTCGGATTGCAAGTTCCAGGGGGCGAAATTGCTTCTGCCTTCGCCGTAGGGCTCCTCCAAATGTTGCTGGAACTGCCGACTCGGAGTTCGTTGGTCCTGTGTCCTCTCAGCAGCCCTCGTCGACTGCCGTTGTGCCCTCTCTCTTGCGACGTTGAGGTCCGCTGCGGCTGCATGGGCCCTCTCGGACTCTCTCCGAGCCCGCGCCTCAGACGCAGCGACTGCGCGTTCGGCCTTCTGCCTTTGGGATTCTTCACGCTCGGCAGCCTTCGCGGCTCTGGCCGCTGCAAGCTCCGCAGCGCGGGCCGCTTTCAGGGCACGGGCCTCTTCTCGTTCCGCAGCCTTCTGGGCGCGGGCCTCGGCGACTTCCTCCGCACGGGCTTCTTTTGCCAATCGGGCCTCCTCTCGTTTGATGTCCTTTCGCTTCCGTCGCTCCTCTTTTTCAACCCGTGTTCTTTCTTTCTGTCGCGCAGCCTCTGCTTTCGCGTCCTTCAATTTTGCAGCGGCTTCAATATATTGCTCCGACGTCAGCATTATGGACTTGCTGAAGTCCATTATCGGATCTCTTGAGCGCGTACTAACCCTTGCTGAGACGGTGGGCAGTGTCAGGAACTGGGTGATCGAGCTTACAGTATCGGCGGCCTCCTCGAACCCGACTACCTCAACTGTAGCCGAGGGATCAGCGGGGTCAGCATCGACGAAGAAGTGAACCGCACTTGAGCTGGGGAGTTCGGCAAATTCAGCCTCCATGTCGACGTTCTGCACCACAGGTATGATCACCTCCTCATGCTCCTCGCCTTCTCTTGCACCGTGCATGTCCACCGCTGTAGCCGCTAGTACATCGGAAGGCCCTGCCGAATTGTCTACCTGCTGCGACTGCGATACAGTCTCCGGGTCTCTGTGGACGGGCTGATAGGTTTCAGATGGAAGCATGTGATCTTTCACCGCATTGAAATCTATGGGCAGAATTCCAGTAGCACTAAATCCCTTCTGGATGTTGCTAGGAGTTAGAGCTCGCCTTAGAGCTAGTGAAACCCACTGTACTAACGTATCCTTAGCTGCAGCTTCGTTTAGGTGTCTGCTGCTCCAGTAGTCCCGATACTCTCTAAAGTATTGTTTGAAGGGTTTGAAAACTCCCACGTCTAACGGTTGAAGTGCATGTGATGTGTGCAAAGGCAAAGTTAGCAAATCCAACCCTGCGGCACTTGCTTCTCTAACAACATCTAACGTGACATGACTATTATGACCATCTAGGATTAAGAGGTGTCGATTCTCGGGGGATATGCCGCATTCTCTTCTCACACTCGCAATGAAGTGTGAAATCCATGCCGAGAACAGGTAAGATGTCATCCATGCTTTCTGTTGCATCGCCATCAGAGCTCCAGGCTCACACTTCTCTATGTAATTCTGTCGGAAACGCCTACCACGGAAAATGTAGAATGTTGGGATAGAGGATCCCGAGGCATTGATACAAACTAAGACAGATAACCACTCTCGCTGGTTTGGCACAACGGTATGTACTCGACGTGCCCCTCGTTTCGCAATGACAACGGCTCCACCATTTCTTCCTGCCTGTGCGCCGCTTTCATCGCAATTCCATATTCTGTCAGGTGTGTATTTGTGCAACTCATACAATTGTTGGAGATTCTCATAGAAACTCCTCACATTCTCCTCGCACAGTCCTCTTGCACGAGCTGACTCGAGTGCTTGTGAAACGCGCAGGGTCAATTCAGGGTGTCTCCGCTTCCACCACCACATCCATCCATTTCCCGGGATGCCATCCCGGAAGGGTGTCCATCTGGACTCTGTAATTTCATACACTTTCATACGAAGGGCCGTCGGTGACAACCCGAATCCCCGATCACACATTTGCATCAGGTACGCTACCAACTCCTCCTCCTCAGCTGGACTAAGGATGCTAGGCGGTCCCCTCTTTCTGCTTGTGCGTATTCCGTAACACCACTCCCTGAAAGTCGTGTAAGGTATGTTGAACATACCTGCAGCCTTCCTCATGCTGTGCCCGTCGTCATAGGCTGCTAGTGCACGCTGTAAATCCTCGTTGCTCCACGAGCATTGCCTCGGCGACTTCCTCCGTTGTGCCTGCCTCTGCGATCCTCTCGCACTACCCTCTGCCGAACTGTGCAGGGCTTGCGGACCTGCATTAAAGTCAGACGGGGAGGTACCTGGTTGCTGATACGAAGGCCGGCTCCTGCGAGGCGGCAGTGTACGCGGGCCTCGAGCTGGCGGCGTGTTGGCGTAGAGGCGCACACGGGGTGCACGGAATCGCGTCCCTGCCGACTGCCTGCTTCGACTGCCTGCTCCGACTGCCTGCTCCGACTGCCTCTCGTGAAGGCGCTCTGGACCCTCGGCAGGCGCTGCACGTCCACCACCGCCGGCTGCGCCACCTTGTGCTTGTGACCATCGACCGCCTCTTCTCCCGTTGTGGCGATGCTCTTGTAGAACGTGCAAGTTGCCGTAGTCCATGAGTTGCGTCCCGATCGGGCTCTCGTCATCTCCACTGCCGCAGTCAGATTCTGAGTTTGCAGATGAGTCACCGTAGTCTAGTGCAGGAAAGCAGCGTGCTTCTTCGTCATGCAAGGAGAAGACACCGTCATAGACTCCACCATGTTGCCTGCTGCGACTCCCATTGCCAATCACATCTTCTCCCATGACGTTTCTAGTAATGAGTATGGAACTGCGGAACAGAATGTAGGCTGAATTGCTAATTAGAAGGAGTGTGGTTCATGGCTTAAAGCTGGGCATGCTTTATATTGTGATTGTCAAGTGCTAGGCGACTCCATGATCTGGAAGAGCCCGCCGAGTCGTTAATTCAAGCCGTCATTCCGTTAAGCATTGTGTACAGAAATCAGATCTGCATCCACCGAAACTTGTCTCCCTAAACTCGGAAAACCGCTCCGCATGCCTCTCTATTTGCAGTCAGCCGTCAATCTGTTCTAATAACTGCATGGCCCCATTACCAACCACGCCATCACTTGATTCAGTTAATCTACCATATGAATTGCCGAGAATCCTGTGTATGCATTCCGAGCCACCAAAAATTAGCTGACTCACACTATTTTTGGTATTGGTTGTGCATGTCCCGATCACCCTGTCAGCCTAGTGGACGGGTATGGGGACCCGGTCGACTATGGGTGCCTCTACCTTAGAGCCTGTTTCTACTAGTGATGCAACTCCGAGTTGGACAGCATACATGTGCATGCATGATGCACCGTCATCAAAATTCCCTCTAGACTAAGTCTTCAGTTTGTGGCCTTCTGGATGGTTCCAAAAGGATGAGGGAACTGAATTGGTATGAAAAAATGAATTTATTAATTGAAATCAATTCCATAAGTGCCAGTCTGTGGGGAGGACAACATCCACCTGGTTACAGTGATTTTATTCTCGGCATACAAACTGAACTACCATGATTTCAACTGGTATCACTACTAACTGAGGATGTGATCAAAATATCAGGAAAAGCACTAAGCTCCTATCAGCTGATCTCAGCAATCACGCCAATAGAGATCGAAAACATATCTAATACAAACTTGAAGTAAACATCCCACCCGACCTTTAGAAAATGGATAAAAATCAATTGATGAATCGTCTGAAAGTAAAAAAATCATGTCGAACTGGGTGATCAATATGGCCGTCTGTAGTCCCCGTTTCCAGGAGGGTAGTAGTTGCAAGTGAAGAATTTCCCAGCTACACCACCGGAGCTGCAAAACGACCAAGCGCAGCCCACACTCGTAGTTGTGTTCCACACCACCTGCGTGAAATCCTCGCACGTTTGGCCCCTGACGCAAGAGTTCGAGCTGTAAGTGTAGTTGACCCTCTCAGCAACCCATCCGCTTACGGCGTCAGTGGGTGTGACGGCCGTGTCTGGGTACCAGGCAACATTCTCCCCATAAATCTTACTCCCAGAATGCCCGAAGCAATTTGGGGCATTGACTGACCACGTGAGAGCGTATTGAAACGCGGAGGCGTTCCATTTCAGTGGGCGCAAGCCCCTGCCTTCGGCGCTTCGTCCGTTGTTGTGTGCGTTCAGCCACTCGATAGGGTCATCACGGTAAATTCCCTGTGCGGTGACGACAAGGAAACGAGTTCCAATGAACAGAGCCGTGACGAGGATAGCAAAAGACGTCCTCCGAGAATTGGCCGCCATGGTTGCAGCGACGAGTCTGAAGACTTGCTACGTGCCGCCTAGAAAGTTCAGTGCATTAGATCTATCAAGAAGTTGCGATCACAATATGATATGTTGAAGCTAATGAGAATAATATTTATGGCGAGACCACAATTTTTCTTCTATGATGACCGATCTCGGGACCGAGGTCGACGATGTGCATAAGCTTCATGCACGTCATGAGTGCAGAATCGCGACCAACCATTCTCCAGTCATGCGTTGATTTAGTTGTGGCAACGCATTAGCGATTGATCATGGTCTTCTTTCTGGGGAATTATTTTGCCTCAAATGCTTCACGGATTCTGTTTCAGTGATCGGTGATGATCTAGTAGACCGTATGATGTAGAGACCCAGGGTGACGGTACAATGATGCTGGAGCTAGCAGCTCGTTCATGCCGAAGGTATATCTTATTCTGCACACATATTACCCGTTTCGACCCGATCATTGCCCAGACCTTCCCATGAGTGCCAAGTTGCAAACTAACATTCAACTTCCGAACAACCATTCAACTCCGAAACAACCATTCCGCACTAGGCCTTGAATCAATCTTCTCACCTAATTCAATCCCCTCACCTAAATTCAATTCCAGCACCAATCCGTGTCCACTGGTTAGTGGTTCCGGTTACCGCCTGTTACATAAACAACACGAAATAAAAATCGGTAACCTTGGCCCTCACACTGACTGATTCCCACTTGTAGCTTAGCTAAGTCGACTTGGCAAGTTACACAAGGAAATCGGTAAGCTTACAACGTCACATTTAACCTCATCACTCATCCAAGACACGAGATCACCTTCTATAATTCAGAACTATGGCCTTGCAATTGAATTCATCATGTCAGTCCCAGCAGCAACATCAATCATTCGCGTAGAACTTGTTCAGATCTGCAGTCATGGCCTTTCGGATCAATTGCATCCTCTTTGCGGCCCTGATCATCGCCACCATTGTCTCTGTCGCTCATGCTCAAGCTCAGGCCGAGTGGCTGGCAGCACACAATGCCGCACGAAGCGCTGTAGGTGTGGCGCCGCTCAGATGGAACAGTTCGGCCGCCGAGTTTGCTCTTAATTGGGCTCGGGGGCAGGCTGCCAAGACCGGGTGCCCCATGGAGCATTCGAATCGAACGGAGTCGGGATACGGGGAAAATATAGCCTTGAACTTGCTTACCTCCACACCAACGATGGTTGTGAGGGACCAGTGGGTCTCTGAAAGGGCATATTACACTTACAGAAGTAACTCTTGCAGTCTGGGTCCAAAGGAATGCTTGCACTACACGCAGGTGGTGTGGCGCAAGACGACCAGCGTGGGTTGTGCTTCGGCTAGATGTAGAGATAAGAGCTTCATCTTTTATGTCTGCGACTACTTTCCTGCTGGAAACATGATAGGAAAGTGGCCTTATTAGCTGGTCGATTAGACAGGCATGGATCTTGTAACTACTTCGGGAATTTCTTCGGAAGTTGAAGGCTTACCCGTAGTTTGGTAATTGTGAACGTCTATTTACTGTTTAATAAAAAGCTTATAGAAGTGATGATGCATTTAATATGTTCAGCATGATGTTTCCCAATCAGAGTAGGGATTTCAGAATACGCTTCGAACCGTGTTAACATTCACACTTTGTAAAGTACAGAAAGTCGTGGGAGAACTGAAATAAATGAATTGGAACAGAATAAAATCCTCTTTGACAAAGGGCTTTCAAAAACATTAAGCAACTCAGTTGCGGGAGAATTACTACGTACAGGAAGATGTGGTTGCGTCTGAAAAAGAGTGAAACAAGAGTAGACACCCATAAGTCATAAGGTGAACAATAACGCTGGAATTCATGTGGTCGAAGTTGAGAAGCTGCCTTAGGCCATTAATCTTTGCCGGTATTCACCGAGAGCCCATATGGGGAAAATGCATCGGTATGCTGAGTAACTGATCATACAATTTCTGTTGAATACGCCCATGATTTCCTGCAAGAAGGTGCGGTAATTGTCAGCCTTAATAAGCGGGAATGAATACATTGATCAGGAAGATCTATTTGGGAGAGCCAATATAAAACCAGCCCACACTAGTACAATGACAACTATTACAAAGAGAATTCCAACTTATAGCTAACATTCAAGTACCTGTTGAGGAAAATCTCCAGATTCCATTTGCTGATTAATAAGGGAAGTCGCTGCTTTGTGCAACGGTTCAGGATTTCTGTCCCACTGTTTTTCAGTTGAAAGAAAACGAGTCATTAGCGAATTAACATTATTACTCAAGAATCAACAGAACTCTAAGATATTCCTTAATTCAGATAACAAAAGTACAAGCATTAAGCCCCGGAATCAGCAAACCCAAACAGAGGATGAGTCAATTTATGCACCCTCTGGATGTATTTTAAGACAAACGAGTTCCAATAAAGTAAATCAAGGGTCTTGAAGAAGGATTTGAGTAGGCATCCAGCAGAGGCTTCAAGAAGTGTACCTGTCCGGCAGCCATGAGCGTCAGCATAGCCCATGATGTGTTCACAATGTGCGATTTCCCCCGGGGCAAGTTAGAATAGACCTGCATAAATAAATGTGAAAATTATTAACATTATGAAATAATGCACAGTTAAATTCGATGCCCTAGGGTGTAATCCACTGATGCGAGACACGGATAGAGTCCTAAAAACGCCCACACCGTGAAGAACTTAAGTAAAAAAAAACATCTAGATACTCCCAAAACCTCTTTGTCAATAAGCATTTCAAGAGCTGGGGTGTTGCGATGACGGAATTGCGCTCTAGATCAACCATTCCGCTGTTAAAACACGTTTTATCCTTTGATTGAAACACTTCGAACACCGTCATCAAAGACGAAACTAACAGTTGAGGTATATCTTTACCTTGTCCTGACAAGAAAGGTAGCTCTCTCCCCACCCACCATCAGGAAGCTGCTTCGACAGTAGGAACTTGCAAGCCATTCGAATATGAAACGATGTTTCATAAGTTTGACCAGCAGCAATCAATCCCAAGACACCAAACCACATTGCGTAGGTGAAACACACTGCCCAAGAACCATACCTGCATCGATACAGTGCCACCCACTTATATCATGAAGCTTTCAAAATAAATATACAGGATGTTATAATCGATCATCCGCTTGCTCAGAATTGTGGCTTTCATCCAAATATCATACTCATGCTTCTAACGATGACCATGTACTCACTACAATCTCAAAGGGCACAAGAAGGATAATTTCTTAGAGATCAAGGAAATACCAAAACCATGTATCAACAAATAGAATGCTTACCAAGAACCATCATCCTTTTGAATGCTCTCAATGTATTTACGAGCTCGTTGGATGGACGAAGCAATTTCCTTGGTACGGTGGTGAGGGTATTTCTTTTGAAAAGCAGCTAGTGCTTGTATACAGGCTGACGTGCATTCGACATATCTGTGAAAGATACATGAATAATGACGTAAGTTCCCAAAAGTGTTTTCAGGATCTCTTTGAAAACAGTTTACACAAGTCAAGACGAAACACTAGTCAAATGTAATTAGATTAACGAGTCATACGAGTTGAATTGGAACAAAAGAAAGTTCAAACAACGGGAACTTACGAGTAGTCAATTACGATATCTCCAAAGGTCTCAGCAGGATTGATGTACTGGAAAGAAAAGAAAAAAGTTAGAATGAAGTGCAATAGGTATTCTCTTGCGTTTATTAGTTTTAAAAGATCTCTTTGAAGCTGCATGGGTAGAATTAACTAAGCACCTTAGCATCCCAGATACACCTGAAAAGACCAAAAGGATTAGTAGAGCATCGAGATTTACCTCAAGCCAAGGATAAGATCTTGTGTTCTCATAAGTGGCTGACCCTCCATCTGCATTCTGCAAGAAAAAAAGAAGAGAAAAAACGAGACCACATATCAGTAAATTTCCTTCATCACGAACTCTTTCAAAGTAATTCGGTTCCAAGTGCTGTGATTTGGCCCTTATAAGCAGTAACTGCAATTATACAAATCCAGGGTGGTCACGGCGTAGAGCAAGCAGACTGCGATACGTTTTGTAAGGCCGCAATAACCAAATAAGCCAGGAGCTCCTTCATAGACATCTTACTTGATAAGACAGGATGACGTTTACAGCATCATACAAGCGATCAGCTGACAATGCATCCCCAACTAACTCTTTCGGAAAGTCGGCCAAGATCAGCGTTGCCTGTATGCAATGCCCACATTTATGTCGCAAGGTCAAAAACTTGCTCATGAAGCAGGCATTTGTACAGGTAAGTCTGCAGTATGAGGAAAAATAACAAACATACACTAGCTGCACCTTCATCGTTATAACCAGATACCACATATTTATATGTGTTATAAATATGCCGCCATTAAGCACCATCACAAATAAAAGTCTTAGTAATCCACAAACCTTTAGGCCTTCAGACGAGCAGTCAGAGATTGGCCACCCGTGGTCCCTTGAAGAAAAAGGCCAGGCACCTTTAGAGATATGACGGTACCAGTAGGCCATATCCCCTGGAGAATCTTCCCTCACCTTCACAATCAGTACGTTCATAATCTTGGTAAGTGGAAAAAAACAAAAAAAAACACACATGTGAAAGTAAATGCAATACACAAATATGACATTCAATAGTCAATCCTTTAGGTTGGGGCGGGACACAATAACATATACAGAGGAAAACCGTAGAGTTTCATCAACACCTACTACAGACTACACACTTCTAAACTAATAGTGTCTTGCATTGCTCCAGTCGTCTGACACTAATCTGAGCGAGTTATAACGGCAGGCAGACGTTGGTATGACACTAACAGTCTTGTATTTACCGACCAATAACTACTTGCTCATATCAACTCGTATTCATTCACAGCTCACACATTTCTTGATTGCACTTGGGTATCGAGAAATTGAACTCAATCAATCGAACTTTCAGATGCTAAAATCAGTGAAATCAGACGTAATTAAAGCTAGATACATAATGGTTAGATAAGCACCTGATTATTGTCGATATATGAGTTTGCTTTCTTAAGCATACTCCCACAATCATCTGGAAGATTAGTGGCGGCTAATGCTTGCACTGCGAATGAAGTGTCCCAGAGTTGACTTCCATTATAACCCTGTCATGATATTCCAGCGCAAAACCACAAGTCAAAATACGAGATGGATATGCTTGAAACCATCATCTTTGTGAAACCCCAAGTTATCAAATGCTCCAAACTGTCATTTAATGGGATTCACAGAACAGAAAGAATCATAAAACACAGAAATAGGGAAGATTAAACAAAATGAGCAACTTCATCCAAGAATCATGTGGCAAGATCGTATGGAAAAGCACTTCCAGGTTAAATGTGCAAGTGACATGATTAAATTGAATTATAATCAGAAAAAGCACCTGCATCTTCATGCCATCTTCAGCCATCCACAGATAATCTACAACCCGTGCCAAATGCAGCTTGAAGGCCTCTGAGTTCGGGTTCTCTATCCAGCAGGACAGCATATTCATAACCTGTGTAAGAAATGGAAGAGGTAAACCGATTATTCACTAAATGCTGAAAACAAAAAAAAACAAAAAAATGAGTTGGCTAATAGATGATAATAAGGAAAAACCTGATAATTTCAGTACTAAATTCTTACCCTGCAAATTCAACCTGCTGACCATAATTCCTCAATGCTTATACAGGGGGATGCTCATAAGCAGAATATTGATTATTTAGATATGTTCACTAACCACATGCTCCATGTCATGAACATAACCAGCCCTTTACGATCCCTTACGATAGGAAGTAGAATCGAACGCTCATATGTATACTGACCTTATTCACAGGACCAATATCGAGATAACGGGTATTTTCGTCCTCGTAGTGGATGTGCTCCATCGTGTGAGCCAACGCCTTCTTCCGAAAGAGGGAGCCAGGCCATCTCGTCAAGACCGGCTCAACCACTTTATGCAATGTTCCCCACAACACATCTTGTACCCATGGGTGAGGGTAGTACAGATCTTCCTGCAAACGAAGTAAACTGCATGCGATCAAGAAGATTCTGATGTGCTTTTTCTAACCAGCTCAACTACACGTCCCTGTTTACCATACTAAGATAAGTGCAGATTGTGTGCTTTCGTATCAGCACACCGGCTAACCTTCATTGCATAGTTACAGAAACAGCTAAACTCGTCCAATTTTGGTATTCATTGACTTACTCGACCAATTTTGCTCTAAGAATGATTCTCCATGAACGATTTTGACTGCATAGTGAGTATATGGACTTAAATAACGCTTATCACAACTTGATAATAACAGGTAATCACATGTGCACATACCTTCGCACATAGATTCCGAGCCTCGTTCCAATTTATCTCTGAATACTTCTGCACAAATAACTCTTGTCTGAGTTCCTTCACAAGTTCAGTGATTTTCCCAGTGAATCGCTTGCCGTAAATAAAGCTCATTGGGAGATACACCATGCGGCAATGGCACCACATTCGACCTACAGCCACAAACACCAACAAATAAGCAAAGTATGTGAAGCACTTGACACTTTCCTAGATCGCTGATATGTGCGAATAAATCAGAAGGACTAACAATATTCTGATGATGCCTTCAACCAAAACCGGAAAACTTCAGCAATCAAAAGAGTTGTCAACTCTCTGAAAAGCAGCCTGCATTATGGGATGGAACGTATTCTACTAGACAGTTGTTGAATAGACAGCAGAGTCAAGCAGATATCCTCAACCCCTCTAATTGTATGCAGGTCTGCTGTACCTGGATGCAAGGGAACAAAGTAAGGAAGCATCCAAATTTCAGGAGGTAGGGGATTGTTGCCTGACCATTCAAACACTCCGAGAACCTGCAATCAGAAAAGTACAGGTAACAAGCAGTTCATTATCTTTGAGTCCGAGTAAAGCTTTGATAATAACTTCCATGTCAGTTGAGGAAAAAGTGTAAGTTCAGGTGTCTAAATCTGTGAATTTGAGACAATACATGATGTAGAGAATTTCGTTAGCCGAATGAGTATGCGCGATGAGGATAAGGGTTCAGACATTACAGAGAGCCAGAACTTTCCCCAGGAAGTGATATAAGTAGCACCCCCATGCTCCTGGATCCAGTTCCGCCCTCGCTCGACGGCATTAAAATCGCCCCCATCAGGACCATCACCAAGTATCCGGAGTGTGACATAGGACAATACAGAGCCAAACATGGTACTGTGTCCCTCTATGTGCAATCCCCAACCTCCATCCTTGTTCTGCAGTTCGATAAACTTTCGTCAGAAATGGTTCTAAACACATTCTATAAGGACAGGTAATTTTAAATAAATTTATAGAATGCACCCAAAAAACAGTGTTCAACAACAAAACCACTTCAGAACTGTAGGCACCAAGCAATCCTCGAAGGAGGCCTCTCTTGAAGGTTACAACTTCCATAATTCGAAAGGTTTACCATATAAATGAGACCTGAGCGCACAGCTGCAGAGTGCACAAAATGTCAAAAAAATGTTCGAAAAATGTGGGAACAGTACCTGATGATTGTAAAGGTATCGGCGCATTTCTTTCTGGTGGGCTGGAGTTAAGACAGTATTAAGGGACCCCGTGACGTACAATGCAATAACCTGTCACACGATTACCAGGATATCATTGAATGCATGGGCAATATTCAGGAGCTCAATCATCTTGGGAATTCTTCCCGAGTTATCAGATTGAGGACTTCCCCCTGGGATTTGTATGCTATTTACATGATGATAATCTCATTTGATGCCTAAAAAATGCCACAGTTACGACTACAAGTACGATAATGAAGTCTTCAAACGATATGCAAAAGTAGATGGCGAAATTACTTAAATACAATGATGAAAGAATTACCAGGCCAGGCATGAGAAACATAGGACCTCCATAGTCACCTGGCCAGTGACCATCATGCGCTTGAATAGTCGAGTAAAATCGCAAGGATCGGCGCAGCGTTGTAGTGACGGCTTCTTCAGTAAGGTCACCTTGATTCTCGATCTTCAATTGTGCTGGGAGCTCAGGAAGCGGATTCTCCTTTGCAAACTGTAACATAAATCCTCCACGTTAAAACAGGCCTTCAAAGATCATAGAAGGCAAAGACTAGCTCAATAATATTCGATCAGCTAATCAACTCGATAATTACCGATCCCTGACTGTTCGAAAAAGCTGTAGTCAACAAGGGTTTACAACAATCTGGACAGTAATCAATGTCAAACATATGCAACGTCGTGTAAACAAAGTAGCTTTCTTTGAGATGGTAAATTAAACTCTTCCGTCCCCATTAAAAGACATATCACCTTATTACTGCTGGATCAGAATAACTCTCACAATCTCCAAAGCCAGATAATCTCCATCCCACGATATTAAACTAAAATAAAAACACGTCTACTACGATGTAGTCCTTCGTATGATCAAAGGCAGGGAAACAAACCCGAAAATAAAATCTTCAATTTTATGTATCTTTTCGGATTGGCTACTGCTTTTTGTAAGAAAATCTCCGACCTCTCCTAGGCCGGCATGAATCACGAGCCTGCCCCTTCTAGACCCCCACCCTATATCCTCAGAAAATAAGTCGGAAGCCCAGACGTACGGCCATCTTACAAACGTCCGGCGAAATTTCCCAACTACATTACACTCTCAATAGAATCACAACTCCACTGCCTTATGTAGACATTACATTATAATAAACTCAACTCAGTCATTGCCTAAGCCCCAGCCCCACGACATCGCAACTCCATGATCAGCTGATCGGGGTTCTCAATCGCGATGCAACAGAAGATCCTCAACGTTTCTGGGAATCATTTGTCCAATTTTACAAACCTTGCATTGCATCTTAATCTTCTCAAACACTCATGTTAATCATGTATTGCATTTTGATCTTCTCAATTTCGTATGCATCTTGATATTTTTCCGGACATGGCCTCATGAGCTCTCAACACCCATTCTCCGCACCTCACGAAGAAACACTTTCTAAAACCTCAGTGGGTCACCAACAGAGTAGACACTCTTCGGTAACAACGAAAGGGTGACGGTGGAAAACTCACACAACACCAATCAACGAACCTGCAAGCGCATGAGCAGATCGCTGCTGTGCCGCTGCTCGTACCGATTCTCCGTGAACGTGGAGCGCGCCTTGTCCACAGCCACGCGCTCGCCCGCGTCACCGCCCTGCTCATCGTACTCCCACACCTGCCGGCCCCCGAAGTTGTTCAAACTCCGCAACCACGGCCCCCCTCCCTCCGCAATCTTCAACCTCCACATTGCACAATGCCCTTAAACCCACCCTCCCTCTCTCCCCACCACCACAACAACAACCTCTCCACCTCCTTCCTCAACCCACCTCCAACACCCGATCGCAATGTGAGCTACCCAACACTCTGAAACACACATAACCCAATAAAAAAACACACCACCATCTGCTCTAACGCGTTCACAGCATCAAATGCCGCTGCATATGAACCTGCAACTTAGCCTTCGAGGAAGCAGATGCCAACCACCCTTCCTCATCGCCATCCCCGCACCATTCCCATCAGCCTCCTCCTCCCGAAAACCCTGCACCTCCAACATAGTATCACATCGGTAACGCACAGGTTTCATCGAAGTCTCAAACTAGGTATCATGATGTCGCCCATCTTTTCTCGCATCCTATTTCGGTGCCACGATTCGTGCGTCACAAGGCCCACATGAAGCAGTGTCGCATATCTTACTCGTCGTGTATTGAAATTACTGTACTCTTTTACATGAGTGATCGATTGTTGGCATGTCGTCTTCGCATGGAGGTGCTGCTTTTCTCTGCATGGGGAGCTGTACATGTGGCGGAGGGATACGAGCATTCCTCTTGTTCCTGTGCACCACTTGAAACCAAGCTTTGTGAGGTGAAGAAGTCGATGTCTTTGAATGGTGAGTTGAATTGTTTCCCGTTTGAGGTTGTGTGATGAGAATTTGGGCATAGGCATGTGAGTAGGATCTGGGGGTATGGTTTGGAGGTTGTGAGCTTGTTTCTGTGATGGACGCCATAGCTAGGCATGGGTTTCATTTGACTTAGTTCATCAAGTTTTCTGCAGAATTGGAGGGAATTTGTGGTGTTAGGATTTGAGCGGACATGCAGGATTTGGGTGTTTTGGTTTGGAGTCTCTACCATGGGTGATTCATTCGTGGACTGGTGCAGATGACTTCGTTGTGGGCATTACGCGTTTTGACCCGGTGTTTGGCTGTCCACAACCTGGTGAGACGGAAGGATGGCACCTTGAACCGCAGACCGGTTGATGTTGTTGAGTGGCTGCTTTCGGTGAACACGAAGGTAGTGGATGGAGTTGCGACGTTTGATGAGGTTGTCGACTCAGCGACGGGTGTGTGGGTTCGCTTGTTCGTTCCTACTCAGGTACATGCTATCTTCGGTTTCTTCCACCTTCAGCCATTGAATTGAAATCTGTGGAGTTCATATTGTGGTTTGAAGCTACTGACCCAATTCTCAGAATGAGAATCTGATAGTTGAGTGAGTATGAAACTATATATACATGTCTGTGCACAGAAAACGGAAGTAGGAACATCTGGCAATGGCAAGAAGATGCCTGTCGTCGTCTACCACCATGGTGGCGGATTTGTTTTCTTCCAACCCAACTCTGTCGTGTATGATCAATTCTGCCGGCGTTTGGCAAGGAAGTGTCAAGCTGTTGTGATCTCTGTTCATTACAGGCAAGTGTGGTCTGCCCATTGAAATTTTTCTATCAAGGTAACGATTCTGAGGTTTGGTACTGAAGCGGCGCCTTTCTCGGATGTAGTAAGCTTTGTGTATGTGTTTGCACTTGCAGACGAGCGCCGGAACATAAGCTCCCAACTGCGTATGACGATTCCTACAGCGTGTTGGAGTGGCTGAATTCTGAAAAGTCTGAAAAACATTTGCCTTCGAACGTCGACCTTTCACGGGTTTTCCTTGCTGGTGACAGTGCTGGTGGGAACATCGTACACCATGTTGCAATTCAAGCAGCCGGGAAGAGCCTCGATCGCTTGACTCTCAAGGGGCTGCTTTTGATTCAGCCCTTCTTTGGGGGGGAGGAGAGGACTCCAATCGAAGTGCGAGAGAAGGATCCTCTGATTATTACCCAAGAGCTTACGGACTGGTTCTGGAAGGCTTATCTTCCTCCCGGTTCTAACCGTGACCATCCGGCGAGCAATGTTTTTGGTCCCCATTCTAATGACATATCAAATGTGCCGGTGCCCCCAGTGGCTATGTTTGTTGGAGGACGTGATATTCTGCATGACTGGCAGGTGAGGTTTCTTAGTCACCCCTTGGCTCACCTAGATTACACCATTTAGTATTGCTTCTTGTGGTTTGGGTTTTTTGTCTTAGCGTTCTTTATTGAGTCTGTGATTTTGTGGTGATTGCAGATGAGATATGCCGAGGATATGAAGAAGGCTGGAAAACGTGTTCAAGTTTTGTTTTATGAGGATGGCGTTCATCTGATGTGCCACTTTAACCAGGCCGGGATTGGGAAGCAGATGATGGGTGATATTGTTTCGTTTATCGAGAATCATTAAGATTGATTGTCCTTCAAACTGAGTTTCGTACGTTGCTCCTGCATTAGAGACGTTTGGCGTCGCTTCCAAATGGTGCCACATCCGGACATGTACATTTTCAATTTCGGGACGTAGTTTGGAGTCAGTAGTGATGATTATATAGATTAGGAACAAACTTGTCCCAAAATATGTACATATGTGTCCAATACTATAGAAATTATAAATGCGAGCAATCGTCGTGGACACTATCATTCTTCGGTTGAGTTTCAGTTTTGCATCAATATTGGATCTGCCTTTCTAGTAAAAAATACTGTTGAGCCTTCTATCAATGGAGCTCAAAGTGCGGCATTGATCGCAACATGGAACAGGTGTCTCCAAGGTTGATTGCAGACAGGATTAAGTAAATCATTAGATTGACACTCGAAATGCAGGCAATGCTAGCAACTGGGAGTGAATAACATTTCATCGTAGTAAGGGATTTAGAACAGATTTCAGAGGTGGGGCATTGGCAAACTACACTCCGGACATATCTATTGAGCCGACAGAAAGGTAACCTGCTACCTAAAGCTCTATGTTATCAACAGAGGAACCCTCATCTAGAAAACAGGTTATCACACATGATATTTAAGAGATGTTCAAGATTTCCAGCAACAATTGATCACAATGATAACAGAAACCAATCAACGTCTGTCGTACCTCGAGAAATCTATGAGGGGAGTCTCATAAGAGTCGAGAGATAGCATCCCATCTGTCTTCATCACTATAAGGTGATCTGTACAACGTCACGTCTGCATTGTTTATGTAATTTTAGGAACTAAAGGCTTCAAGAAGATGACGCGCCCTTCGTGTCACTGGTAAGATATCGCACAGCTATGGCCAGTGCCAAAAACGTGAGCGGAATCAGGAATTGCAACACTGTGATGAGCATCTCCGAGGGGCTGCCCTTATTGGGGAGGATTTGAGGTGTTTTCTCGTCGCTCTCCTCAACGGGTAGTGTTGTCACGTCCATGTCGCCGATCAGGTACTTCTTCATCAACTCCCGGGCGCCAGCGCTGTGACCCACATCTTCGAAGTCATCGGTTGCATCTTTTCCTGTGGCCAAAAGAATGACATCATCTCCACCTGGATGCTCTTCTAGAAACTCCGACACGTCGTACACCTGCAATCAACTCACGCTGATAAGGCAATTTACACTTCCCCTTTGTCCACAACCTCCATAGCCATGACATCCATACTTCCAAATTTAGGTCACGGAAAAACCTTTCCACAGTGAGAATGCGAACACAAACCTTGCCATCAATGATGATCCAGCAATCTTCCTTGTCTCTGTGCTTCAGGCAATCATCTAATGTATACACTACGCTCTCCATCGTGAGCTGCCACTGACGAGCTTCAAGCAAACCGCAAGGAAAAACTGCAAACAAAAGCAGCCCAAGTCATCAAAACTCCCACATCTAACAACTTATAATTCACTGGGCATCTCTCATCCTCACGACCAAATTATCACATGATCAACTCTAAAGACCGGCGTCAACTCTAGAAACTCCTAAATTTCAAGACCATGTGGTAGACACTTAGAACCTAGACATAACATCAAAAAATGCAATCACCTAGTCGACCATCTAGTCGACCATCTAGTCGAGCATCAACGCTACTTCTATCACAAAACCGAAATTCAACCAGATCCTTGAACACAATTCACTAGAATCAACCCAAACAACGATCTCATCCGAACAAGGATCCAAAAGACGACTCAATCACCCCAAGCAGAGTCACACAATCAAGCCACCTACTTAAACATCTCCTGAACTTCAGTCAACAAAACACACCTTGCAAAACTCCTCTCAACAAACCATCACTGGTACCATCATCTAGAGACAGACATAAATTCAGATACTCACCAAAGGCACCTCAGCATCAATCCTGATTCCTCAGCTAGCCAACCCCACTTGTGATGACGGCGATGGTACCCACAGATGACGACAACTAGTTCGATCACCAAACAAACAAATAATACCACCGAAAAGCAGATTCAGAATGGGATAAGATACTCACAACAAACTTCAAAGCTACCAGACTCAGACTCCATCTCAATCAAGGAGTAACTCACTGTAGTTGCCGTGAGGGCTGGTCTCGCAGGGTATTCGACTCCTGATTGGTTGAGAGCACGTTAACTATCACAAGGTAGAAGTGTCTCATCGCATAGAGGACCAAAGAATTTGATATCAGCAGCAAAGAGGACCAAAGAATATGATATCAAGAGTAACGAGGACCAAAGAATACGTATCGACGCAGACCAGCAGTCCGCGAGACCAGCCCTCCCGGCAACTACGTACGATAATGGAGGTGAGGTCCCCTGCAACCGGTGGTAGCTGGTCGACCTCGCGCCGTCGCCGCTACGCGGCTCCGCCATGCGAGGTCTCCCCGCTACCACCGGTAGCAGGGGACCTCACCTCCATTATCTAGTACGTAACATCACAACTATACCAGTCTAGAAAACCAGGCTCAGATCCAAACATGTTGTGTATTCTGAGACTCTGGATGCTTGCAAACATTAAAAGAAAATACAAAATTGAGACTCTAGATTATGATTCTTTGAAGTGACTCACTAGAACATCAGAATAATACCAGTCTAGGAAACCAGGCTCAGATCCAAACATGTTGTATATTCTGAGACTCTGGATGCTTGCAAATATATTAAAAAACAGGAGTGAATATTGAGAGTCTAGATTATGATACTCAGCAAACATGTAATATTCTGAGACTAGATGCTTGCAAATAGAATAAAAAAACAGAAGTGAAGATTGAGATTCTAGATTATGATTCTTGGCAAGCATGAAACATGCAAAGAGAGGAATATGCTGATTGATGGAATGAGGCTGTGGGGAGAAGGGGATGAATATGGTTTGGTGGGACGATGGCAGGTGATGCTGCAGCTGAAACTTTCAACAAGGATGGTACCAGCTGCATCATGTCTAAGGTTGAGTGTCCTAAAACCAACCACTTAAGCAGTTTAGGGTATTTTGAGCAGTGGAAAATTCTGAAAAAAAATACGAGAGGCTTTGAGATAGGATTTCAGAAGGATCGGAAAATATTGCAACAAGTAATATTTATTTCTCATTTTTTTACAGAATTTCAAAGTGCAAAGTAACATGTGATCCAAAACCGATCACATGCTATAGTTTACAAATGAGGTACATATGTTTCATCACAATCTAGAAATTATGCCTAATCGGTTTTGGGTCAATGGTTGGTACTAAGACAACCAACCATAGATTCTAGCATCTCTTTCAGACTCTTTTTCTCTCTTATGAGACATGATCTTATAATTCTTTTAGGACAGACTCTTAGCATTTTTTTGTGAGGTTCTAGGATGCAATGAACGGGGAGATCTGGTAGTTAGTGTAAAGTCATCCAAACAGAATGGCCAAATTACCAGTTGAAATTACTTGTTTTTGACTAAAATTTGACTGAAATTTGAGATACTTAGATTATAGTGATGTTAGATTTAGATAAATTGGTGCTTTAAACAGTTGTTTTTGCAAAATATAGGATATTTAAAAATTGTCTTACGAAACTTCTTGTTCATCTACAAGATGGATGCTAAGGCTACCTTTCATTTAGAAATCTGGCTTTCATTTAGGTAACTTTAGAAGGATTTATCCTTAAATGAGCATTGAACTTTCTAACCCAAATTTGAGGAGAGTCATCAATAAATGAAGTAAGTGTTTATCAAAGGGAAGTTGTAAGTGTTTGTTGGTAAAGCGATGCACATGGTTTTTTGGAAAAACAAATCAATGAGTGATATTGTTATTCTATGATGATTTGTTGAGTAACAAGAGGCTATCTTTGTGGTTGTTATATGATGTTGTGTTTGCATTCTCACGGCTTTGGGTATTAATAGACTATCTTCATTGTTAATATAAACTTGGTTATAAAAAGATTAATGCTTGATAACACTATCATAAAAATTACATCAAAAAATCAACCAAAATTTTAAGTTGTTGACCTTAAATGTCAAAATTTTATTATGCACATTGTGTTTAAGAATGGATTTTGATGAGATTCACTTAAGTATTTTTAGAATTTCCTTTTGTTTTTTTCCAAAAAAATTTAGGTAGCCATACTTTCATGCATTGATTTTTTTTAAATAAAAATGATTTTTTGTGATTTTGTATTTATCATGGTAATGCTTATAATTTGCTTAAAAGAAAGAGGGGACAACTCTTTTGAATATAGATATAAAGGGAATCTTTGTTCATCACTTCTTTTCTAATCAATAAAAATTGTAACAATTGTTTCACAAAAATAGCAAATATCACTTATATGTGATAAATAATAATTGTGTTTTTTTTAGATGTTGCTTAAAAAGAGATATTTTCTGTTATTGAAAATGGTTACTAGAATAATTCAAGTTGTACATGAATGTTTTTTTACGTAAATATATAGTTGATATTAGAAATATATACATCTAATATTTGAATTAACTTCTAAAGTTCCTTGACTATGTTTCACCAAAAAACGCTTCAAAACTGTCATTTCCAATGTAAAAAGCATGAATGACTATAAATAATTATTTTCTAATTCTAACTATAAGATCTTCAAAACAATTATTGTCGGAGATAGCTCAAAAAATTTCACCATAATCGATCGTAGAGATTAGAAGATTATAACAATTGAAATTTAAAAACAAACTTATTTGACACAATTTTTACTAGGTCGACATACTCTAACTTTTTTTTCCTTAGGAATTTGCATTATGGATTTTGGCGGTTTTGGTGGATGACAAAGACAACTAAGTGAACTAATTGTAAATAAATAAATAATTACACACAAAATACAAGTGTAGCATGTTGAAAACAATATATTTATTAAGTTGAATACAAGAGAATGCCTGTTCATATTTCTTTCCTATAAATTCCATTATATTATAAAGTTCCAATCCAAACGGTCAAAGTAAAGATTGATGTTCACACTTTAAGTGAAAAAAAGAAAAAACCTCGAAAAACAAATTTTCTAACTTTTATGAAGAAAAGAAGAAGTTCATTTAGTTACTACCTGAAACAGCAAGAATTTGATATTTTGTGGAGTGAACATTTTGTACTAAAAATAATAATTTATTGGGAAATCTCAAAAATGTCAACCTTAAGTATTTATAGAAAATTTCTCAGAGATAACAGATATATTTAGCATGGCTATCCAAATCGCCCGCTGAACACCAAATTTCACTTTAGGTACCATAACTATTTTTTGAAATGTCTGATCAGAAAAAAAATAAAAAATAAAAAATAAATTAAATAAATAAATTCCTCAAAGTGCTTGCTACAACAAACATTCACAAAAAGTTTCCAAAAATCTCGACTTAATTGAAGTCGCAGGTACATGCCCGAATTCTAAAAAAGCCCAAATGTAGAAGATTGTCCTTTAGGAGTTAAATTGAGATAATATGGTACTTGGCTTCATAGGAGCAATTCATCTCACTATTGATAATTAAAGAAATCAACACTCATTTTCAAGACATTAAAGTGCCTTAAATATTATTATGAAATCTTTTAAAGACATTTTTTAATAGAATTATCTTAACAAATTCCACTATTTAATGGTATCTTATATCTAAATTAAATACAAAAAATATACCAAAATCACGTGCATAAATTTATAATTTATTATTAGCAATATGGTCAAATAATTTTTGTCAAAATATATAGATTATATGATACTAAATACGTGATCTCAAATTATCTTTTTACTAAAAATCTTTCATGTTCAAAAGAAACCATTGCTTATTAAGAATAAAATACAAAAAATCAAAATAAGAACATGTATATTAATAATTTAAATCTGAGTCATTATTGAACAAATTTTTGTTTAAAGGCATTGAATATTTCTTCTTGTCAGTTAAATATTAACATTGGTGATTTTTATTATTGTATCAAGTTCTCGTGATATAATTATTTTTAAAACTATCTTTAATGTTTTCAATACTAACATTTTAATCACAATTAGCAAAAACCAAACGTAGATCTTTGCAAAATAAAGCAACTGTAAATTATTGCAATAACTTATAAAATAAAACAAACACTTTACTTAAACATACGTTTGAGAAAAAATATACAAAATTGATGAGTATCTAATTTTACATAAAACATAAATAAAGCAATGATTTGAAAAATAATAGCTTGTAGTTGATGAATTCATTTAATAAAAAATAATAATTTAAAAATTAATTTAAAATATGTTTCATAAATGATTAATATCTTTTTTGCATAAAATGTGATACAAAGATATAATGACACATAGAAATATTTATAAGTGAATATCAAACATTTTTTATTTTATCTATGCATATTTATTAGACAAATAGATTAAATTAGCAAGAAGCTATTGATATAAATTTTGGGCATTAAAATTTATTTATACTCTATCGCACAAATACCAAAAAGAGTTATTTTCAAGTAGTTACAATGAAGATTACAATAAGCATATTTAAAGACCTATTCAATTTCACTTGAATATAGATTATTTAAATTACTACAAGGAAATGTAATCAACAATTGATTTACAAAGCATTAAATTTGTACGATGTACATTTCAATATATCATGTGACAAGTGATATTTATATTAATGCAATTTAATACTCATCACAAGTACATGAAAATGGAATAATTCATTTAGCTAAATACAAATTGATACAATATTTTCTGCGAAATTATATGCAAGAATTTAAATCCTTCAATTCTTCAATTACAGGTTTTTGACAAAGACTAGGGCACCTATTCTATCACTCAAAATGTGGAACTTAACAGAACTAAGAAGGATGAAAATATATTTCTTTTCCTAAAGGGTGCACCCCTTGCCAATAGATATGTCGTTAAGTGTTACACCATTTCTTAAAGTTGAGTCCTTTGAGGCATTCGCACCTTATGTCTTTGTTCTTATGTTATTTCTTAACTAATTCTAATTCTATATATGCTTGGAGCATTTTTTAAGCCGTTTTCATATTCTAAGGTTTATTGTTTAAAATTAACACTTATATTCTAGTTTTTTCTTTTTGATTTTTAAGCCATATTTTCATTAATTTTAAAGAAAAAAGGTATATGATTCAAAAGTAACTCCACAACCTCAACTTCAAAAACTCAAACCATTCTTAGATGACTACTTGATTTAAACAAGGAACAATTGCTCTTTGCCAATAATTATTTTAAGAACGTCCAATTTTTAAAAAGGCTTCTTTTACAAATTCATTTGTAACAAGTAAACGGTTGTAATAGTTAATGGTTGAATTACTCAATCTCTCTCATGTCTTTAAAAAGCATGAAAAGAAATTTATCCCTCACCTGACATTTTGCTTAATAAAGCTAAAACAATTATAACACAATGTATAATCCTTGTTGTAAATTTTTAGTGATTTAATTTGAGAATGATTCGATAAGAGCACTCATTTCTTTATCAAGTTAGTCCACAACAACTTTTAGTCTTCCAAGTAGCTTTGGCAATGGAGTTCAATCGAGCAGGTTGTCAAGGTGTCTATATTAAATATACAGTAATATAAAAAGAAGTTAACCAGAGCCAATTAATCTTATTTCTATACATCATAATATAAGCTTTATGATGACAATAAAGATTGCTTGAATCATAGTATTTAGGTTCAAAATGTAAAATGAATATCCTAAATATTTTAAGACGAATTTGTAACATGTAAAACAACCATTAAAAGTTTGTTATACATAGATAAAAAGAAACAAAATGGCACAATTTGTCGTAGTCAATTCACATAAGAGAGAATTTTTTTACTAACTATAATATTTTGTAAAACATTAGTTTTGTCATGACCTTATCTTTAATCTTATTGACATTCTCAATTTGAAAAGATATTTAATTCTTTCTTTAAATTCAAAACTATGGTATCGAATATAATTTTTGAAAAGTTTTAAAATATGCTTTACTCGACTAAATGCATATCAAGTTGAAAGATTGTAGATATGTATCATTGTTTAATCTACAAGTTTTTTAAATATTTCAATTTGCTATTGTAATCCAACTTAAATTATTTCATCATCCACATCCTTGTATAATTATATATGTTGTTTCAAGCAAATTACAATTCTTATGTACAAAAAATGAGTATTTTTTTTATTCGTATGATTGATTTAATGATTGTATTCTCTAAATTAGTTGATAAAAGAAAGATTAATTCATAGATGTATTAAATATTTATCAAACAATAATATTAAAAAATCTTTTATGAATTTGGACAAAAAAGTGTTAGACTTTATTCCATAGGTAATTTTGAATTCATATATCCATATATATATATATATATATATATATATATATATATATATATATATATATATATATCCATGCATTTTGTTGGAATATCCTATCAACATTAAGATGATGGCATTGTGGACATACTTACAAAAACTGCAATTATTTTTACAAAAACTGCAATAATTTTATGTAAGTAAATACACCGGCTTTAAAAAAAAAAAAAATTACTTGCTAATTTACATGGCCAATAATTGGCTGTTGGAAATGTGCGTGATAATTACTAGATATCCTTGAAATAAGTAACTAGTACGGTATAAACCTTTCTATATTCAGAAGGTGTAACTGTTCCTATAAAGGCATCATAGTAGATATAGAAAGATGTGCACAATGCATAATACTTCTTGTGTACCTTTGAAGAATAAAAGTTTTGTCTTTGTTTAGTAGATATCGCACTTCTCTTTAGAAAATCCTTTGACACGTCAAGCAATTAAAACATCAAAGATCAAACGGTTATGGAATTTTTAACTTTCAATATTAAAAAAGAGTTTTGTAAAAAAAGAATAGTTCATATAATAAGAAAGGAGGGTGTTTTCGTATGTTTTTTTGCGCATGACATTTTATGCATGGAATAAATGGTTATTTGATCAAGTTCCAGAGTAGACCCTGATTAGAAGGTTCCACGCACAGACTTACGAGTCCTTCATCAAATAGAACAATTTTTTCACGTTCCCCACATGTTACATGATTCAAATGTAACAACATTGCCTCCTCTTTCGTCAACACTGGCATTCCTATACAATCTTCACTCCGAATATGTGAGCTCTCTTAGAGCATGTGTTGCGACTATCACAACACCTCCTTCTGCCTGCCCGGTTCCAAAAAGAGTCTTGCCTTGCTTTCTCGCCTCTAAGTTGTCAGAAGATTATCAATAGCTAGAAACAGGTCTCGCTTCACAATGCATTTCCCCAATTTGTCTCGACACTCCAACCTTGAAAGGAATCTAATGATTTGGAGAAGATTTCTCGATAAATAACTATGGTTATGTATTGCACTTAACAAATTTGTTGATTTGATCTCCGAGACTGTTCAACGTAAAATTAGGTTCATATGTTATATTGTTTAGTGAAGTTACTATTTTTTTGGGCAAGCCTATACGTAAAGATTATGCCATGAACTGACAACTGTTAGTTACATTTTTGCCAAAATGCGTAAATCAAAACAAGAGAACAATATTTGTACCCAACATCACTTCGTATATATAATTTCATTGACTTGTAAAATTTGTGTGGTATTCTACACCATGTAGTTATAATACGATAGATTTTTGAGCCTTTTATGTTGATATAAAAGCTAAAGCACTTCCCCTAGTAATTTTATTATTAATAAATAATATAATAATAAAATTATTTATAGAGGGATATTATCCTGATCAATTCAATGAAAATATGTCCTCAAGCATTTATATTGATCTACATATTATGGTTAAATATGAATTTTTAAATTTGTATAATTAAATAGTAGAATAACATATTATAACACTTTTATTGCTAAAAAATATAGTCATCTTAACAAATGTGTTTTTACAATAAATTTAAAATATCATTTCATAGGACTATATTGTACATCCTTTTATATATTCATCTTTCTTTAAATAATATCAAAGAACTAAATAAAATTGCATAATTAGATTTTTAAAGTTGAACAATATATATATACATATATTCATATATTTATATATTTATATTAAACTTATAAATTTGAAAATTTATCCATTGATATATGAAAGTTTCAATTTATTTTTATATAAAAATAGATTTATCATAAACTATAAAATTGAATTTATATTAATTCACCTACTTAAATGTTAGGAACATGGCTGATAATTGTGAGCTTAGTCACAATTATAGGTTTTATGGTCGTGACTAAGTCCACTCTTATCAACTTTGTTCCTAACATTATTGGCTTTTGAATTTAAAACCATGTATATATCATTTATGATTATTTCAAGGACTTAAAAATGTCATTTTAAAAAAAAACATAAAGTATACGTCCATATTTCAATATAATTGCAAAATCATCATTATTTTATGGCAAAATTAACATTAATAAAAAACCTTGTTTTTTGAGTTTATTTGTTGATTATCTTATTATATTGAATTTTGATTTGATAACAAAGCTAAGTTCTCTAATATAACAACGTTTGTAATTCAAATTTTGTAGGTTTTGCATTGATGTTCCAAAAAGACATTTAAAAATTAAAAATAAATTTTCATATATCAATGGATAAATATCCAAATTTATAATCTTAATATAAATAATCATTATTTTATCAACTTTAAAATAAAAAGTATGCAATTTTATTTAGTTCTTTGATATTATTTAAAGAAAGATTGATATATAGAAGCATGTACAATAAAGTTCTATGAAATGATTTTTTAGTTTATTGCAAAATACATCTATAAACATGACTATTTTTTTAGCAATAAAAGTGTAATAAATATGTCATTTTATTGTCTAATAATAAAAAGCTTAAATCCATATTTAACCATGATACGTAGATCAATATGAACGGTTGAGGACATATTTTCATTCTAACATGCAATCTGAAGTTGGACAACACAAAATGACCAAAAATATATAAAAAAAGAAACAAATAAGTAATTATATTTAAATCATGTTATTATGATTTCACTTTAATTTTAAAAAGTTTTAAATTGTCAAATAATAAGAAAATTAGTACCAAAATTTCTAAAAATTGACATTGCTAAAGGACTTGCCATGTGATAAAAATATATAATAGCTACTTCAACTTGCTCTTAGAGTCAATTAGTGAATTGAGAAAGTTCTCCAATCTAATGTTCCATGTGTGTGATGGAACATGACTAACTTACGGTTACCACAGTAACAACGGTTAGAATAAACGGGTCAAGGACTTGGAGTAGTTTAAGAGGTTAAGGTAGTTGGGGTAGTTGAGATAGTTAGGGTAGTTGAGATAATTGGAATAATTCGAGTAATTGGAGTAATTGGAGTAATTAGAGTAGTTGGAGTAGTTGGGGTAGTTGGGTGGTTACGAAAAGGTAATCGCAATAGAAACTACGGAACTTATGAAGGTAGAGAGAGAGAGTCTTTCCTCACTCTTCCTCTTGTATTTTGTAGTTCTAGTTTTACAGGAGTTCCCAAATTTAGATGAATTGATCAAGATAATATCCTTCTCTAAATAGTTTAACTATCAAACTATTAATTAATTATGATTATATTTATATTTATATTATTTATATTAAAAGCTGAAATTTATTCTATCCATTAAAAATAATATTTGAAATGATGATTCTGATAAACATATGCAATAAAAAATTGAATATAAAAGCTTATTTTATTAATTGTTATATTCAACATAAATCTTCTTATATATTTTTCCAAATTTAAATTTGAAGCATTTATCACTTAAAAGAACATGTTAAAAAATTACATTAATAATGTTGGAACTAGACCTCACATAATGAATAAAAACCAATTTAGTAGTGCAAATAGAGACTAAAGGAGCTAGAGTGGTTATGTAAATCGGATGTTAGGAAGACATGCAATAGGAATAGGGTTAGGGACTTTAAGAAACGACATAGCGTGAACAGGGTAGAAACTGTTAACGGTTAGTGGCTGATGCAGCCGTCCTACGGGGCGGTTGCTGGGCGGCGGAGCCAGCAATTGGCCAATTGCTGGCCACAATCTGTAAAGTATTTAAGCACAGTGAGGGACAAATTCCTCAGTGTGCATTCTAATTAATAAATGATTATTTGTGACGAGTGAATTGTCCATTATCCCTAATCTTTAACATCGGAGAACTTAAGAGTTGAAAGGGCTCAAAGTAGTTAGGATAGTTAATTGAATGTCCTATACTTTAGCAATGTGAAGGCGACTACCCTCACTTTGCATTCTTTTCTTTTGTTGCATCTACGATAAATCCATATTCATCGAATGAGTGTCAATAAGATTTGGTTCTTAACAAGTATAGTATATAAGACGATATATGCCAATGTTGATACTATATTTTAATGAAATGAATTTTATCATAAATTACCATTTAAAAAACAATAAATAATATTTTTGAACTTTAGATTATATAATTTTAATAATTATTTATATATATATGAAAGTGAATATGACATGTGTTTATTAAATATAAGATAATGGAATTATACAAAATTAAAAAGAACATGCATTTGAAAATTAGATTTCCAAAACTTTCATCATGTTATGAAAGTGTTACTTATGGAATAAAGTCTAAATTTTTCTTTGTGTAATGTATAATTTTTTTT
Organism: Ceratodon purpureus; assembly: GCA_014871385.1. Classification (NCBI taxonomy): domain Eukaryota; kingdom Viridiplantae; phylum Streptophyta; class Bryopsida; order Pseudoditrichales; family Ditrichaceae; genus Ceratodon; species Ceratodon purpureus. The sequence goes on along the minus strand of MU104855.1, from coordinate 108,541 downwards.
TTAATATTATTATTTTATAATTTTTAATACATCCACGGTTTACGTTAATGTATTTAATATGATTGTAAAAAAATATGTCTAAAATTCCAAAACTTATACAATAATAATAATCATTCATGAAATAATCTATTATTTTAACAAAAAATAATAATGTACAGAATACAGCTATGAAATCTTTTATATGAATACTATTTTTTTTAATAATATTCATAATATAATAATACTATTGAATCACTTTATAAGTCAATATTGTAATTTGTTTGAAACAATATATACAATCATATAAGGATCTAAATGATGAAAATACTTTATTTTACATGCTTCTAAATGCCAATCTTTGTTTAAATAATATCAAAGAACTAAATAAAATTGTATACTATTATTTTGATGTTTTAAAAAAATAATTTATTTATATTAAACATTAAATTTTGAAAATTCATCCATTGATATATGAAATTTTTAATTTATTTTTATATAAGAATAAATTTATGATAAATTATAAAATACAATTCATGTTAATTCACCATGTTTTATACTTACAGGCTTTTGATTTTAAATCGATTTATCTTACATATGATTTCTTTCAAGGACTTAAATATATATATATTTTAAGATAAAGTCTACATCCATTAATGTAATTGCAAAATCATAATTATATTATCAAAAAATTAACAATAATAAAACCTTGTTTTCTAGTTTATTTGTTGATTTATTATTTTATTGAATTATGAATTGATGACAAAGCCAAGTCCTCCAATATAACAAAGTGTGTAATTCGAATTTTGTGGATTTTGCCTCAATGTCTCAAAAGGACATTTAAAAATTAAAATTGAACATTTTTATTAAAAGCATATGTGATTTCTTTTTATAATTTATAACATTTTCATTAATTTGTGGTGCTTAGAATTTTCTCATTTATCTTTTGTAATTCTTAGAGGGATGGGAATTAATATCTTTAAGTCTAAAATAAATTATCATAAGAGAGAATGTTAGTTTAATTAGTTTTAAATAAAAAAATCAGAAAAATCATCCATTAATTTTGTTCTCCACCTTGTACATATTTATTTAAAAATAAAAAATGTATTTAATAATTCCATAGTCTACTATTTTCGCATCTTGAGACCAACTTGAGGCAATTCCAATATAATTTGGAATAAATAAGGTGATGTATATCCTCAATTTTACATTTGAAGGAGATGAAGGTAGTTTCAACTCCTTCATCATTAACTCTTTAAAGACCGGCTGCATTTTGGAAGAGGTGGTAGCAAATAGTTGTCATTTCAATAATCTTTTTAACTTTTAGGACAAATTAGCAATTAAAAAATATAATTGCGATGATCTTAATGATCATCGCAATATGATATTGTTAAATAATAAAATTTAGACTTTGGACGCATATGATTTGCAAGATTATAACTTACAAATATATTAAATGTTTTTTTCACCCAATGATCAGATTGTAAAGCCTCCATCAAAAATTTCTTAAACATTTCTGACACATTCAAGAAATTGTACTTCAACAATTTGATGTAGTTATTTGTGTTATGAAAAATTTATAAAAATAGCTCATCCATATGTTTTAGAAGCCATGAGAAAATCAGTGTGTAATAATAGAGGATTAGCTTTTCACATAATTATAAGGATATTTTTTGAAGGCCAATGTAAATTCCAAAAAAGAAGAAATGGTAAAAATGAATGGTTATATTTATGGAATTATGTAATTTGAAAAGTTGAAGAAGAGAAAGAGTATAAATACAATCTATTGCAAAACGCATGAGTTGTAAATAAAATCTAAATCGTTTTTTAAAACAACAAAAAATAAAAAATCTTCCATTTTCAAACCTGGAATGGGGCAACCTTGGATTTGGTTAACTTATCTAGGCAACACCTTCAAAAATTTCCAAATGTCTTATTTGCATCTCATTGGCTGCGATTTATTCTAAGAGCAATTAAGTCCATGCCATGATTTTTGTAGTAGCTAGAGCTACTTTATTTAAATTGTTAGCATACGGGTAATAAGTCTCTTTTTGTCACTTCTCGCAAAGGCGGCTCTTGGTCAGCACAACTATTTCCTGCCTGTGATCGCTCACTCAGCACTATCAAGCCATTCCATCCCCACATCCACTCAAACGAGTCCATCAGAGTTTGAACCCGGATCGGATAAATGAGACGAACACTCACATTCAACCAACAATGAACTCGTGGCTTGATGTCCAAAATATCACTACAAACTATCCTATTAGCCTGTTTTATTGATTTCATGTTACTAGTTACTTGTGACTAAAGTGTCTACTCTCAAAAGGAGGGAATAGATCTTTACTTCCATACCTTTGTCCTGTGGGCTTTGGATTGGAGGTAGGTCGAACAGACACTTAATTCACGTCGGTCTCCTCCAGAGACCGAAGTTTTTTTTTTTTTTCTCTTTCTCTCCATACCATGGAATATGAAGGTCGTAAATTTTGGAAACAAAGTCAGGATTTTTTAAAATATGTAAATTTTTAGAATTGAAAACTATACTCCATTTCAAAATTCAAAAATTATAAATATCTATTTCAAATTTGCCTCGAGCTGCCCTAAAAGGGCTACAATTCACTTTGTGCTCCTTTGTCAAGAAGTGATTTAGAAGGAGTATTTCAACATCTGGTCTTCAACATGGCTTTTACCTCGCATATAAATTGTGTCTAAAGACCACTTCATATTATGGTGACGTTGCTTTTAGTGAATTTTGATGCCAATAGTTTGAGCTTTGAGCAAAAATTTGGACTAGTAGAAAATGGCAAATTCAAAACATCTTTTGAAAATATGGTTTATTTATTTTTTGTTCAAATATGCTTAAAAGGAAAAAAACCTTGACCATTTAATGATTTGTAATCCTCCACAAGCAATGCCATGTACTATTCATCAATCCTTTTACATTCATTGATGCTCCGGTTGTATTAATTTAAAAATGTCTTATTTTGATTAGCTATAGCTTCCGCATAATAATGAATTTATTGCTGAAATAATTTCCACATATTTTTCATTACTTTATACACCTTCATCAATCTTTTTATTTTTATTTTTTTATTTTTTAATTGTTTATTTAAAAATAAGATGTATATAACACTTGATTTCTAGGCTTTGAATTTTGGGGCTTGGCTTTGGGCATGGGCTTTGGAGTTCAACACTATGACCAACAATTTTTATATTTTGATGTAGTTCTTCAACCCAACACTTTGGACTCTTGTTTTGAATCGGGCTAGAAATTTGATAGGCAGACGATGTATTTATTTATTTATTTTTTGAGACACACGAATTACTTTTCGCAATCTGCGACGCAACAAATGAGTGGCTTTCGCAATCCATCGCCAAGGTTTTCCATCCGGTATAAGTGAGATTTAACAATCGATCAGAATTAAACTGCCAACCCCGTGGCAACCCCGGCAACAACCGAAGATTATCCAAGTCCATCATCTGGTAGTTTAAGGTCATTCTCGACTAGCAGACGATATACTTTGGCCCAATGTGAAGTGGCCTAGAGTCATGGTTCGTTTTGGGTGGGTCAACCTCCCAAGTTCAGCCTGTTGTCTGCCTTGTTGTCCGAGTTCTAGGTCTTCAGCAACCTGCTAAGGTGCCTCTGTATGAAGTGGCTATGGAAGATGGGAGGCCTACATGGGCCTGCCTGGCAAAGTCAGTTTCAGTATGTCTAATGAATTGTTGGAGAAGCTCAGTGCAGAGTGCCCACAGGCTCACTGCATCCACATCTTCAAGGACTCTGTAAGGATTCCACTCAGACTCTTTCAGGTCACATCATGCACGGCCATGCACTGAACGTTCGCACGTGACATAACATTGGAGCTATCCTTATTTCCATGGCCCTTTGTATCAGTTGAAGCCTTGTTCTTACAATCATAATCATGGAGGCCATACAAACTTACTACTGCCTTTCCTTTTGATGATTGTATGGTTCGGATCCCATACACATTGTGCAATGAAGAAGTTGTCAAACTGAAAAAATGGGCTTGCAGCAATTCATCAACATAAAACCGAACAATAGTATCCTAGTGTGAAACGGGATATAATATGTCAGGATATGTCACACACTTGCAATTAGTCAGAATTGTAGGGATGCAATTTTAGTCAAAGCTTGATTTAATAATCAAATTGTCTCAATTTTATGAGGTCATAGCAAGAACCCAAGATGAGTTCATCACAGGATTATTCTGTAACTATGATGAAAAGATAATATAGACTGGGCATTTTATTCACGTAATACAATGAGGAGATGAAAGTTACCAACATTTTAATAATAAGACATGTGAATACCTGTAGTTGGACTTTTCCACACAAATTATTTGAAGAATGGAATTTTTGAATATTGACCTTGTATAAGACATGGGCCTCCATGTGCCACACCCCGCAGACCTGGATGAGCCTTACATGTAAGTTATGAATAATTTGGTATGTGGAGCACTTTGGCACACATACTCTACATTTCCTCATCAAATTAGCCCAGCCTAACAAATTTGTCAGAAATGAGCTCTATATGGGAAAAAATATATTTATGAAGCAAGTGCTTGGCCAATCAAATGGCACTCGTAAAAGCACTAACAAGTAAAACAAGGAATTTCTGTCTTCTTCACATGGATCTCCATGTAGATGCATCATGGATCTTTGAATACACAGAACCAAAACTTGGGGGTCCTAAAGCCATGCTCGCTTTTGAGACTAGGGTATGATAACTTTGTGACATTGAATCCACTCGCTCTTCATTTGTATGTTGCACAAGGAGGACCACACAAAGGAAAAGCCTTCCTAGTGGCCATGAAGGATTGAAACCCCTGCGTGGTAATCCATTGGCTCTTCACTCCTGTCAAAAGTACATGTCGCTACACATTCAGATGCCAACTAGGCTCGCATCCAATTAAACTACGCCACCACTAGATTTGAAGACCTGGAGTCTTAGTCATCACATGCTTTCCTCCCCCAACATGGGCACTTGAATGGAGATATACCAACTAGCAATATTCCAACTGTTGAAAAACATTCAGATAATGGATCATAGTTTGTTGCTGGTGGAAAAATAAACAAATCAGCAATTGCAGTTGAGTGAGTGCCTTTCAAATTAGCATTAGTTTTGTTGGAATACATTTCTAAGATATGGTACAGAGTTTGCCACTATTGGTAAAATTAGTGATAATTGTAGTTGTGTGAGTATCTTTCAATATGTGCAGCCTGAAAGCACAAAGGACCACACTTATGTAGAAAAAAACACCAAGCATTCCTTCAATTGGAAATCAGTTAAACAAACAATTACTTCATTTAGGAACCATACAAAGAAACAATTACTTCTCATAGTCTTCCAAGTTTAAGAGACACAGTTACAACATCAACACCATCCATGCAAATACGGTATGCACTGGAGGTTAAAATATTCACTTTAAGCAGTCCACTCAAGCCTTGTGTAAATGGAAATTAAACATGTACACTGATTAGAATTCCGAGCTTGTGTAAATGGAATGTAAATGCACACTGATAAGAATAACCGGTGATTAAAATTCCCGGTTGCCAGAAATGAAACAGTCGCTGATTTTATGATAGAACACAAATTTAATCGATGAAGGATAATGAGATGTGGTCAGTTGCAGGACCATGAACATGCGACTGAACGCAAAGGCTTGCACAAATCCCGAACCAACTTAGTGAAATTGACCACCAGTGATGTCGCAGTTGAACGCGAATTCAATAAAAATTGCACGAAATTCGCATCCCATCGCATCCATCGCAACGCATCGCATCGCATCGCGGAGTCGCATCGCGCGGCGGAGAGGGAGTGATATCGACGACTCACGCGCGCAGGCAGCAGCGCCCGCGACGCCCATCCAACGCTCCCAGCCCGAACCAGTGGGGTAGCAAGCGATCGCAGGAGAGAGAGAGAGCGAGAGAGAGAGAAAAAGGGCTCCGGATTGAGGCTGGAGGCGAAAGGAGCCATCCATTTGTGTGCCCATCGTCACTCCCTGTTCCCGGATAAGGCGCTGCACCCACACAAGCACACACTCGCAATCCCACCTCCCTCCCCCCTGCTCATCCGCTCCCCCTCCCTTCTCCCATAATTGCTGCCCCCACTCCTCCCTCTCAGGAATTCACTGCAGCTCAGGTACCACACCATCTAGCTCCCCTTGTCCTGTCCCTCATCTCCTACCTGCATGCACTCCCAGTTCCTCACAACCTTGTCTAGAATTAGCTAGACTCATCTTGTCGGATTCTAACGCTTGGTTAGTTGGTTCATCTCTCGCAATTTAGCACAAGGTTGCAGTTTGTGGTAGTTTGTGGTAGTTTTGTTCTAGTTTTGTTCTAGTTGTTGGAGATCTGGTCAAGGTTTGAGTTGAATTCTGTGATGGTTTGTTAGATTTTGGAATGTGGGAAGAGAGTGGTTTGGGTGATGGAAGATTTGTGTTTGTGTTTTGGATGTGGAGTTCGGTGGGAGTGAATGTGGGCCCATGCGCCGAAGATATGCGAGTTTTCGGGGGATGGTCTTATCGTGTGTGTGGGGAGGAATTTGTGGTGTTGTCTCGGGGTGGTGTGGGTTGACGGTTTGGGAGGATAAAGTAGAGGGTGAGTGAGGGTGGTTTTTGTGGATGTGATCCGTGTGTGGATGGAGTTGTGAGTGGCGAATTGAGAGTCGTGGATATGTTGTGCAGGATTTTGCGTGGACTGGGTGGGGCAATGAGGGTGAGCTTGTAGCGTTGTGAGAAAAGGAGGGTGCGTTGTGAAGCTGCGTGACAGCGGGAAGGAGTTGCGTTTCGCGTCTTCGTTTCTTCGTCCACCATGTCGACCGAGGTTGTGAACGTGTCTGAGTATGAGGAGCTCGCCAGGCAGAAGCTCCCCAAGATGGTTTATGACTACTACGCGTCGGGCGCGGAGGATCAGTGGACCTTGAAGGAGAATCGCAGTGCCTTCGAGCGCATCAGGTACTTTTCGCAATGTGGTTTTCTCTTGCTCCTGAACCTTGCAATTATCTCTGCTTTTTCCGGGTCACGGAAATTGACATTCTCTGAGGATGCTTTGTACAGATTCCGTCCTCGCATTCTCATCGACGTGACCAAGGTCGACCTGTCCACCAACATCCTGGGCTTCAACATCTCCATGCCCATCATGGTGGCACCCACGGCTATGCAGAGGATGGCTCACCCCGAAGGTGAATTGGCCACCGCCAGAGCCGTTGCCAAACACGACACCATCATGGTGAGCCTCCGACCAAAAGGATTCTGAATTTTTTCTATGCCATCTCTTTCACTTTCTGTTGTTGGATCTGGTTGTTCAATTAATTTATTTTTTTGTGTCTGCGTTTATCCAGACTTTGTCATCGTGGGCCACCAGCAGCGTGGAGGAGGTTGCATCCGTTGGACCCGGCATCCGTTTCTTCCAGTTGTACGTGTACAAGGACAGGAACGTTGTCGCCCAGTTGGTGCGTCGTGCGGAGAGGGCAGGCTTCAAGGCTATCGCCCTCACTGTCGACACTCCTCGTCTTGGACGTCGTGAGTCTGACATCAAGAACAGGTAATTTTCCCAACCATAATTGTAATGGCCGCTGAATTTGGAAATTAGAGGACGTACTCTTGCTCAAACAATTGTCCTTGATGTTATTTCTCCTTCTCATGGTTGCGTTCGTTCATCATGCAGGTTTGCCTTGCCAAAGCACCTGACCTTGGCCAACTTCGAGGGTTTGGACCTCGGACAGATGGACAAGGTAGGATAGCTCTGAAAATTCGATGCCCCATGTGTCTTTGTATTATCTCCATCTGATTTGAGTTTTTCTCTTGGGGATTGTTGAATTTCTCTGATCATCCATTATTTGACATGGATGTGATTTGTGGATGCAGACTCAGGACTCTGGATTGGCTTCCTACGTCGCCGGTCAAATTGACAGGTCCCTGAGCTGGAAGGTACGTAGGACAGTATGGCACCCTCACGCCTTCCTTTTTTGTAGATCATTTGAAACATGCACTGTTGAATTGTGTGGAATTCCTGTGTTCATATACATTGTACATGACAATGTTTTTTCGCTAACTGGGTTCTCCCCTGTTTGTTTCCAGGACGTGAAATGGTTGCAGACCATCACCAAGCTCCCAATCCTTGTCAAGGGTGTCATCACTGCTGAGGATAGTGAGTGTTTCCTCCACAAACTAAATCGCATATGGGCTCATCAACAAAGTACATTTTGTATGTTGCAGATCATTTCTCTACTTAGAAACTTACCCTTTTTTGAAATCTGATGTTTACAGCCAAGCTTGCCATCCAAAGCGGAGCGGCCGGTATCATCGTCTCAAACCACGGTGCTCGTCAGCTCGACTACGTCTCTGCAACAATCTCAGCTCTTGAGGAGGTTGGTTTGATTCGATCCCTTGTGAATATGTGTTGAATAAGGAACTTGCATTCATCATCATTCTTGAATTGACGTATCGAGCCAGTTTTACTACTAAGAAATCTTCGTTTAAGAATTCATTCTAAGTGCATTCGTTTGTGGGCCAGGTTGTGCAAGCCGCAGCTGGAAGGCTGCCCGTCTTCCTGGACGGAGGAGTTCGCCGTGGTACCGATGTGCTCAAGGCCCTTGCTCTCGGAGCATCCGGTGTCTTCGTAAGTAACCCTAAACCTAGATAAGATGTGAATATTACCTTGGTTGTCGACCTTGCCTTGATTTTTACGACGTCGATTGTTTACTATCAATTGACATCTTTTCCAATCGTTCCAGGTTGGAAGGCCCGTCGTGTTCGGCCTCGCTTGCGATGGTCAGCAGGGTGTGGAGAAGGTGCTGCAGATGTTGAGGGATGAGTTTGAACTGGCAATGGCGTTGGCTGGCTGCACAAAGGTGTCGGACATCAACCGAACTCATGTACAAACTGAGGCAGAGCGCTTTCACGCGAAGATGTAAAACAGGAGCAACGATCTTCCAAATCTGGCGACCAAACTTGTACAATTAATCCATTACGGATTTAAGACATGCACAGAGAGCTCATCTTCATGTGGACACTCCGACATCGCATCGAACTCAGTAACGTACTTTTAGGCTTGCCTCGGAGGCGAGTCGTCTATTGGTAGCTGCAGAAGAATTGGAACTAGATGACGTTTAGCAAATTTCATTTGCATCTTGGTGTACTTATGCGATTATTGATCAAATATAAACTAGTGTGACTGTCTTGTGATATCAATTTCTTTACCAGATACATTCGTCTTCTATGTGACTCGTTCTATCGAGGCTTGATAGCTCGCTTGTGATTTTCCTCGTTTTCGTATACAACTGCTTCATCTGCGTCCAATCTTTGAAGAAATGCTGTTACACGGTCAAGTTCTTTAGTTCATGTTTACTTGTTGCCTGCTGTTTGACAGATTCAATCAGAACATCTTGTATACAAAAATAATTCTCTTGCGCGTCTCGAAACAGAACATAAGTCACAGTTGCTCAATCATGTGCCAACTTGCTTCATTCCTGAATCCCAGTTCATCCACACGTCAATCCGGCAATAGGGAGTGAAATATCAACTTCCTTGCACTTGCTCTGCAATGTTAACAAGTCAAATCCATCTCTAAAATTCCTCTAACAATTGTATGTTTGTAGACGGATGAGCCTCACTGCCACTTGTCACAGCAATTCCTTCTCATCTGACCTGAACCTGTATCCAAAACTCTCTATCCATTGAGGAATCGCCCATGTTCTCATCGTTTGCCCAAGCTGTCCTTGTTTTTACAATTCTCGATTCACTGTAGCCCAAGCTCAATATTTCGTTCTCTCGTAGCTCCACACAGGCCCGGTCACGGTGGATCCGGCAACAATACTTGGAAGTCGCTACGCTCTCTAGAGTGAGCAGAGGAGACGACGTCTATTGAGTACATCACAAGGTGATATTGGGCATGCAATCACACGAAATGATGGCGTGAATTATGAGAGAGAAGGATTTGTTCTGCGTCCTCGTCAGGATAGATTTAGGGTAACAAATAAATTAGCTGCCTGTTGTTAGAGCGCATGATGGCCACGGCGAGCAACGATGAGAGCATGGATCCGGAGCTCTGGGGCACGCTCCAGAACCACCTCGACCTGAAGAGCATCTACGCCAAGTTGCCATTGGGCGAGTTCTTCCAGCTGCGTCTCGTTTGCAAGGAGTGGAACCAACTGGCGTCAGATCGAGAGTTTCTCCAAACCAGCTTCCCCACTCCTCTCGCCAGACCATTCTTCCTCGTCTCTGGGCAACACGTTGACAGGACGCTGAACCGGTTGCTCTACTTCGATGCCTCCACGAGGCGTTGGAATTCGACCCCATCTCCTGGTCACTACCTCGACGTCGATGGCTTGCTCTACTCCTACGAACTCGACCGCGGCTACTACACTCAGCAGGTGTTCGACCTCCACACGAGAGTTTGCCACAAGCTGCCCCGCGTTCTGGAAGATGGCGGGGAGCCGTTTGTTGCTCTCAGAGTTGACACATCCATCTCCCCTCATAGCTTCCAAGTTGTCTACGCGGGCGCCATGATTCCAACTCAGGTATATGACTCCACCGAAAACTCTTGGTCGATCAAAACCCAAGCCCATCCCGACAGAGTGCCAGGGCTAGCTTCCTGCGCGGAGGCCAACGGATTCATGTACTTGAGGTCGGAGTGTGGGCTGATCACCTATGATGTGGAGAAGGGCGACTGGCACATGTACATGGATGCTCCGCCGGGAGTTTGCGACCAGTACCCGCTCAGCATCGGGGCATGGCAGGGGCGTCTGTTTGATGTCACCGTGGGTTTGAAGGAGCGCTCCATATTCACGGTTTGGGAGCTTGTGGACCATGCCCAGGCGAAGTGGGAGGCGTTTCTGCGGATGCCGGAGGATTTATTCTCATGGATTAGGTATGAAGATAATCCGGATCCTCCTGTCGACGTCTGCGATGTGGATATTCGCACCAGCTTCTGTGGCGAGTATGTGCTTGTGTATACTTGGCTCTTTGAGGAAGGCTTGGCTGAGAGGTTTGTGATGGGTAACTTGGATTCCAAAGCTTGGGAGAAAGTGGATGTTCCGTTCGGGTCATGTTGCATTTTGCACGAGTGTGCACTGTGATGGTAGTGGGCTGGGATAAGGTATGTCAAGTTGAAGGATCTGCCCTTGGTGGAGATTGACAATTGGGAGACTTAGGAGAAGCAAGAGAAGAAGAAGCCGAAGAGGATCAGAATTTCTAGGCAAAGATGAAGGTTTTGTTGATTTGTGGATAATTGGAATCATGTGCAATTTGTAATCCTTTCTTGTATGATTTAGTCTTGAGAGTGAGCTCTTAAGATTTTTTGATGATTAGATATTGAGATGATGGACAGGGGCGAAGGGCCTAGCATATGGATTCTGCATTCAGGTTTTAAGGTCTGTTTAGTGTAAGTTGTTGTCAATTGTTCTCGTTTCGGTTGGAAGCAGGAGACACTTGAGAGAAATTGGGGAGAAGTTGGTACTATCGAAGTGGAACGTTAGGTGATGGGGGACTGTGATATAAACAGGTTGAGATTGATAAGAATACAGAACTTCAATGTTACCCATATGAAGTAGAGGTTGTGCATAGCCTTGCATTGGATGCAGTAGAGCAAGGTTATGTCCTTTAACCACATGGTGCTTGAATCATGTTATGGACTGGGTAATGTTTGAGAAATGGTAGGTTTGTGAGCACTACTGGATACAATGCCATATCTATTTGTTGAATGCCATTGACAACATTTGGTTGATCAAATGGCTCACAAGCTACACTTATAATTAGATGTTATGGATTATACATTCTAATCTTTTCTCGACCTCGTCAAACCAAAACACTCTTACACATTCTTGGAACATCTTCAACACTGAGCTTAGAGTTAAGCTTGCATGAAACAAGCTGTTCTGAATCTGTCCACCAGCAGAGCACAACTTATAAAGAACATATACACAACCTCAAACATGTGACAACTTCCCAAACTACTCCACTCAAAACGCAGCAACTGCTAACCCAACTAGAAAATCACACAACCTAGAATAAAACAAAACCTAAACAGACCAGATCTCATTTTCTGAAAATCAATGTAGACAAGACAGTAAAAAACATGGCTAGATCCAGAAACACACAAACAGATTACATTCCACTCACGGAACCCCCACCTAATCTCCTCAAACAAAACCCGAGCACCAAAACTCCTTCCACAGATATAACAACCATCTCTACACATCTATGTACCAATCCAAAGATCAAAATCACCGAATACTCCCACCCCTGCAATCGCTTAGTACCGGTCGAAGGGAACCAAAAGATTCACCTCCCAGTATTTTTATTCTTATTTTTTGTTCTTGCTACCAAAGAAACCCTCCACTTCAAGAAATACCATGCAACAAAAATTCAAGTGCTTCAAGTAAAAGAAGAAAAACATGATGAAATGCGACCCAAAGCAACTGTAGCAGCTCCCTCGGTGTTGTCACCTTGAATCCTAAACCAACCAGGACGACATTCATTGTCCGGCCCACCCACCCAGTCACCAACTTTGTCACGCTCCCACTCTCAACGACGCCATTCATCCACATACTGGCACCTCACACTTGGTCTTCCTCGTTTGCATCTCCGGGTTAAGTCCAATTCACATACTCACATGTCTCAGCAATCGTTGCCATAACTTAGTTTCTCATTTCAAGCATCAGGTAAGTTGTCTCACATTGCCAAGCTCACATCTCACCTGGCTCATGTTCATTTTTGGGTATTGATTCTGTTTTGGTTTTTTTGTGAGGTTGTGGCATTTGGGTTTTTGGGATGGTGTGGGAATGTGATGGTTAAGTTGAGGTTTTTGGGATTGTTTGGAGGTTTGAGGATTGAGAGTGACGAGGTTGGAGGTTGGGTTTCAGGTTGGGCTAGTTTGGGTTATTTGGGTTTGAGTTCAGGGAGCGAGGTTTTTGGGGAGAGATGGCGGCTTCGACATGGGCAGCAGCGTCCAGCATGGCGGCGTGCGGGACGGTGCAGCGGTTGCAGCAGGGGTGCAAGGCAATGCCGCAGCAGCAATTGCAGATGATGTCGAGCATGGCGTCAGTTGGGTTTCCCCATGCGCAGTTGCAGTTGAAGGCGTTCGAGAGGAGTAGGAGGGAGTTTTCGCTTGTGAGGTCGCAGGCTGCTGCGACGGAGGATGTAGCTGCGGTTGCGGAGTCGCCGAAGCTCGTGGAGGCGCCTGTTTCGATTGTCACTGGAGCGTCAAGGGGTATTGGGAAGGCGATTGCTCTCGCTCTTGGGGGCGCCGGCGGGAAGGTGGGCACTTGCTGAGGGTTTTAGAATGGTTTTGATGATGTCGTCTCTGTCATTGGGGTTGCATTGTTGGAGACCTCTTACTTAGTCCTTTCCTTTTATGATTTGGATTCGTGATGCAGGTGCTGGTGAACTACGCGCGATCAGCCAAGGAGGCCGAAGAAGTTGCCCAGCAGGTAGGCTACTTTGCTCTTCGAGAAGTGCTCATAAATCTCGTATGTTTCTTTTGAGGTTTTCTTTCAGGTAGCATTTATGGAGTGAGATTTTGGTCCCGAAGTGAAGTTATGTTGTTTGATGTGAATGCAGATTGAGGAGATGGGTGGGTCTGCCCTTGTCTTTGGTGGAGATATGTCTCAGCAGGCGGACGTTGATGCGGTGTTTAAAGCTGTGAGTTTCGACCCTTTTCCTCTCCGTGTTTGAGGAGTGAGTAACGTCGTAGTATTTGGCAATCGTGTCCTGCCCCTTACTCATCAGAAGCTAGTGTGTTGTGGCAGGCTATGGATAAGTGGGGGACAGTCGATATTCTGGTCAACAATGCTGGTACAGCTCTACTAGTTCCAGATTCCAGCCACTTTATTTCGTTGAAGCTTGTGGTTTATTTTCTCAGTGCAATCTGGTGAGATCAATTTTTTGAGGAGTTCATTTTTAGTTGATGTTGTGTACTGGTGGTGTGATTTTAGGAATTACGAAGGATACTTTGTTGATGAGGATGAAGAAGGAACAATGGCAAGATGTCATTGACCTTAACCTCACTGGTGTTTTCCTCTGCACTCAGGTCTGAAACTTTGGTCTTAATGGTTGCGTGGACTGCTTGAATGAATAAAGAGTATGCATAGGAAATGGTTCACATTGAATGCCTCCAGAATGAGTATATGTTTCAGGATTCTTGTTTTATCCCTGTTTTAAATATACCATAGGAAACTAACTCGTTCTCATGTTTGTGAATTGCTTTTATCCAGGCAGCAACAAAGATCATGATGAAGAAGAGGAAGGTAATCTTTTCATTGGCTACCTCAGTTGTCAATTGTATAAATAATGATTCTCAAGGTTTAGTTTATTGGGGCTATATCAGGGTTCCTGGACTGGAACTCGATCACGAGAAAAAAATCTTGTTACTCTTTGGACCTTGTCTGGCAGCGTTGTTCTGAGGACTTACCTGCGCTTAACCTCGTGCAGGGAAGAATCATTAACATCTCATCAGTAGTAGGTGTAACGGGAAATGTTGGACAAGCTAACTACGCCGCGGCTAAGGCAGGAGTGATTGGCTTCACGAAATCTGTTGCCCGTGAGTACGCTGGCCGCAACATCCAGGTAAGCTTGCACCATCCACTTCTTTATGAAACTCCAAACCTCTGGTTTTTATTTTCACTTACAAGTGTAGTCACGTTTGTTGCGTTAATTTCCCCTAACTGTATAATCCGTTCTTGTTCGCAGGTGAATGCTGTGGCTCCTGGTTTTATTGCATCAGATATGACATCAAAGCTGAGCAAAGACATTGAGGTCGCGATTCTCAAGAACATCCCACTGGGTAAGTGTTTTTTTTTCAGCCTTGATTAGCATGATCGTTCGACTCAATGCTTTAATGCTCAGAAATTGTTGATATTTCATTTACAATAGCACTTCCAAATTGTTTGAAACCTGTTTTTCATCTGTCACCATGTGGACAGGAGCCGATTTGTTGCTTTAGGCGTTTATTGATTACAACACTTCGTGCTGAAAACAAAGAGAACCAAAAGTTCATTCTAATTAGCGTAGCATTAAAGGTATGACCTGAGCATCACATGATGTTTTTACCTTGCAAGTACCTTATGATATTTTCCCGTTTATTCATGGAACAGGAAGATATGGTCAGCCTGAGGATGTCGCCGGGTTGGTGAAGTTTCTAGCAACAGATCCAGCAGCAGGTTACATTACTGGCCAGGTTTGTACCGTGGCCCATTATAAATGCTGAATGAACCTTGAACAGCCTTTCAGTGTTGAGTTCTACTTGCAGATACCCATCCCAAGTACAATTGCCTGGATTATATTGTACTAATTGAATTGGAAAGATATAATCTGCTTTTCAGTTTAATGGGAACCAAGTTGCAGCAATTCGTCACAAGAGACAAGAATGACTTGGCCTATGACAGGATAAACACCTCCAATCAAAGATGAAAGGAAAACTAATGCTAGTGGGGCTTGTTCGTTGCAGACCTTCAACATCGATGGTGGTATGGTGATGTAAAGACTCCAACAGTCCTCACAGGTGCCTCCTTTGTCTATGATTAAAATGCCGCCCTAAAAGCTTTAGCAGCCACATGCCTTGCGGGCTCAAGAACCTGTACCATCGTGCAGCCTCGGGATCGATTGTATCATGTGACTCAAATTTTTGTAAGTTGATTATTGAAGGTGAAGGTGCTTGTATCATGCTATTATGGTAGTAGGTGTTGGATTGAAGCCCTTGCAAACTTTACCCGTTTCTTAATGGTTGTTGATTTTCTAGTAGTTATACTTCGAGTGTTGGTTTTACCTCGGCTTGGAGAGTCCCTGCTCCGCTAGTCTGCATACAGGCTCAATGATGAAGACGTACTCGTAGTTTGGTACCGGATCTCCACCGTGGAGTCTCGATACTGGCCAGCGGTGGAGAAAATATTTGAACAAAATGACTGCTAAATGCAGCCTTATTTGAATAAGTTGTTTTCCTCGTATTCTGAATCAATTTTGTCCTTCCTCCACTCCATTCCACAATCATGCAAGTCAAGTAAGAATTGTTTGAATTTGAATTTAAATTCACACAAAACTGTTGCAGTAACAGTTCTCCTCAGAGGCAATCAAGTTAAAGATCCTTAAGACAAGTTGATTTGCAAACTATATGATAACCCTCAAAAGCAACAGCAATGACATAATTTGTAACAGAATACGCATAAAATCCCAGCACATGTGCACAAGAATGCCCACTTCTCAGTCATGCCGAGCAACTTCAGTTGAAACCATTCCACAGATCCGACGAAGCAGAGTTTCGCAATCTCCCGACAATTCACAGACTCCTCCGAAACGAACATGAAGATAACTTTGAGCTTTAACTCCCAACCTTTCAGCTTTAAACTTTGAGTTCCATGTCCAAAGTTGAGCAGCAATGGTAGAGTTCGGCAGAATTTTGCATTTCGAGTGGTCCGGGCTTTCGGGGTGAGAGAATCTCCGCATGTTGACAGGATTCTGTTCCGTGATGGCGAGCAATCTGTGATTCTGTGAGTATTGTGCGTCCGCGTCATGGTGGGCAAACCTTGAGCTTAACCCATGTCATCTTGTGTTCGGACACCAACTGCTTGCACTAATCTCATGTCCTTGCCCACCATGTCATCTTCGTTTGTGGGTTCGTTGCTGCAAAACTCTCTGGGAATGAACATGGCGTGCAGGAGCTTGAGTGGGGTCGCGTTGAAGATAGACACAGTCGAAATCGGTGGGTTTTTAGCCACCGGGAGGCATGAATTAGAGCACTTGTGTTGGAAGAATGATCGGAAATTGGCTGGTCCTCGCCGGATGCTCTCGAGCACGCGAGCTTGTGGGAGTAATTTGTTTTCGGGATCCGCGAGACAGGATGGAGGGACGCAGTGGCAGAGCAGGAGCACGACTGATGGGAATTATAGTTCCAGAGCTTCGGGTGTGTGCAGTGCGACTACCAGCGCGCAGAGCGTCTCGGCTAACAAGGTAGCGTTGTCTTTACTCAATTCATTTGCGTCTTGACCCTCTTCGTTGTCCGGAGGATTATGTCATGTAGAAACTTTCAGCGTCTTGCGAAGCATGAATGTGTTTTGGGTTCATACGAAGCGTGCTGTGTAGAGTATTTTACAGCTTTCCCTTCGCCAATTGAAGGGAGGAACTGTGGTTTTTGGTGCACACTGTGTCGTGAAGCAGCATTTGTGTCGGACGGGGAGGATTATGTTGTTGCAGTTGTGTTTTCTGGTTCTCTCGAATCTCGGAACCCTAATTCTGGAATAGGTTTTAGTTGTGCAACAAGATGTTCAGGGAAAGTGTTGAATTTGCGAGCTAGGGTAGTCCCATGAGCATTTTCCATGAGATTCGAAGCTTTCTCTATGGCAGAGAATTTGGAGCAGCATTGCAAAAAACCATACTTATTTGCAGTTAAGATAAATTCGGAACGGTCTTGCAGTTCTAAGTCAATTAGTTAAATTCACACTTCTTTTGCCAGTCTGCGTCTCAAATTGAAAAGCTAAAGAAAAGCATGCATCCTTTGGAGAAAAAATCTGGGCCAGAATTTGTAACCTGATGGTGTGAATCTTGAGCAGGAAGTTGGCCGCGATGTTACAATTGTGAGTGACATGCTGAACTTTCTGAATGAATCGTGGACGCCTTTTCATGCAACAGGTGAACCTCATTCACCATATATTGTCATTCTCCTAGCACAGTTGATCGTTAAGTGTGTCGTGAGTGTGCTATGGTCATCTGAGTGACGAGAGTCTGGGTGTGACCGCTAGGATGCCATTAGAGCTCTTTGATCTACCATGTCGTTTGTACAACCAGTTTAGAACTGATTGCGTTTGGACGATACGTTGGGATACAAAATTGACAATGGATTACGTTTTCAGCTGAGGCGAAGCGGCAACTACTAAAAGCGGGATTTCAGCAGTTAAATGAGGAACAAGAATGGGCAGTGCAGCCCGGCGGTCGCTACTTCTTCACTAGGAATATGTCATCCATCTTTGCGTTTGCCATTGGGGAAAAGTAAGTTTCTGGTGTCATGCTTAAAGGGTTCTGGAAGATTTTTAAACCACACTGTGCAATTTCTATGTACTCAGAAGCATTTCCTGGAGGTTCAGTAGCATGATCGATTTAAATCCTGATTAGAGTTCTGAATTCTTTTTGGTCTTTTTTTCAGGTATGAAGTTGGTAATGGCTTTCATGTAGTTGCAGCACATACGGACAGCCCCTGTCCTAAATTGAAACCTGTATCAGCGGCATCTAAGGCGGGGTTCTTGAACGTGGGGGTGCAAACTTACGGAGGTGGATTGTGGCATACTTGGTTTGATCGTGATTTGAGTGTTGCTGGGCGTGTACTTTTGAGAAGGGAAAATGGAACTGTGGTGCAAGAGCTGGTGAAGGTTGAGCGTCCAATCATGCGCATACCCACTTTGGCTATTCACCTTGACAGGTATGTGTTACTTGGACACATTGTCGGTGTTCTGTTTCTGAGCTCTTTGATACTGCACTTTAACGGGGAGAAATCTTTTGTTGCACACGATGAAGATCAGATCGTGGATTGCGTTGTTAACTGATATCGATAAAATGACCATTTCAGGACTGTAAACACTGACGGCTTTAAACCCAACCTGGAGACGCACCTGGCTCCAGTACTAGCTACTCAAATTAAGACAGAGCTTCTTGGCAAGTCTGAGTCGGGAGGCCCGTCTGAAGGTGGTGGCAACGGAGCGACAAACTCCTCGAAGAAACCCCATCATCCATTGCTTTTGGAGGTCACTCCTATTACCAGCTCTTGTTGTTTTGCTTTGCTGTCTATTTGAGCATCAATGAGCTATTAAGAATCTAGGCTCTCGTGAACATTTAATCGAAGTGCTTACTGTCGGGTGTTGCTGATGGAGTTATGACTACACATCATTGTATTGGAAGTTAAGGAGCAGAATTTGTAACCTTGCAGGTCCTTGCAGAGCAATTGAACTGCGCGGTAGAGGAGATAGTGGACTTTGAGTTGAATGTATGTGACACCCAACCTAGTTGCCTTGGTGGAGCTCGGAAAGAATTCATCTTCTCAGGCAGGCTTGACAATCTGGCATCGTCATACTGTGCACTGCGAGCCCTTCTGGACACGTGTCCCGATACTGCCTCTTTAGCTGAAGAGAGCTGCATTCGAGCAATTGCCTTGTTCGACAATGAAGAGGTATCCTTCACTCTTTAATTATTTTTATTGTTTGAATTCTGTTTCTTATTCTCTAGATGCCGCGTTAGCCACGTTGAGTTCTGTTCCAGCTGCTCATCAAGTAGTTACTTTCTTACTTGAGGGTTTGTAATTCTTTTTGTGAATTTATGTACAGGTTGGGTCAGATTCGGCTCAAGGGGCGGGATCACCTGTGATGTTTCAAGCTATGAGTCGTATCACAAGGTGGCTCACGAGGCACACTCCTACCGAGGGCATCGAAGAGCGTACAATCCGGAAGTCGTTCCTCGGTATTTCCTCACCTGTAAAGCTTTGTCATTTCAGCCACATATTCTGTGGACCTCTCCAATTGGTGTGGTGTTGTTGTATTATTCTCATCCTCTTCAGTTCAAAACGTAACGTGACAGCCATTTGCAGCTTTGGGTAGTCTTTTGGAATTATGATCAATCTTTCACATCTTAGGTCCTCTTCAGACACTCCCTTGCTGTTACTGAGCAGCAGGTTACCATTCTTAATGACATAGTCCGTTATCCTTTGTACGTCATCTGAATTATAATTTGCAATAAGCATTGGTAAAGATTACGTGACCATAAGATGTGATATGTACCTGTACATGGACAGTGTCTGCGGATATGGCGCATGCTCTGCACCCAAATTATGCCGATAGACATGAAGAAAACCATCAACCCAAGCTTCACGAAGGTCTCGTTATCAAGTATAATGCCAACCAGCGGTACGCCACCAATACAGTGACGGCTTTTCTTTTCAAAGAAGTGGCAAAGGTTGCTGGTGTTCCAACTCAGGTACTAAAACACTATTATGTAACAGCTCTTTTTTCTTTTTCTTTTTTTCACCAAGCATTTTGTCGCAGAGGTTTGAGGGGATACTTTACAAGAGCAAGGCTAGCGGTGGCTCACTGAATATCTGACGGGAGATTGAATTTACATGGTTTGGCTTTTGTTGTTTGGTGCAGAATTTTGTAGTACGAAATGACATGGGTTGTGGGTCTACAATTGGCCCAATTCTGGCATCCGGCATTGGTATTCGGACTGTTGACTGTGGCATGCCTCAATTATCCATGCACAGGTAAACTGTGCAAGTCCATGGACCTTTCATCTGCCTCTTTATATTATTGCGGCTCATTGAATTGAGTCTATTCATCGCAAGAATTTTGTTGTGCAAGCCGCTGTTCATACTAGAATGCTTGAAATGGAAGAGTGACTACGGAACATGTGATAACTTGCTGGCACAAGTTACTCATTACTTTTTATTCAGCCGTGTGGTTCCTAATAAGACTCAGATTTTTCACATGGTTGTAACTGAATTTGTGTTTGTTTATATTGCAGCATTCGGGAAATGTGCGGAACTGAGGATGTGGACATCTCTTATCGGCATTTCAAGGCCTTCTATGAGCTCTTCACTGCTATTGACAAGTTATCCGTAGATTCAGAATTGTAGGAGCTTGATCCCGATTTAGTTAATTGCTGATTGTTAACATAGAAATTATCATTTTTTGTATATTGGTATGCTGCAATTCCGATCGGCAGCAATAATTATTTTTGGAGGATGCACACGTATAGCTTTATCTAGAGTACACCTCATGTGATAGTCTGACTAGATAACTTTACTCTAGCCCAACAGAAATGGTCATGTCAGAATGGTCATGTCAGAATGCTTGGAACTAATGATGTAGTTACTTCAATGGATGTTTCAACTCTTGTAAATCTACAAAAAAGTTCTTTTCTTTGCCAAATTATCCCTATCATCCCAGCACAAGATTTAAAATCAAATCATTAAGAAATCCACTGCCTTACAATGAAATCCATCTTCATTCATGGTTGAATTTAATCTCAAATGTGGAAAATAAATGGTTGGGATGCAATTTCCTTCTCTCCATGGTCAACCCCTAAACGTCCTCACCCATGTACAGTTTAGGTAATTTTGCAAAGATGCATTATAAAATGCAATAATATGAATATTTAGAATTTAGTGTACAAATAAAAGTCATACATCTTGAATTTTAGATTCTATCTATACGGTTAGATCTATGACTACTATGACTAATATTTTTTTATAAATTTTGAAACATAAAATAAAAAATTATTTTGTAATTCAATTACGAATAAGATATTGACAATAGGTGGATGAATTTTTTTATGATGGATTATAATGTAGCACTTTAGATGTAGTGATTTTTGGAGATTTTTTGGATGCAATTGTTTCCTTTTTGATCGGATGACACATACAAGAAGCTAACTTTCCATAGAAAATTCAATAAAAAAATCACACCACAAAAAGTGCATGATGGATGAGGCAAAACAGATGGAATCTGTACATCAGGCCCAAAAAGCCTACTTGGGCAGTTAGGGGTTAAATTTTAGGACAATTAGTGAAAACAATGCCTTCTTACTTTCAAGTGGACACACTATTTTCTTTTGTAAGATTCTTCATTATTTGTAATCAAATTTGAATTATCATATTGTTATCATGTCAATGTTTGGTTCCTAATGATGACACCTGATACTCTGTACTTGAAGTTAATTGGGTTTTGATGAATCCTATGGGCTTGTAGTTTACAAAGTCACTATTATTGATCAGTTTAGGGTTCTACAGACTACCACGGATGTGTTCATCTAGTAATCATACAAATTTTAAGTGCATATCATTGAATCAAATAGTAAGTTGGAGATGTTCCATAAGTAAAAATAGTAAATTAATGTATCGAATAAACTATCACATGATATACCATGCAAAAAATACAACATAGCATGTTATTAGCTATATTCTAACATAGAACACAACATGGTTGAAAACCAACGAAAAAATAATATATAGACTTTTGAAAAGAAAATTCGCTTTTCAATAGATTTGTAAAGTTGACTTTCATTGTGTATTCAAAATGCATTGTAGTAGCCCGAAATTGCTTAGAACAATAAAATATGAGAATTGGATGTCTTCATATCTTTTTTATTATATAGTCTAATGTGCAAGTATGTAGACCACTTGGTCCGAAACACAAGGAAAGTTGATAGAGACAAAAGATTGTCATGAACAAAATATTATTCCAAGAAATAATCATTCATCTTTGACGGGTGGAATACACATGAAATATGTTCTATACAATTATATATATTTCATACAAAAAATTTACATAAATGGAGTACAACAACTTTCATCCAAAAACAATCAAGACATATTGCATACAAGGCAACATATGTGATATGAGATATTGTATACAATTCAAATACAATACAAGAACACAATGTTTCTACAAGGATAGGTATTAAAATACATAGGAGCAATAATAAAGAAAAGAAATCCACTACACGTAATGCCACGGATTCATGTGAAATAAGCATTAGTGCCAAATATCTTAAAACGTTTTCAAATTAAATTTTCTCCTCGGCATACTACATTAAAAATTGAAAAACTATGAAAACCTTGCAAATTTTTATGCATCTTTAATTTAAATGTAAAAATCATTCAACACTTTTCCGACTCCAGCCTTTCATCAAGAATAATTAGAGTAGCTGCAGGTATATAGCATCTAGATATGCAATATAGAAGGCATTTATGTAATGATGCATTTATAAAAAACAAGAAATAGACAACTATTGGCAATGTAGCTCTAAGGATGCAACATAGATAGTAGAAGAAAAAGCGCAATTAATAAAAAAGACAATAAAGGTGGTTGCTAACATGTAGCTTCTATGACCTTTTCAATATAGAATGCATAAGAAAAATAATTCGTTCAAGAAAGATAGAGACGACTGCAGTCTAGACTTGGCGTTTATAGATTATTTGATTTTTCATGTGTGGTGTTTTGTGTCATGTACCTTTTGCTCTTGTCTAGAGGGAAGCACGGTAAAGCGGACCACAAAGTGACACATGTGATCACTAGGAAGTAATTATGAAGTATGCTGTTTTTTAAAGCTCAAAGCTGATTTTGAGCATTTTGGTGTAGTTTTTGAGCATTTTAGTCACTTTTTAAAGTGTTGTAAATTATCTCACATGCATGTACATTAAAAGAACATCTTTAATTGAAACTTAATTTGACCACTAATTCTAAATCATAAAAATGAACCTTTCAAAAGTCCTAATTTCTTCATTTGGTGCCATCTATTGTCTTTAAGGGATGTTTTTCCCAATTTGAAAAACAATGTTCGGTGAAAAAAAACCTACAAAAAGGACCACGGAAGTGATCCTTTTAAAAAACATCCTTGCAGTGCTTTTGGAACCCTAAACCAATTAACAAGTTTATGAATTGACCATTTTAGAATATATACCTCTCAAACTTGTGGAGGGCACAACGCAATCAAAAAAGATTTTTTAGATAGTTCTTATTCTTATTTAGCCACTTTTTCAAATGACTGCATTCATTTTACTTGGACTTAAAGTCTTCGTACAATAACTTTAAAGTGTCTACTTTCCATGAAACTTTTCTAAGTTATAAGAAAACAAGTTGAAAAGAATCAGCATATTCCTTGTAGGCCCAGTCATATATACGATGGTTCACAAGCAGGTAGACAATCAACTAAATATGTTAAAAGTATACATCATAGATAGCTGGTTTAATAAAATCAAACAACATAGCACCACAAGACAATAATTCACAGTATTATCAATTAGTATTTACAACAAGTTCCAAAAATCTATAACTTGCACAAATCATCACTAGCTTCATTGAGTTAAACTAAAATGACCATCCAAAGTAACAGAACATCAACAACAAGTGCTAATTCATCCAAAAAGACTGTTTTTCAGACAACAAACACCAAAGTAATACAAAAAGTAACCCTTGCATATATTTCAAAAATCAACCTAAATAAAGAGACTAATTTAGCAGAGCCCACAACATGTGCATCCTTATGTCTATAACTCTACATCACCTACATCTTTATACAAACCACATCAACTCTGATATCCACAATTCCTGAACACCTACATTCTAAAACACAGCACATATTCTACTATAGTATCTTTAATTCCAACTCTAGAAATCCAAATCTTAAGAGATGTTTAGTTCTTTAACAAACCATATTTACCCTCATTGTATGTGAATTGGGCTCCATGTGCAGCCGAACAATGACTCAGCCACTGTTGCTCTAAGGACCACAGTTGTCTCGTATAAACACAAATCAACCTTTCCAGTATTTCAGACAAGTACTATATGTGCGCAGGATCACATTTCTCTCATGTGAAGACATTCTAAGCCGGTCAGTATTGTAGTTGACATGTCCCCATGTGCCGTGTACCAAAACACAGTGGTGCATTAACTCCCTCATCATGTCTTTTGTAGGGCTCATTTTGGTATCATACTTTCCTTAAGTTATGAAATTCTATATTGATTGTTAAATTGTGGGCATGGATAATCTATAAATAATTATTTTTCTTCCTTTTTCCCTCATTCGTCAAATATTGCCTATCTAAATACTGAGTTTTCAGTGTGCAAGTTGGTAAGCCAGTTTGCCATGTTGCACACCCAAACCATACTTTTGTTTACTAAACTTAAATGTTTCTTGATATTTCCTTCAATCTAATTTCATTGATTCATGTACTTCTTAAAGAAAGGCTCTATATTTTGTTTATTGTGCCTATACTCTAAATTTATTTGGAATGATTAAACATTTTTTTTCTTCAGTGTTGGGGTTCAATATCTACGGAATCCATGTGTATCATTCATTCAACTAAAGATTGTTTTTAGTAATTAACTGTTCAATGATAACTGTTAGATTTCCATCATTTAAAAAAAAAAAACCTTGTTGTATATTTTTCAACATTGTACTTTAAAATTACTGATGGTTTGATACAAGAGCAATGGGAAAAGTAGAAGTCACTAGTATTGTTTAAAAAAAATTTAAATAGAAAATTGCCTATTATAATACATATGCTTTTATCTCTTTTCTGATTCACATATGACAATTGTTAGTTTCGAATCACCATCAAAAAGTTATTTTTTCTTCAATTTGCAGCCTTCAAGATTTTAAATATTATATTCACAGCATTTATCCTTCCTTTATACTCATGTTCAATACTAGAAAAGTCATTTCTGCAACTTTTACAAAACAAAATTCTTGTTTCCAGGTGTGGGTCACTAAAATTGCACGATTCATTGTCTCTGTTTCTCTGTAAAGTTTTGCGTTTTTGTAATACATTGATACTAAAAAGAAAATGGTAAATTCAACTACACTATAAATCCTATTTTAATCATTTTTGTACAACTTTCATCTTATTCGTTCTAATGAATCAATTCGTGATTTCAAAATTCCATAAGCAATTGATGTAGGTGTCTCTTGTTTTTCTTTATGAACATAGAATACACCAGCTTTGAAGCAGCTTCATACCTTGATTAGAACTATACATGATAGAATACAAGTGGTTGTTTCAGCAAAAGGTCCTAGTGTTAAATGGTAAATATTACATCATAATTTATTTTTTTAAATTTATGATTTTCTACTTCCGTAATACAAACTTTCCTCAGCATCAAAGTAAATTTAATCATATTTCCAACTATAATTGCAATTTTTTTTAGCTTCGGAGAATGCCAATTATTATTGTGGTATTTAAAGTTTTATTGTGATCAGAGGCAATAACAAAATCTCTGTCAAAATATTACATTTATTTTTTGTTTACGCTGAACCTCAAGTAAAATGTTTCTGTTCCCCCAAGTCATTCTTCATGAGAAAGGGCAGCTTCAAAGTTTCTGCTACACCCCTCTAAAACTTGTTAAATTTTATTTCCCAAGTAACTACCATGACTACTCTTGAGACTATAAATAATGAAATCCTCATCATATCGGAACAATTTCAATGTAAAAATTGTAAAAAGTATGTTACGTCTCTTTATTATCCATGTGCTAGAATAAAATTTAGAAAACACATCTCCTGGGGGAAATGAGGTACCTCATATCTATATAAACTTACATTGGTGAAAACCATGCCCGCAATGACCAAAACATGTACCAGATCATGACCATTCTGACATGACCATTTTGACTAGGTAACTTTAGTGTAGCTAGCAACATTAGAATCATGTGATACTCTGCCAAACAAGAAGTGTCACCACCCAACTACTTTCATTTTCAACAAGGACATGACAAACTTCGTCACCTCTTGCAAGGTTTAGCGTCTGGTTTTTACCGACGCTGTTATAGCATTTGTAGCGGCCGAGCTAGGCAAATGACCATTGCAAGAGGAGATGAGGCTTGTCACTTCCTGGTTATAAATGACCTCCTGTTCACCCCAAATGCCCATGATTGAACAACCAATCTATACTAAAGTTTAGCAAAGTGGTATAGGAATTTACAACACCATGAGCAACAGAATCATGCTTGGAGCGCCCATCCTAGAGACACAAACTCAGCTCAAAAAAATGAAAGAACGGGACATTCAACTCTAAGAACTAGTGACAAAGCAAATCAGTGAAGGTACTGAAGCCCATGAGTGACATAGAAGTGAACTCAGATGAAATGCAGACAACGTCAATGGATAGTCGAGATTCTAGTTGTAGGAGTGCAACTCTTTATACTCCACAATTTTTCATAGGCCCCTTGCCCAAACAGAAGCTTGCCCTGCCTAAGCGGCCCTACCATCCAAAACTAGTGACGTAGTGGAGCGTGAAATATCATCAACCTTGATAATGCTAGCTCATCAGCATGATCATTGTGGCCACAAGGCCACGTACTAACTAGGCCAACCCCAAATGCTTTTCCCTTAACCTTGGCTCCAAAGCGGTGATGGCTACGCATACCAACTTCACAAGCAATATTCTCCTCCCACCATCATCTAAGTGGCTTTTGTGTAAGACTCAAGTTCACGCTAAATTCTAATGCCTTAACACCTAGTACATCCTTAAACAAACCACATATATCCTTCTGTCTATAATTCCACATCACCTACATCTTTATACAATCCACATCAACTCTGATATCTACAATTCCTGAACACCTACATTCTAAAACACAGCAGAGATTCTACTATAGTATCCTTAATTACAGCTCTAGAAATCCAAATAATGAGAGATGTGTAGTTCTCTGACGAACCATATTTATTCTCATTGTGTGTGAATTGGGCTCCATGTACAGCCCAACAATGACTCAGCCACTGTTGCTTTGAGGACATGGTTGAAAGCATGTGTTGTGCTTGACAATTCATAATTGAAGATAGTACCAATACTTGAGTTTGGTACAATAGCCGAGGGGACCACACTTGTCTTTTATAATCACAAATTGATCTTTCCAGTATTTCAGATAAGCACTACATGTGCGTGGGACCACATTTCTCTCATGTGAAGACATATTGAGAGTCCAACAGTATTATAGTCAAGGGGACCCCATGTGCCATGTACCAAAATGTTGGTGGGTGAAAATTCAAGTCCTTTAACTCCCTCATTGTTGGATTCATTTTATTATCCTACGCCCCATTTACTTTGGAGCGAGATTAACTCACATTAGTCAATTTAGTTGAGTTAGGATTTTAAACCTCTGGTTGGAAGCCTTAAGCTTAACTTTAGGCAACAAAAGAAAACTAGTGAACAATGAATAGATGGATGAGTATTCACTATATGTATTTTAACCTTTAAAAAATAAAAATTTGAATATAAAAATTGTCAAAATTATGTGTTTCCGAATTATTATCCATGTGTTGGAATAAAAGTTAAAAAATAGATCTCTTTGAGGTAATGAATCACCTCAAATCTATTCAAGTTACCACTAGTGAAAACCATGCCCGCAGTCATACCTCAAATCTATTCACCTCAAATCTATTCAAGTTACCACTAGTGAAACCAGATACCTTAAAATTGACCTCGTTCTCCGTAGCCCAACAGCTTGACTGACAGCAATTGTGTCTCTCCCCACTTTTCATTCAAAGCATTCTTGTAGCTTAGTGTAAGAACACATCTCATTCCAATTTCATTTTAGCTCTTTCGTGGATATGTACAGGTCCCTTCCTCTTCAAGATCCACATTCTTCGGTTAAATTTCAATCCAGAATAAAGGTATGAGCATCCCCAATGGCTTTGCTATGCACTCCCTCCAAATCTAAATCTATCTTTGGACTTACTCACAATTTGACATTGAAATCACTATCATTAGAAACACTTTTAATATTGAAGAAATTACACTTTGACAAAAAAAAAATTGCAAAATTGGGACATAGGTGAAATCCTTTATTGAAAACACCACATATTCAAAATTTAGAGGGAGTGCACCAAATCTTGCTTAAAAATGGAAAAATCCTCTTCCACTTCCTCTAAATTTCAATATAGAGGGAGAAATATAGAAGGAGTAGAGGAGGATCTTTCCATATTTAAGCAAGATTTGGTACACTCCCTCTAAAATTTGAATATGTGGTGTTTTCAATAAAGGATTTCACCTACGTTAAAATCTAACAATTTTTTTTTTTCATAAAAAATATCTCACTTTTACTTAAATACGCTTTTAAGGATGGTAATTTCAAGTTCTAATTTTGAGTCAGTCCAAAGATAGATTTAGATTTGGAAGGAGTGCATAGCGAGGCCACTGGGATGCTCTAACGGAACTTGCATCCATTCCCACAGGTTCCGCACACTGCTTGCACAGGCTCTATTTGCAACACATCGATGACAACCACATAGCCCGCAGATACTGAGTAATGCATGAAATCGTGAAACCGGAATCCTAAATATATAATGTCGTGACATAACTTGAATAAGATTATCCACAGCTCCAGAGTCGACAAGAGTGACTTGTACTCCGACAAATTAAGGTTAAGATAAAATTTGGTGAAAACGCTGGTGGTGCGTCGCCATCGTTGTGCTCGTCGATGCACGCAGAGGTGTCAAACGTCACTTCTGGACCTGGCCCATACCAGTCGATCTACATCGGTGCTGCATGGCCATGGTGGTCCTGCTAATGAGCCTGCCTGAACTGTGGGGACGAGGATGGAATATCAGAGACTTCCTCACGGCTCTTCATCCTGTCTTCACCTACTTGCTTGCCATTATACTTTGGGACAAGAGTGCTACACTTTGTTGAACTTGGACTTATGTCGACGACGACATACAAGCACACTGATAAGCAACCCTCACCAGTTTACCTCTGCTTGCAAATGTAATTTGAGTGAATCCTGGTGCGTTGAGTGCATCGTGCAGTCATGACTAACTTGCCAAACCAACTAGCTCAGATTGATGCGAATTTGAAATACAGAATCAACTTCAGATAGAGAATTGATCGCATGCTTTGTTTTGCAAAATTACGACTTGATCAGATTTGCGATATTGCGAAATTCGATTCAGAGAAGAATTATTAGTGGCAGAATGGGTTTGGTGTGCATGAGTCTGCATGGGTTTAGGCTGCTGGATAGTTCGGATGGAAATGCATCCACCAGAGATTAGAAAGATTGCAAGTTGTACAATGTTATCGCGCTAACACCAAGCGCATTAAAATTTAGCGTGAACTTGAGTCTTACACAAAAGCCACTTAGATGATGGTGGGAGGAGAATATTGCTTGTGAAGTTGGTATGCGTAGCCATCACCGCTCTAGAGGTTGAGGGAAAAGGACCTGGGGTTGGCCCACTTGCTACGTGGCTTCGTGGCCACGATGACCGTGTTGATGAGCTAGGGTTGTCAAGGTTGACGATACTTCAGGCTCTGTTACGTCATTGGTTTGGATCGTAGGCCCATACGGCTGCTCGGGCAAGGCAAGCATTGTTTGGGCAAGGGGCCAGAGCTGAAAAGTTGTGGAGTATAAAGAATTGCTCTCCCACAACTAGAATCTTGACTACCCATTGCTTTGTCCGCATTTCATGTGAGCTGTCTTCCATATCAGTCATTGGCTTTAGTACCTTCACTGATTTGTTTCGTCACTAGTTCCTAAAGTTGAATGTCCCGTTCTTTCATTTTTCTGAGCTCACTTTGTGTCTCCAAGATGGGCGCTCCAAACTTCATTTTGTTGCTCCTTGTGTTGGTAACTGGGAGGAAGCACGGTAAAGTGGACCACAAAGTGACACATGTGATCCTTTGGAAGTGATTATGAAGTGTGCTGTTTTTCAAAGCTCAAATCTGATTTTGAGCATTTTGGTGTAGTTTTTGAGCATTTTAGTCACTTTTTAAGATATCAAACAGTATCTTACATGCATCTCCATAAAAAAAACATCTTCGATTGAAACTTAATTTGACGACTAGTTCTAAATCATGAAAATGAACTTTTCCAAAGTCTTAATTTCTTCATTTGGTGCCGTCTATTGTCTTTAGAGGATGTTTTTTCCAATTTAAAAAACACTGTTCGGTGAAAAAAACTCACTAAAAGTACCGCGGAAGTGATCCTCCTAAAAAACATCCTTGCAATACTTTTGGAACCCTAAACCAATTAATGAGTATATAAATTGACTATTTTAGAATACCTCTTAAACATATAGAGGGCCCGACTTCATCAAAAGTGATTTTTAGATAGTTTTTGATTCTTTTCTAGCCACTTCTTCAAATGACTGCATTCACTTTGCTTGGATTTAAAGCCCTCATACAATAACTTAAAAGTGTCTACTTTGCACGAAACTTTTCCAAGTTGTAGAAAAACAAGTTATGAATCTACATTAGCAAAAAAAATTGACTTCAATTACATCTTTCCATCACTTTTGTGCAATTTTTGCAAAAGGGCTAAAACCGACGAATAGTTAAGCACTTTTTTGGTCCACTTTATTGTGCTTCCCCCCAACTTCTATGGTCATTTCTCGGGACTTTATGCATAGTTTGGTTGAAACCATATTGGGCGTCCGAGTTGAATACAAGTGTCATTTTCAACCAAGAAGTAACATGCTTCATGCAGGGTTTTCTATTGCGTCGTGACGGAGGCCATTTTTGTCATAATGTCGACACAATAAGACGTCATGACGTCACGACATTATGACCAATCTTGTCTTTACCGTGTTGGACTAAAAAAAATAACTAGATTTTGAATATAATTACATTATCCTAACTTTGACACGTAGAATGGAAGGTGTCCACGTGTCATGACATGTCAGCAAATTACAGTAAATGTAAAGAAAAATTATGAGGATTACGTTCCCAATCATTGGGAACAAGGTGCGGATGATAGGGAACTTGGGGCGGACTTGAAGAAACATGGGGCGGACTAGAGGGAAGAAGGGGGGCGGATAGCAACTTTCAGAGGCTTTTGCAGCTGCATTTGGGATCCAAATCTTGATTGCAAGGACATTTTAGACATCCTCATGAAATCTAGATGCCGAAAATGTCCTAAAATACAAGTAATAGACAAAAATTGAAGAAGATATGGTCTCTGTAAGCTGAAGGGGTTAAATTAGGGCAGACATCAAGGAACAAGGGGTCGGACAATGGGGAACACGTTCCCAATGTATGGGAACAAGGGGCGGACGGTAGTTATCACTTTTACATTTTTCCATCGCAATCCATGCCCCATCCACGTCATTTAATGTGGGCCCCCTCTCTTGCCGCGTAGGACGCCACGTACGCGACGAGGTAATTGTTTGACTTGACCTACTCGCATGGCCTAGTCTAAACCTACGTTGATTCCTATTGTGACGTTGCAATGGTCTCCTCACGACCCATTCTGAGGTCCCAACGAGATAGTCACAACCAAACGGCATAGAAAACCTTGGCTTCATCACCTCGTGCAATCTTCATTTGCCTAGCTCGGCAGCTACAAATGTTATGACAACGTCGGTAACAATAAGGGATTAAACATTGCAAGTGGTGACAAAGCCTGCCATTTCTTTGTTGGAAATGTCTCAGTATTCACTCTAGACGCACATGGTGTTGACTGGAAGGCTCAAGTTGTTGGCCAGTGACACATCTACTTTGGCGGATTATCACTTGATTTTATGGTGAAACCACCTATAAGCGGGCATTTAAGGATTATGTAAGGAATCTATATTCTTGGGTGATGAAATGAGTGGGTTACTATTTTTCAGGGATAAGGAATAGGAAAAGACAAGTTTTCCCTATTTTTTTGATATTTTGAAGCACACACATAATTAAGTACAAATTTTCAAAGCCTTAAGAAGTGGAAACCTATAAGCGGGCACCCTATTTATGTACGCATAAGGTACATGCAAGGGAGGTTATATCTTTATAAAGGCAAGAATCTTAGGGCACGTCCATGGGGTGGTGCCCGCTTATAGGTGGTTTCACCTTAATGCATACAAAGTTTTAATTAGCTATGAAGGTTTGAAATCAAATTTCAATATTTAATCCAGGCATATAGGGGTTAGGTAGGAACAATATGAACGGTGAATGACTGTCATTGAAAAAATTTGATGAAGAAATGTAGAGCTTTTAATAATTATTTGAAATGTTCATACCAACTGACTTTGTGCGCTTGGACTTTCCTAGATAAAATGGTGTGATTGAGTTTATACATTGATCGTGGTGGTCTGACGGACTTGCCACATGAAAGAATTGTAGAATCTATTTTTTCGAAACTGTGAAAGCACTTCCAATCGCCGTGATTTAAAGTTTCTATCTGGGGAATTTGAAATCTTAGAAAATCTCCAATATTTTCCCCGCTTATGACATTTGTGTTCTTATACATAAAAGGATGACAGTTCGCAATTCTGTTGTTTCTAGAGTGGAAAGGAGATCATTCGGCTGTTCTTCGAGCAATTAAACCACAAATTTTATCACCCAAGGTCAGACTACAAGTTGGACACGCACACATGAGAGGACAACACAGGCAACGAGAGATGACCTTCCCTGGTCTAAATCCCAAGTAGTATTGTGTGTTACTGTATAACCGGACATCCATATCAATGTCAGATCGACTAGCAAGATACAACACAGAGAAGCTCAGAGTGCTTTGCGTTTTCTCAAACAAATTGCATCAAAAATACCCATGAATGAGTTGGAATGAGGTCCAGAATTATACTGGATCCTCCCAGCACTGAAGTCTGCTGTATGAATTTCATTTCCAATTTTCACATATAGAGTTATAATGTCTGAGACAGCCATAAGATGTAAAATAATACCAACTTGCAGCCTCCGCCACATATTACAGTGGCACAAATCGTGTCGCTACGAGGTCCTTCTTACCGGACCCAGTAGAACGCCGCCTGAGATGTGAGCGATTGTCATGGATGACAGCAAAACCCAAAAACTAGTCCACGAGCAGTGTTTGCTGAGTGGGCCATCACCATGAACCACATGCTTCACCATCGATTATGTAGACTGAAAACTTTGGGTATGCTTTGAAAACCGGACTATTCTCACCTGCTCCAGCAAGAACAATTAATCGCTCGAAACTTTGGTACTGCTTGGGTTCAGTCACCGAAGTAATGTTGATCAAGTTCCTGATCCTCCGACGATGAAACCACATCAGAGAGGAAGCACTTGTAGCCCCTGCTTCAGAGCCTCCTTCTCAGCTAGCGTAGCGGCATGCATCTCCCTCTCCCTGTCCCCTCTTGTGCCCTGCTTAATTTCAACCCACTTCTTCTTCTCTTTCCTCTTCACAGGCACACGAGTCTCCACAATTCCACGCCGCTGCAAACTCCTGAACCTGTCCCGAATAAGCACAGGGTACGCTTTCAATTTCCTCAACGAACCTGTCACTTCTGAACTCAACAGCACCTGCTTCGGCTCGGGTTTGAACTTATGACGCCCAAGCCGGGGAGGACCTAAAGCTCTCTTCTCATCCCTCGACACAATACGCCGAATTCTACGCTTCTCCTTCTCTTCATCCTCCTCCTTAATCCCCTCTTGAATCTCCGGCAGCTTCTGAATCTCCATCTTAAACTTCTGCTTCTTAATCCTCTCAACATCTGCCTTCAACACCTCCCTCCGTCGCGCCTTCCTATTGATATCAGCTCGCGTGAGCTTCTTAAACTTCTTCCCCTTACTTTGCAACTCAACTCTTCCCCCATCTCCCTCATCCACCTCCTCCTCTCCCTCCCCTTCCTCCCCCTCATCACCATCCTTATCCACATCCAAGAAAAACATATCCTCCTCCGTAAGCGCATCCCCAGGCACATGCAACTGCACAGGCTCAGGCTGCAGCTCCCTGTTAATCACCTTCTTCATCTCATCCGCCACCGCAGCACCCAGCGCCTCCTGATGATCATCAAACGACGGATTATACGAGCACCCCGGCATGTCAACCTCCACAGCCGGCGCAGCAACCACCGCCTCCCGCCTCACAACCTTCTTCGCCTTCTCCCCCTCCCCTCCCCCCCACGCATCAAAAAACCCTAACCCCTTCCCCCTCACCACCCCCTTCGCCTCCACCTCCACCTCCACACCACCCTTCGCCTCCGCCTTCGCCTTCACCGCCCCGAGCGGCATCGCATGATCCCTATCCTTCCGCTTCTTCCCACTCCTCCCATGCTCCTTCAAAACAGGAATGAGCGCATTCCGCTCCAAAATACTATCAGCATGCAACACCTTCGCCCGGTGCTTATCCACCTTCCGAGCACCCTGCGCAACGTCCTTACTCGTATCGACAAAAAACAACTGCTCGCTCGGGAGCTCATCCAGAGCACCTCCGCTCCGGTCCACGAGCGCCTGGTGCTCCACCAAGGCGTCCACCTCCGCCGTGCCAATATTCTTGCGCCATTCGCGCTTCCCCTTGCGGGACGTCTTGCTCTTGGACTTCTTCCCCATGGCGGCACCAGCAGAGGGGGAACGCTACGAGCTCCTGAACAAACAACTCTCCGGCAACAATGGCGATGGCGATGGCGAAACAGAGGAACATCTCTCTGTTGGGGTTAAACCCTAGTCTGGGCTTTAACCCTAACCGGGGTTTTACGCCCAAATCTGTTGCTGCTCCTAAAGTCGATAGATACAAGGGTTTGTTTAGATATATGCTTGGTGAATCTACGGTTATGAAGATGTTCCTAAAGCCGGTAGATACAAGTGGTATTGTGTAGATTTATGTTTGATGAATCTATGATTTTGGTTTTTGGTGCAGGGGTGGTTTTGGGTATGGGCTGGGTTGGAACGAATTGTGTTGGAATTGGAAGTGTGAGATGGAGGAGACGCTTAAGGTAGTGACACCCATAACCGATAGGTGACCATTAATTGATATATGCTAATTCCTAGACTGTGAAAGAACAAATGTACCTTATTTGTATATATCAGTTAAGGGTTTTGAAGTACTTTTCACTTTGAAAAATTGTACAAATTTTAATATTGGGAGATAATTCATGGAAAATTGATCATTCTTCATGTACCTTATTTTCCTACGAACCAAAATTATCTCCTTGTCGATAACCCAAGCTTTGATATGCTGAAATGTTTAAGTTGTCGGTTATAGGGTGAAATGTTTAATTTATCAACGAATGTGATTTTGTGCAATCTGGTTCAGAAAAAATAATATTAAAATTAAGCAAAGCCGTTACACTGTAAATGCCCGTTCATTTATAATAATATCTCAGTGTAAACCGCTGAATGCCAATGTCATGTTCTTCTGATTGCAGAATTAAAAATTTCTTCAAATAAATACTGATTATTTAAAATTACTAATACAAATAAAATTGTAGAATTGAAATTTTATTTGTATTAAAATTTTAATTGTATTAGAATATTATTATTTTCTTAAATCAATCTAATTTGTTTTTGAACATATCATTGTATTCCAAAATAATGTATTACGTGTCGAATTATAACAATGAAATCTTATTTATTTGAATATGGTTTTTGAATAATTTATTCAATAAAGTATAAATTCAAAAACAAGGTAGCATAGGTTCATATACTAACTAATAATCGCAATTAAACAATTTTTATAAATAAAAAGGTTTAAATGTGCATTGATGGATCATGAATTCTCATCCATCTTTGTATTTTCAAGTGGTTGTCGTGTACGGCCTAGAGTTGGGAAATATTAAAAGTCCAATTCAAAATTTTCAACTTGATAGATTAAACTGAATTGCATGTATGTGTATTAACTTTTAATTCAACTGAACTTGGCTCCCTAAGTGGTCCGCCTAAATTTTTGTTTGATCCACCCCCATTCCAACGCCTATGGACAAAGAAATGGAAGTAAAAAACTACTCCCCCTTTTGACAATAAACACTATAATCACAATTAACCAATAACAAGATAAACCAACACATTTAATTACTAGTATGAGTTTTGTTTTGTTAGAGATTTTGGCCACCAAGTCATGAGCTCATTGTTAATTGGAGAGTACATTTATCTCCTATGAATGTTTTCATATAAAAAATGGTGGTTTATTTTTATGACTAAATTTTGTAAAATTTTGAAGAATGAATTGTTGAGAAATGGAGCAATTTTACATTTTTAGCTCTTTTAGAGATTTAT
Organism: Ceratodon purpureus; assembly: GCA_014871385.1. Classification (NCBI taxonomy): domain Eukaryota; kingdom Viridiplantae; phylum Streptophyta; class Bryopsida; order Pseudoditrichales; family Ditrichaceae; genus Ceratodon; species Ceratodon purpureus. Next base: position 72,133 of record MU104855.1, on the reverse strand, counting down.
CTACTATGTTTCAAAATAGAATTTTTTTTCAACCCTTTACTGATTGTATAAGTTCATTTTTGATGAATTAACAATGGATTATATACATAAAAATAGCAGCACCTTTGAAAATACAAAGGAGAGGCTCATGGTCCAGGAATACTACAAAATTGGCAGCATCTTCCTTAACAAAATTGAGATGCCGCTACTTATGGTCGTGGAATGTATGCACAAGTCATAGAATAGAACCTAGCGATCATGGTTCTAGTAAAGGAGCATATACAAAAGAAGGTATGAATAGCGCATATGAACATCAGTCATAAGGAAACGAGTAGGGTGTACTTCATCTTCGCTTCTTCTTTTTGTTGCTGGATTTGTTGTTGTTCTTCTTGTTCTTGTTGTTGCTATTCTTCGGTTGGGGTGAGTTCTCGACTTTTTTAAGGGGCTTTACTGCTTCCCCAGCTGTCCCAAGAAGTTTCTTTAACGGCCGTTGGCATTTGGTTTGGCAATCCTCAAACAGCTTCTTAACACGCTGGATTTTTTCATGAAGCCAATGTTGATCCATTTCTACATGCAGCTCGCACCTTCAGACAGAAGAAAACATCATGAGGTTCCTCCACATCGTCAAAGTCACAAAACCATAATTAAAATAACCATGGTCAGCTTATTGGGAAGGCTGTAACTGACTACGTACCAATAATAATAACGTCCATGCTTGTAAGTAGAACATTGATATACCAACTAGTGTATGGATCATCTCAGTTAAGATTTGATGTAGTTCAAGCAACTCTGAAAATATGATTTTTCTTTTTACGTCCCAGCCTTCTTAGGGATTGTAAAGTGCATTTTATGTGCATAGGTACAGATGCCTTCCAAGATTCAATAGAGCGCAGATGAGAACTTATATCGCACTCCCTTCGTGTCTGGATGGGGTGATGTTGGTCCAAATTAAGTTTCCATTTTGGTTGAGTTAGACCTTCCTAATTGAAGGTATCAGGGAGATTTGTAAGGAGAACTGATAGTCTTTATCTACCCACAATGATATGGTCACTGAGAAAGAGGAACTTACTTTGAGTTTAATTCCATAATGGACTCTTCTAGCAACTCCTTCTGGTCAGTGAAACTGTCCAACAAGTCGTCTTTATCATCGTCGAGGCCACCTTCAGGTCCGCCTTTAATCATGTCCAGGGCCTTGTTCAAATTCATCAATTGCTCATCTACTTGGACCTGTCAGCAACGAAATCAGCTTATTTAGAACGTCGGTGCTTGCCACATCTTCTTCAAATCCCAGAATGCATGTCGCCAAATTTATTTGATTTCCTCGTTACGCCCAGGTCAAATTAAATATTTCAATCATTTACTTGTCATGCCAGATTAGTAAATGATTGAATCTTCCATGCTTTTGGTGATACTATGAATACAAACTGAAACCATTACCAATGTAAACTCAACTAAGTTATGCTGTAAGTTTTAGTTAGTGATTTTGCCAAGTATTATGGATCTAATATCAATTGGCATGTACGCAAGATGGGAAAAGGCAAGCCATACCAGAAGAGAGCAAGCTTCAGAATTAAATAAGTCGATGTACACTTTATCAGTGATTTGTTTTCGCAGAAAAATTAAACGAGCCTCACGCTGGTAGCGCTCCAAAGGAGTTAAGGGGATTGAAATTCTTTCCCTGGCCGCTGCAAGTAACATCTTCAGCTGCTTCACAAATGCTCTCGAGAGCTTCGAGCCATCCTCCAATATGACTATATCTGATGGTGCTACTGCATCAACATCATCTCCAAGACAGAAGGCATCACCACAATGCAATAGAATTTACTCGGGTACAAATCAGGTTGATACATTGAGGCCCTGAAGTAGCAAATTGAGTTTCCTGGCGTATACAATACAACTTCACCACTCATAGGTATTTGCCGCAAAAGTGATCCTCTAAGAGTTTTGATTGTATGTACAACAATTCAAATCAAACAGACATAGTGATCAAGCTTGATGGACAGAGTGAACAAACCTGGAATGTCTTTGGTATCGTCGGGATTGTCTTTTAAAAGCTCTAGAAGTTCTTCAGAAGTTTCATTCTCCTGTGCACCTTCATCGTCCTCGATGGCCAGAGACTCCTCATTGTTGTCAATATTGAAACTCATAAATCTATTGGTAATATCAGATGCACTTTGTTCCAAATTATCAAGAGTGAATACTGATGGTTGGTCTCGAAGTTCTACCATCACCACTCTCAAGCTCCTGCTAGCGCTCCCATGCCAACTCATATTGTTGTGCCGGGGTCCAAACCTTTTAAGAAAAACAAGGGGATCTCCTATGGAATTCATCGCCCTGGAGAAAGCACTCACGAGTGGTGTGAGTCGTGCTCCATTCGCCCTATAATCAAAGTGGTCCAGCAGTTCTTCACGGAATTGACGAGGAAGCTCGGCGAGGACTGGACACTGAACTCCGAATAGTTTAGTCAAGCCTAAATTGACTTGATTGTGGATTTTCCCAGCTTTAGTATTGATACAAATTGTAATTACTAACTGGATTAGCCGGAAAAAAACCAATTGTCGATACGTATCTTTACTGAACGCCGAGGATTCGAACCACTGCTCAACAGTCCCAAAATTGAAGAGCATATCGAGGATGAGTTCAACCGCAAATTCTAGAACCCCTGCAGATTTTCCAACCAGAGGCTGTTAATTGAAAGAAAATTCGTACATTGCTAACAAACTCATTGTCCCAAAGAAAACGAAGAGTAGACTCTGAGAAGCGCCATATCTTGGCTACCCTCGAGCCTAAGACTATGAAAAAGAAGCACATAAGCCGCTGTGAAGTTTCACATGAAGTTCCTCAACCAATGATGATGGTACACTAGATTCTACAGTCCAATATATAGAACTTCGTCTACTATTAATTCACGTATTAGTCCCCGAGGAGTAGATTCTAGCAACCAAGTGATGATATTCCTCCACCAGAACATTATGTGTCAAAGACGCCATAAATCTCAAAGACTTCCTTACGAAGTTACGGAGACTTCCTTAAGGAATTATGGAAGTAAAGACTCATTTGGTTCCAAATTGTGAAGAGAAACAAAATGAAAGTTTACGTAAGCTTTCTTACCTTGCTGACGATTCTCACAGTTACGATCACAAGTCAAGCTAAGGAGCATAGAGTAGTAAGGCTCATAATGCTTGCCCCCCATATTACAGAGTGCCATACTCTCGGAGATGAGCATGCTTCTTAAGTGAGTACTCTTCGCACATGTTGCCACAACTCCCCTCTCAAAAAGGGCCAGAAAAACCACTGGGGAGATGTAGCCATCTGCTTGGAAGTCTTCTTTGAAGTATATGTCACGTAAGGATGACATAAAGTCGTAAATCTTCGAAGACCAAAATGAGCAGTCAGGCTTTGAGGTAGACTTGACAAACGCACTGCGCTGCGACAGTGATCCGTTCCAGAGTCGAAACTTGCATAGCTCCTTGAAGCTCTTTTTCCCTTGCGAGAAAGCCTCCTCTAGAGCCCAGTTGATTCCAAGAAAAGGTTGCAACGTCACAAGTGTTCCAAGACGATCATAAGTCAAGGACCTGCAAAGTGAAATCATGTGAATCTCCTCAGGTGTCAAGAGGTTATCGGTAAGTTCTTTGGCGAGAATTTCAAATGCTTGAGCGGCCTCCGGTGATTCTCGGATGACTACTACTTCCTTCATGCTGTGGAGGGGCATGTCAATGAATATCAGAGTATGTAGCTGCCTGGCAATCTCTAAAATTCTACAACTCTGCACCCTTCTCACTTCGTCGCACGTATTTGCCATACGCAATAAGATCTTGAATCTGAGTAGTAGAACATGAAAAAGGTCGATCACTCTATCCTTCATGTTCACGATTCCCGTCAACACATCGCCGAGGATGGACAATCGAGACTCAAGGCGGTCACCGATCTGAATAAGCTCGCCATCAAAGAACTGCATTGCAAGGTTTGCAAACTCCTGTACCGGGATGTTGTTTGACACCTTGATAGACGAATTCGCCAGCCAATAAGCTTTTGGATTCTCAACAGCAACAGTATGTGGTTTTGAGTGATTCGCCACACCTAAATAGCAGTAGATAGATCGCAGTATTGGCTCGTCTTCTTCTCTCCCTCTGCCCTTGCGAAGCCTATCCAACGCATGGACGACAGAGTCGATGCACTTGCTCCAGTGGTTCCAGACCTCCGTAAGAATGGGGACTTCCTCCCTCATCAAGCCACCAACTGCTGAAATATCAACCTCATACCTCGTAAAATTTGACACTACAGCAGAGATGGTCTGTTCGAGATTTTGAAGAAGTAAATAAGAACCCAAGAGCTCTAACCTCGTCTCCTTCAACTTTCGAGCTTGTTCGTAGTGTTGCCTGCGTAACCTGATATCTGTGCGACCAACATCTTGCAGAATCTGCAGTTCATGTAAAAGAGCCCAACGAACAGCAGAGTTGGTATGGAAAAAAATGGACTTTGTATACTCAAGTGCTTGGTTCACTTCCGGTGTAAGTTGCATAGGCCAACCTTTGTTTCCATCCTTCCAAAAAAGCTCCATGCTTGCATAATGGAGCAGCTTCTCTACTGCCAATGGTATAGAACCTGCACGCACCAACAACTTCGCTGCATCCTGTAACTTCCCATTCACCTCGGCTAACTCAGCAGCCTTCTCATAGTTTCCAGCAGCTTCTTCTATGCGTTGCAATTGATCTGTGTGGTCTCGTCTCATGAGGAACGAACGCCGCATAGTCAAACTTGGAAACAAGAGCACAAACTTCATCATCTCCTCTACCTTTCTCTCTAGGTGGTAGTGAGAAGCTCCTTTCTTCAGAAACTCGGTTCTCGCTCCATCAAATTCCGACTTCTCTTTTTTCGTAGACTGTGTATCTTTCATTGGTGTGCTCTCATGCATCGGTTTCGATTCATGACCCCATTCCTCGACGTATCGTAGACCAATCTCGTACAGCTTCCCTCGCCAGCAAGTTTGAAGGCACTTGATTGCATTGCTCCGCGAATACGCTCTAGCTGCCTCTTCCCAACACTTCGCTTCAATGAAGCAGTCACCTGCCGCTTCCAGGTTCGGAGGCTTACACACGTCTTGGAAAACAAAAGCTGCAAGCATCAATAACAAAGTAGGCCATAAGTATTCAATACATCATCAACTTCGTAAACAAGATACATGGATAGCAAGAGCATGATATTGTCGTTGCCTACCAGCTTTTTTCAAGTCTCCGATCTTCTGATAGCATTTGGCAGCACTTTCTCCTTTCTCGATGGCGATGTAAAGCTCTGCTGCTTGACGTAAAAGCTTGGCTGCTTCCTTGGGATTTGTGCCGTGAAGCTTCTCTGCTGCTTGCTGGAGACCTGCAGCCTTTGCATGCTGAGCTTTACCACTTTCACCTGCTCGGTCGAAACACAGCTTCGCGGCGTCGTACTGGTGCTCATTAAACATCTGTTGAGAAAAGTCATTGAGTCAAAAACAAGAGTCCCAACAATAAATCCTCGAAAAGGTCCAAGCAATCCCAGAAATTTGATTGATTTTGTTTCAACATATTACCTTCACGCCACGCTTATTCCAATCTTCTGCTGTGCTCTGACTCTTTAGCTCCCCAGCTAGAGTAGCATCGAGTTGCTTGACCTGCACCAATCCTGACGCCATCCAATAATCTAACATAGGCTTGTGATTCTCGATGCATTCATCATAGATCCACAGCCTCTGCCGTGCCCGTGTTAGCATCACGTACAGTTGCTTCAGCTCGCTGCAGAGAAGGTTGTGGTGTTTAACGTCGAAAGTTGGGAACGTAAGATTCGTAGCCGAACCTTGCTCAGCCATGAAGGCATAGATCACCCGCCATTTGTTTCTTAATGGGGAGTCCGTAAAGAAGTTGTACAGGAGAACGTCCTAAAACCAATCGCCACTTCGAATATTAGATTAATGATCTGTACATGATCCTTGAGATCTACGTCTTCTAAATTGAGGACTTTGTTTCATCAGAGTACTGCATGCACCAATTTGCAGCAGCTATCAGGGTTGTTTCTGAAATCAATAAACATTCTATAGTTCTTGATAACCATTCTGAGTTGTGCCTCGACGAAGCAAATGAATACTAATGCACATCAAGAAAGCAGTCTCGAAAGAAAAGGGTACCTGAAATTCGAGGCCTTTGCAATCATGCACATTCAACACAAGGCCTCTGTCCCCGATTTGTTGCTTAATATCATTATTCCGCACTAGAATCACTTGCTCAGCACCGAACTCACAACCCCCTCCTCCTGCAGTTGCTTCCATATCAAAAAGACAAGTTACGAGGCCACGATTCTCCTCAGTCTTCAAGAACACAGGAACTTCACCCTCCAGTAAACTTTGCTCTGGGTCCAACTTGTCGATTGAATTTGGGAAAAAGTGATGCAATAGCTTGACTACACTGTCTGCTATTGACACCACCCCCATGTGCGTGCGAAAGTTCATCGTCAACTGGAAAAGGTCCGGCACTTTCATCATCGACTCAGAGTTCACGTTTCTCTGCTCACACTCAGATTTCTTCCCGAGGAACTCTTCATAGTAGAGCCGCCTTGCATCTTCAAATCTAAAGCCAACACCACGAGCAATCGTTTGCGCAGTGTCTCCAGCAAATACAAAGCCTGTCTCCAAATTGAGACAAATGAACTTATACAGGGCGATTTGTGCCTGGGTGAAGTCTTGGACTTCGTCAACGTACACAAAACTCATCTTCTCACCCAGAAAGCCGCCGCCACTCTGTAGCTCGAAGTAGATATGGGTGACAAGGTCTGCGACATCATACTCAAAAGTCTCTCTCTTTCTCTTCTCATACTTGAGAAACAGTGAGTAGATGTTGTCTCTCTGCTGTTCGCTGTGCAGAGAGGAACGTCGATCGGCCATGGCTACGTAATCCTCCCGGCTTAGTCTCCCCTGCGGACTTCGAAGTGCCTCCAAGCTTCCCTTGATATACGACATAATCTCCGTGTATACTAAGGATGGATCCAAATTCTTGGTCAATTTGGCGTCAAAATGCGGCCAGTACAAAGTTCCAAATCGTTCAAACTCAACTTCTGTACCCTCCCATCTCGCAGGTTTGCTACCATCTTGCGATGACTCGTCCGCCTTGTCATCCCCGTTGTCACTAAAATTCTCCTCATCCTCAATATCACTGAAATCCTCATCCTCTTTACCGTTGTCAGCTGTCTCGTTCCCAACCTCCAGCAGGGTCACGGCTGTCTTTTCGTTTGGGTCTTGCGGATTCAGTGCGAAATATGATCTCGAAATGCTGCCATCAAGCATGGTGAGAAGCTTCCGAAACGTGATTACCAAAGGATAACAGTCGCTGGGAATTTCCATGAAGTTGTCGGGAATGGCTCCCATGAGCTTGGCTTCTGCCTCATCATCCAGCATCATCTCCTCAAAAACATCGCTTTCATCTCTCTCTGCAGCAGCGCCATCCGTAGCTAGCTGCATTGACCTGAAAGTGTTCAACCTCTAGATATAAGAGAGAAGGCAAATGGAATTACATGCAATTTCCTGTACATGAAACGCGGACTTGGATCAACTACTACGGCTGACACAAATTTAAATCAGCTCTTGCTAATCGTCACACCACAAACATTCAGGATGATTGAAATCTTCCTTATGAAACAGGTTAATACGCCTTAACTAGAACAATTTCAACAGTACCTTCAATTTTCACTCAGAACCAACTCACTATGAAAATTTCCTAAATCAAAGATAACTCTGAAGTCACGGGGAGATTACTGGCCTCCTCTTCAGGTGCTATTGTGAATGCTACCCTGGCCTATTCCAACTCCAGTAAAATATTCGAATATCCGGGTTACAACAACATTATTTCAGTTGCCAGTATGCGAGTGAAAAACTGAATTCCAAGGTGAGCAGTGGGTACCTCCGTGTCTTCGATATATTATGCTTCACTGCCGCACATAATTTTGGAGACAAAGTGATCAAAGCCTGTTTCAGGAACGTGGTGGAAGTGCCTGAGTCGTCCTCACAGTCACCTCCAGATGTGCCATTCGAAGCAATCCAGAATTTCTGCTCTCTCTCCAGTAATTTGGTCGTTATCACCGTGGTCTTGCCCGTGCCCGATCGACCAATGATAAAAGAACTACTTGGGTACTGTATGATGGCTGCCTCCTGCTCATTTACATCAAACGGTAGGGACAACTGAGAACCATCTGAAGCTGTAAGAAGCTGATGAGCTATACCAGAGGATAGAGAGTAAAATTTCATCAGTAATACGCTGTCGTCCACAGCAGAATTTTCACGCAGAGATTTCTTATCCTCGTCAGCTTCAACGTCTCTGTCAGGAAGAGGCTTAACAGAACGTTGCTCTAAAGTTTTGAACTTCGCAACAGACTGGTCCGAGCTCCATTGTGCAGGAACTACAAGATTATTCTGAGATGTTCGCTTAAGTACACAACAACGCTTAAGATGCTCGTCAGTGTACATGGAGAATCCACCTTCAAGGCGCCGCACGTAAGCACCGACTCCAGAATTCAAAACTGCATCCCAAACTTTGAGAATCTGCTTGTTATTCTCAAGATCAACTGTCCACACCAGAAAATAGTCTGCTACTAATTGGACTTGAATGAGCTTCCTGTATCTTGCGCTGGCCAGCATTGTTGGTTTTAGATGCGGAGACCTCTTACCCTTCGCCAGATTCAGCATTGCATTTATAAGGTGTTGCCTGCTTTGCACAGATTCAATCTTTGTGATAGTTTTCAGTAACTCTTTACCAAAGGAAACCTGCACAATGTATTTGAATCTTAAGTGGAATTCAGGAACTTCGCATGCAGCAATAGCCTCAAGATTCTCACCACCAACTCATACGAGATGAACGAAATAAAAGCTAAATACATTCAATTAAAAAGACATAGGACTAGCATGACGATTGGCGTAACTTTTGGATTCCGGAGAGCCTGAAATGTACCTTCCACAAACTGTCATGAAAGAGAACCGATTTAGGATCAAGCAATTTGTCGAGCTGGTCGAGCTCCTGCATGACCCGCCTGATAGTCTTGGTCATGTCAGGATCTGACGACGGGTTTATGATACACTTTCTCTGCTTTGCATCTTCACACAGAGCTTTCCAAACTGCATCCCTCGATGCCAAAGTTGCAGCATTCCCGACAATAAACATACAATATCTGCAGCAAAGGTGAAAAATTAGGATTCATTGTGTTGCATTTAGAAACTGCAAGTGGAAAGAGAAATTCATGAAGACATTTTAATGAGGCTATACGTCGACAATAAGGAAACGGTCTTAACAGGACCGAAATTGTACGTACTTTGCACGAGTGATCGCAACGTTGAGGCGGCGATGATCCTGTAAGAATCCGATGTTGCCATCCCTGTTGGATCGAACAGTAGAAAATACAATAATATCTTTCTCTCTGCCCTGAAATCCGTCCACAGATTTCACCTCCACAGTGAAGTCCCCCATTACATTGAACCTACTTAGCCTTCTCTCTAAATTCTCCACTTGGCTTTTATACGGAGAGATCACGCCAACATCCAACTTCTTCACTTTAGCCTTTGAACAGGCTGCACTCACACGAAATGATCAGTATTCGCCTAAGACTATCAGCGCCAAAGAGACGATTTCAGTACATTCTGATACTGTAGTGGTCATAGATAGTGAAGGTTAACAGAAGAATGACGACCTAAGGTTGCGGTTAACAACCTTCATGTATTCTTGCGATCAACAGGACCACAATCTCCACTTCCACAAGATTCGTCCAGGATTTGGACCGCCCTTCGTCTCTTTGCTCTCTACCATCCCGAACATTGATGAACTTGTATGGTCCGGAGTAGTCATGTTCCGTGAGATACGGTTCCATCGTAACATTTCGTCCGTCTTGAACATTCCCACCATAAAATTGAGCATTTGGGAACTTACTTATTTCTGGGTGCATGCGATACTGTACGTTCAAAAGGTGGACTGGATGTCCTAGAGATTGTAATCGTTCAAATAAGCTTCTCCCATAGCCGCAGCCGACTGCAATCTGCCAAACATCCTCCACAGATTCAGATCGTATGGTGTTCATGTCGAAATGTGTCCCAAGCCTTTCTGAATCTAGCGCAGTTAGGAGAGAGGGTGCTTGTCTAAAGAATGTCGTATGTATCTTCGAACTACTCGTTTGAAGCGAGGCGCCAATGATGGAGGGTGGTGAGGAAGGTATACCTGGCTTATGACAGTAGCTGGAAGCTGCATCTGATCCCCTACAAGAACCATCTGCTTCACGCCGCTCATTCTCGCAACAATCACACTTTCTGCCTCCACACATTGAGAAGCTTCGTCAACAATGACACAGTCGAAAGTCTTGCTCCTTTGTACAATGTGCCGACCAGCTGATGTCACCGTGCTAAACACTAGCTTTGCTCGTTCCAAACATTCCTTTTGTAACCCTTCTTTTGAAGGCTGGCGAAGAATATGGGGAAGGGCTACATTGTGCGGCATTGCGGTTAATGCATCCTGAAGTTCATACACAGCCTTGGCGAAATCTGAATTCTTCTTTGTAGCAGATTCTTGAAAAAACAGAAGCACATGAGCTTCTTTTAAGTCTGATCCAGCTAAGGTGTCCGTAAATCTCATCACCACAGCAGAGCACTTCCTCAAAACTGAGAGCCAACGTGTAGGCAAGTACGCACTTGGCAAATCATTGGACAGGATGTCGCAATGTTCTAAAAACTCCTCTACTAGTGACGAAGCTCTTTCCCTGAAAAACTCCATAAAACTTGTATCGTGAGTTTCCTTATAAGTCTCATACTGTACAGTTGCTGAATTTAAAAACTCCACCAGGGCCGACGTCGAAGCTTTCCACCCAGAATGTGGAGAAAGAGCACGAATGAGCCGCTCGACTCTACGGTCGAGAAATATGCTTTCAAGCGATCCTTCCAAGTCAAGCCTGTCTTCGTTCCCAATCAACACCAAATCACCCAAACGTACACTGTGACCTCCAACCTCTGTTTCCGAAGCGCAGAACTGCCCAAACAGGAGACTTTTGTTGGCGGCGTTGAAGAATCTCAGAAACCGAAGTATTACTTCAGATATTGCAACATTTGTAGGTGCGCACACCAAAGTTCTATGCTCGCTCGAGCTCAGTATAGAGAGGAGAGTTGCTAAGGTGGCAGTCTTTCCTGTCCCTGGAGGACCTTGAATGAGCCTGATACGCGGTTTCAGCTCAAGCATGAGTCCAGTTATTGAAGTTTTCACTGCCGTAGCCTGAGACTCGTTCAACTGTCGGTACTCACAATACCTGTGCAACCATTCAAGTCGCATCCTTGTGTGACTCCGAGGATCTCCACTGCTATCTGAATTCCCCGAGTCTCCACCCTGCACACGCAAAGAAATGTTTGATAAATACAGTAGCGGCTTATACATTGAAGCAGATTACTAAACATGGATGGGAGTTTAAGTATTCAAGTAACCAAGAGGCTAAAGATCTCAAAGTTGACAATTCAGCAGTGCTTGGGCTACACTGAAGAGTGAACTGTGTGTTTGATGCTTACTGACTGGGAGTAAAGAAGAGAGTTTAAAATTGGGAGATTCTCCCGCAGATCAGCAGTTCCGATATCGAGTGCTTCCCAGATGCGCTTGCTCGTTGCCAGGTTGCCCATTTGTATAGCGAAAAATTCATCGTCCAGCTCGCACAAAGACTGATACTCCGGGCTCTCGGGTGGAGCATAAACAGTTGCCGAGAGAACATTGCCGTCGTCCTCACGACTGCCTTTCAGTATTCCCAAAGTATATATCACTCCGGATCTCTTCAACTCATCGCAGTCACTCTGCGGCACCTTGTTTGTCAACAGAATCAGATCTGTTGGCTTGGGTTTCCACGGCTCTTTGCCTCGTTTAACCATTGCTTTCCCTGTGTCGACCCAGAGCAAGAAAGTTGTCAGATTCTGAGCATCTGAATCACGTTTAGATTCTCTCTCTTCTACCTTCTTCAACCGAACGTAAGAAGCTTCTTGAATCGCTTCGAACGACTGCTGAAGCTGAGCACGGATCTCTTCCACCAGAGGGTCCTTGAAGGACTCCAAATACGTAGGAAGGGACTCAAACCGCGTGGGAATTGACTGTACCTGCAATGGGCGAAAAAATGCATCAATGCATGTTGTTTTCGCTCAAACAGTAGACAACAATGTACTACTCTACGAGGTTTAACAGCGATCCTTTAGATGACCCATGTCAGGACGATAACTGGATCTTTTCATGCCTACTACATTAGGTTTAGTGACAGTATCATAACGAAAGCAGATAATTCCAAGCTACATTTGACTCGGAACATTCACTTTGAAGATAACTCCTACGTGGATGAGTTTATTCATCTCTTCTTCATACCACTTCATGGTTCGAAGAAATGCATGGAGTAGATAATGTACCTTGTTCACGTAAAGATATGCATTTAAGACATCGTCGAGGGACCACTTCAGCACAATGGACAGCAACGTCCTCTTCTTATTATAATCCTGGGCCTCCGTGAGAGTGATGAATGTAACAGAGTCGCCATCACCTTCTCTCGAAAGCTTCTGGAAAAATTCCTTGTCTGCCTCCTGTTGGAGAATTACAGGAATCTTGCTAGCTCCAAAAGTCTTGAACACCCACAGTCGTCGATTATCCAGAGTGTACAAAACACCCTGGTGTGGCACGACACGAATGGGTGGAAAGTCGACCACCTGCAATTCTCCGGCTTTGAGCTGCTCCACAGCCGCTTTCAACGACAGAGGTCGATTCGACTGAGCACTGGCAGCCTCCGAATACGACATCTTCTCGTCAGACTGGTTCTTCAGGATTTTGCGACGAAATGTAGGGCTGATGCAAGCTTGTGAAAACTTGATCAACCTAGGATCAACCCACGTAAATTCCCCGTCCTCCATACTTGAAGCTGATCTATCGTCCATTGCTGATCGATTAGTCTGCGCGAAGTGTGAGGGACAATTAAAAACAAACATTTATATTCAATTGGTCACAATACATTACACAGATGACCTTTTCACAATTGAAAGAAGTCACAATATGATAACTCAAATCACTGCTAAACGAAACATGATGCTTACCTCCAGGCTCTTGATTTTCTAGGGCTTTAAGATTAGCGAATGGGACCTCAATTTAAACATTTCTCTACATGCGACGTTCATAAAACACAAACACCACCGACATCTACAGTGACTACGATTCGCTAAAGCTTCAGAGGCATCGTGTTTGATGAACAAGTGCGATAGAAACAAAAAATGTACAATGGGATGCGATGTACAAGAAAGTAAGAGATCGACATTGAAGGTTAGAAGAAAAAATTCACAATTCACAAAAAATTCTAAACCTAACTCTCTTCTGTCAGATAAAAATCTGGAAACAGAAACTACGATCCATGGCGTGTGACGTTGATCGACGTTCCAATCAAGAAACTTAAGCGCGACAAGACGGAGGAGCCAATTACTCACTCTAGCCACTTAACAAGCTTAAACGAGCTTCTAAAGCGAGCTTCAAAGCGGCGAGGAAGATCGATCGTCAAGCTAAGGAAGATCGATCGTCAAGCTAAGTAAGAAGAGTTTTAGATCTCCGAATTCGAATTTCCCTAGGCCAACCTAATGCGATGTAAGTGTGCGATGGACTGTCAGAGGCTCCAATTCTAATTTCGGCAGAATGTAGAAATGTAGCTATTCGTGGACATCAATTTCCTACTTACTTTGCACGTCAGCTTTCAAGGTAGAAACCCAGCACAAAATCACCATAACTTAATCGCGGAGAAACAACTACAGCTCGAAACTCTCCTCCCTTTGCACTACCATAACAACATAATTCTACTTATAGAGTTACTTACTTCTCTGGAAGCCTCTTGAATCTTGATCAAGAAAATCAGGCTCGCCTATCGCCCGCATGGCACTCTGCATCCAATTAGTCCACGCACTAACATTAGAATCACTCTTAGATTAGCAATTCCTACACTCTTTCCAACAATAGAAGCTCATCGGGCCAGCAACAACATCCGTGAAAATGGCTGATTTAACCTCACATTCAAGCTCTTCGACCTCAAACCACCATAAACACACAATCAATGTCGGCGTGCTCGCCACTAAAACAAGCAGCCGCCAGATTTTACGCAGCCTCACCACAACTTCTCCAATTCTCGTACAAAACCGCTTAAACCTTCACTCCCTAGCTTGGAATTCACGCACCAAATACCACCAAGAAAGAAACAAGTACACTTACAATTTAGATCGATCGCCAGGTTTAGTCGACTTGCAGTTTTATATGCAGAGATAACTTACCGGACATGCGAGATTTTTTTCGGGAAATACCTTAAGTTATACTACTGAGACACAGATCCAGAGGAAGGCAACTTAAGCTATGAATCTGCATCGTCCTCCGACTTCGCCAGCCGGCCGAGAGCAAACGTGTCTTGAATACAGCGTTGTCTGTAATACAGCGCATTGATGATCGGCGTCCGCCATAGCTTCTTCCACAAGCTTGCAACTACAAAAACTAAGGTAATAGCACCAAAACCGGACACCCCACCATAAACGGACACCGGACCATAAACGGACACCAGACCATAAACGGACACCGGACCATAAACGGACACCGGACCATAAACAGACACCGGACCATAAACGGACACCGGACCATAAACGGACACCCCACCATAAACGGACACCCCACCATAAATGGACACCCCACCATAAACGGACACCCCACCATAAACGAACACCCCACCATAAACGAACACCCCACCATAAACGGACACCCCACCATAAACGAACAGTCACCATGAGGACATGTTGAGACATGAGTGAGTGGAATGAGGGCGTCGTTTTCAGAAGCACTTGGCGATCATGAATTTTAGCAACCAGTAAGTGGATTGATTTAACAGCCGTCAAACTTGATTCAAGATTGTAAGAGATAGGAAGAGCTCGCGTAGGCAGCATCGCGGCATGGCAGAGGTCTTGATGTTAGAGCGCATGATGGCTTATACGGCGAGGAATGACGAGTCTAGCATGGATCCAAAGCTCTGGGGCACGCTCCAGAACCACATCGACCTGAAGGACATCTACGCTAAGTTGCCATTCGGCGAGTTTTTCCAGCTGCGTCTCGTTTGCAAGGAGTGGAACCAACCGGCGTCAGATTGAGAGTTTCTGCAAACCAGCTTCCCCACTCCGCTCGCCAGACCTTTCTTCCTCGTGTCCGGGCAACACGGTGACAGGACGCTGAACCGGTTGCTCTACTTCGACGCCTCCACAAGACGTTGGAATTCTACTCCATCTCCTGGTCACAACCTTGACGTCGATGGCTTGCTCTACTCCAACGAACTCGACCGCGACTACTACACTCAGCAGGTGTTCGACCTCCACACGAGAGTTTGCCACAAGCTGAACCGCGTTCTGGAAGATGGCGGGATGCCGTTTGTTGCTCTCAAAGTTGACACATCCATCTCCCCTCGTAGCTTCCAAGTTGTCTACGTGGGCGCCATGATTCCAACTCAAGTATATGACTCCACCAAAAACTCTTGGTCGATCAAAACCCAAGCCCATCCCGACAGAGTGCCAGGGCTAGCTTCCTGCGCAGAGGCCAACGGATTCATGTACTTGAGGTCGGAGTGTGGGCTGATCACCTATGATGTGGAGAAGGGCGACTGGAATATGTACATGGATGCTCCGCCAGGAGTTTGCGACCAGTACCGGCTCAGCATCGGGGCATGGCAGGGGCGTCTGTTTGATGTCACCGTGGGTTTGAAGGAGCGCTCCATATTCACGGTTTGGGAGCTTGTGGACCATGCCCAGGCGAAGTGGGAGGCGTTTCTGCGGATGCCGGAGGATTTATTCTCATGGATTACGTATGAAGATAATCCGAATCCTCCTGTCGACGTTTGCGATGTGGATATTCGCACCAGCTTCTGTGGCGAGTATGTGCTTGTGTATACTTGGCTCTTTGAGGAAGGCTTGGCTGAGAGGTTTGTGATGGGTAACTTGGATTCCAAAGCTTGGGAGAAAGTGGACGTTCCGTTCGGGTCATGTTGCATGTTGTACGAGTACGCTCGGCGATGGTAGTGCCTAGGATAAGGTATGTCAAGTTGAAGGATCTGCCCTTGGTGGAGGTTTACAATTGGCAGACCTAGGAGAAGCAGGAGAAGAGGAAGCCGAAGTGGATCAGAATTTCTAGGTAGAGATGAAGGTTTTGTTGATTTGTGGACAATTGGAATTATGTGCATTTTGTAATCCTTTCTTGTATGATTTAGTCTTGAGAGTGAGCTCTTAAGATTTTTTGATGATTAGATATTGAGACGATGGACAGGGGCGAGGGGCCTAGCATATGGATTCAGCATTCAGGTTTTAAGGTCTGTTTAGTGTAAGTTGTTGTCAATTGTTCTCGTTTCGGTTGGAAGCAGGAGACACTTGAGAGAAATTGGGGAGAAGTTGGTACTATCGAAGTGGAACGTTAGGTGACGGAGGACTGTGATATAAACAGGTTGAGATTGATAAGAATACAGAACTTCAATGTTACCCATATGAAGTAGAGGTTGTGCATAGCCTTGCATTGGATGAAGTAGAGCAAGGTTTTTCCTGTAACCACATGGTGCTTGCATGTCATGGACTGGGTAATATTTGAGAGTCAGTAGGTTTGCGAGCACTGGATACAATGTCAAATCTATTTGTTGAATGCCATTGACAACATTTGGCTGTTCAAATGGCTCACAAGGTACAAAGCTACACTTATAATTGGATGTTATGGATTATGGATTCTAATCTTCTCTCGACCCTTTTAAACCAAAATACTCTTAGACATTCTTGGAACATCTTCAACACTGAGCTTACCTTGCAACCAACCCGCCTCCAATTCCAGGTCCGGCTAGGCAGATCCTGGCCTTCGATCTCAACTACTCGATATGGACGTCCATTATGATTTGGGTGGGGGGGGCGCGAGTGGGATGGCTGTCTTTATGTGACGATGGCATGGGGGGCATGGAGGCATGGGGGCATGGGGCCATGGGCATGGAATTTGAGGAGTTGGCGATGGCTTGGGCAGCTTGCTCCAGCTTGGGGAGTGTTTGGAGTACTGATACGGTCCAGCTTGGGGTAGTGCTTGGTGTATGCGGCATGGATCAATATATTTTTATTTCAAATTTTATAAGCTACTGGTAGTTTAAAATTAAATTAAATTAATATTTATTTGCAATTTATTCACAAATTTCTGAAACATATGAGTTATTTTATGAAACATAATAGAGTTGTTTGAAATTTTGCCTACAACTTAGTTCTACTTCTCAATTTCATTTATGTTTAATGCACATACTTCAATGCAATAATAATTTATATACTTTCTCTTTGATCACTCTTGGATTACTCATTTTTTTAATAACACAAAAACAAAGAGTTTATAAAAAAAACTCTAATATGTGTATCACATTATTTATTTGCACGTAGTTTTATAATTAAATTAAAGATAGAATATCTTTATTTAAGATCATATGATTTTTATAAAAGTGATAGTTTCAATGTGACTAATGTTGCTTAATCATTCATGTATTAGTCACATTACTCTCATGTTGTTGTCGGTGGAGTTTTCGGGTATTGAACCAGAATATCTCGGTTTCAGTGGACTCGACTTCGGAATAGAGACTTTCCCATTGGTAGAATACAAGTAGTCTAGGACACGGGATAGGAGGTTCACAAATGTTTTAGCAAGTTGAAAACTGTAAGAAATTATACTTTTATCCAAAAATTCCAAGAAAACCTTCAATCATCATGTTTTCAATTTCTCTATGTAATGGGAAAAATTCCATGAGAAAATTTCAGTTTCTCATGGTCAAATCTCCTTATTTTCTCCGTTTTTGTATTAATACGCTATTGCATGTTCAAATTAGGTGTTTCTAAAGATGAATTTCATCTACTACATGCTAAAGTATTGAGATTTGAAATGTTTGAAAGGGCACAAATGCTTCCATTCACATGCATTTATGTTGTGCCTTTTATGGCTGAAGATAGGTTTTCTGTCCTTTAGACATTTGATTGGGTGCATCTTCATCCTTTTTAACATTGTTGGGTTCATCTTCATCCTTTTTAACATTGTTTTTATCCTCTCAATTTTTTGTGATTTCCTAAAATAACATGGCCATAACATCATTTACCTCTAAAAATCTTTGCTTTTGTGGGAGCTCCAAAATCCAAAACTGCAATTTTCTACCATCTTGTTTGAATTGATGTATATTCAATTTTTTTACTGTACTTTTGTACTTTCAACCATAGGATCTCAAACCTTGCTACTATTAGTACTACCATGTAAGATTTCAATAGTTGGATCTTCACCATTTGTGAGATTTTAATGTTCAAAGTTGATACAAAACGTTTTTGGGCATTGTTTAGGAGACATAGGGGAGGTTACGCTACAGACCAAAAATTGTGACCAAGAAAAATTGACTAATTCTATGGTCTTTTTTCATGGTCACACTTCCATGATCACACTTCATAAAAGTATAATTTATAAATCCCTTGGGCCATTCACTAAATGTAAACTAAACTTGGACGAGGAGGAATGACCATGTACTAAAAAGTAAGTGTGCTTATTTTTAAATGATTGCCTAAAAATGGTAGTTATGGAACATTGGCCCCCATTCAGAAAAGGTTGTTTTAAAATATCAAAATAGCATTTATAATGCCTATGGTCCCCTCGTTTTGCAATGAGAGAACCATTTTTGCCTCTTTCACCATTAATTCCAGGGCATCCTTCAACATTACCCAGTTGGCATCTTTTTAGGCCTTTTGGGACCTCAACCCCTTTGGTCATTTTCCTTTCTCCGTCATAGCGTAAATCCAAGTCATCCTGGTACAAGTTGATGGAGCCAATCACTCATTTTATTGTTGATGGCGACGAGTTCTTGGTCCATAATGTAAACCGTCCTATAGTCTACTTTGGGCAAAGGGGGACTTGATGATGATTGTTACCCCAAATATTTTGCTCATGTTTTTCTCCATATAAACTACTAGATTGAGTACACCTATGCAAAATTTTAGAGACTCACTACGCTTTTACAACCTTCATGCAAATTAATTTCTAGAATAAGGTCTACATACAACAATATAGTAAAACTTACATCACATAAAGCATCTCGCGTTACTTTGATTTAATGCGTATACCTACAGGAAAAACGTATGTCTTTTGTTTTTTCAATAACTAACTTGGGCATATTGGGTTTACAAAAGAATTGAACGATGACAAGGAGCCTTTGCAAGTTTTTGATTTTTGAATGAAAATATTTTTGGAAAATTTCAAAATCTCAAAATGTCAAATTTTGACAAAGAAAATTATTAAACCACTTAAAACTCTAAGAGTGGATCTCAAAAAAATTAAATGCTGACCTTGTTAATTCTATAAACAATTCAACTTGGGCTTCTAAAGAATTTGATTATGTATATGATTGAGAGCATGTCAGGAAAAAGAAAATTTGAATAAATGTTAATATCAAAAAGTTTTCTTCCAACCCAGTTCAGCCAAAAACAAAAAATTGCGTTAAAAATTTCAAAAATTAGAGTAGGGGCTTACAAATTTTACCACATACACCTTGTATGAATAACCACACCCACGTCAAATTACAATCTGAAATACTAAGAAAAACCCTTCATCTAGGCTGCTCGAAATAACAAAAAGCTATGTTGGCTTTTAAGGATCTTTAGAGGTTAAGATAATTTGCTTAGTAATGGCATAATTTTTAACATGACAAATATTTTGTGAAGTTAGTAGTGCAAGCAATTTGTGTGCATGGGCAAAGTCACTAAAAGATCAACCTACTAGAATCATAACCTTTGGACCTTTCTAAAATTTGTTATGAATTTTTGAAGTTAGACTTATAGGTGTTCTTTTAACAACACATTCTAGAATGTATAACCTAAATATATTGAAATCAACCCTCAAACTTAATATGTACCTCCTAAAACATTCACCTTAGTAGGCCATATTGGTCCTTTACCATCATTGAGCATTTTAACCCCTAAACATTTCTACCTATTTTGAATCAAATTACACAAGTTTTTTCAAAAATCCTTAAATAGAATCGTATGTAAGAAATTCAAATCTGAACTATACAATCTTGTCATAGAATTATTAAAGATGGTGTGGAGCAAATTTGGTGTGATGAGGCCTTATATATATAGTGTATTTGTGCTCATAATGTTTTGTGAAGATCCAACACTTTCACTTTGAAGTGGAAATGCCATTAACAAACCATATGCAATCATAAAATCACCAACACTTTCAGTTCATTGACACTCTTGGACTAAAAAGAATCACTGAAAAAATTTCATGGCTCAAATAATAGCCTTGCAATGGAGTAAATTACCTCAAATTTTACAAAGGAAAAAAGTCCAAATCTAGACTTTTGCTTTGAAATCCAAGCTAAGTCTTTAAAGCATCTCGGATGAGACTAAGCTTTCTATCACAAGATAAACATAGATGATTATAGATAGGAATTCCGTTCCCTTTTAGCAAGAGATCGACGTGAATAAAGTGTTCTTTTGTAATGTCAATGACCCAATGCTCACAAGACAAGGGGACATTGGGACAATACTACTCTCTATTTTTGGGGATGGACACTATAGCGACACACTACGCTAGTTCTTAGCTAGTCACTAGTGCCTTAGAGATACCGGACATGGTATCTCCCAAAGGGCCATGAAGTACTCATACAACAAGCTCCAATTACACTCCAACATAGTTAGGTGGACTATGGTGGTGATCACTACAAGAACTATACTTGAAGTAGATTCCAACCCAAAAAATAAAATTGAAATCCAATGGCGAATGAAGAAGATACAACTACTTAGTTTTGGAGTTCACTTTCTGGATGCCATGACATTTAGAAATTAAGTCTAACTTTGCAAGATGTTACCTCAATATTGAACAAACTTGATTTGATAATCTAGAGGCCCAAAAAATGTCCTTAAATTTTGGGGCCACCGCGGCTTGAAGGAGGAAACTCACGCCGCCTTATTGCTGAAGGTTTGTTCATATATAGCAGTATCTATGTGTGCGTTAGGTAACTTTGAGGGAATCTATTGGCAATTAAGAAATATAAAATATGAGATGAGAAATTACTCCAACGCAAGACACGAAGTAACGCAACGCAAAAAAGGAACAGGGCTCAACTTGCGGTAGTGAATTGTAGTTGCTAAGTGGTTGCACATTAGTTGCAGCAAGCTAAGAAACAAGGCTATTAATATTTTTTTATTTTCGGTTTATTAACAATCATTCTATCCAAAATAGGAGGAAATGCAAGAACTTAATCCATTTGTATAAAACTCAAAAAATTATCAAAGCCACACATTTGTTTATTTCAATCATTACAACAAATCATTCTTTGTTTATGATGTTTATACTCTACAACTTATGGCCTTTAAAAAAATATTTTGTTTTGAAAGTATTATATTCAAATTTCATCATCTAACCTTCCATAGAAAAACCAAATTGTTTAAAAATAGATTTTATGGACCCTATCATCAAAAATCCAATTTATCAATAAAACTCAATCTCTGAGCAATGTAGCAAATGCACCGAAATTCAATTTTTGACATGTTTGGTTTTTCCATGGAAGGTGAGATATGACTATTGTGATGTTAAGCTCAAATATAAAAGAATAAAGGACCAGAGCTTATGATATTCTAATATCTAAAACTGCTAATTTTGTATTCCAATCCATGTCTTTTTAATTAAAAATTTCATTTTAGATTAATCCTAAAATTTTATTAAGTTATTTCACACAAAATAATTTATGTACTAAAGAATTCATTAAATCATAAATTACCACTAATAAAAATTCATAGTCAAAGTGGATTACAAAACGGTAAAACCAAGCTACTATGAATAAATTAGTCATTTTAGGATAAAGTCAATAAAGGTTGTGGAAAATGGAAGTAGTTGGAAATACAAATAGAATCAAAATATTTTGATTCTGGTTTTAATCTAGATCAAAAAACGCACCAAATTGGATTTTTTGATTCAATGATTATATTCCTCCTTTTTTTTTTAATTAAATTTCATAGATTTCTACAGATTGAATTTACTAATAGGATATACAACATTTAAAGTCTCAAAACTTTGATAGACTAGTTGTTATTGGTATTGAATAATTTATTACATTTGTATATTAAAATCATTATTATATCCAATTTTTTTTAATTTATTTTCTTATTTTAACAGAAAAAATTGAATCATACATTAAAAATTAGGAAAAAACTAATTTGATAATTCTATTACTAATTTGATAATTCTATTACTAATTTGATAATTCTATTACTAATTTGATATTTCTATTACTAAAAACTAATTTGATAATTCTATTTCTAATTTGATATCTCTATTAATTATCAAAACTAATAGAATTATCAAATTCCATAATAGAATATCAAATTAGTCTAGTGCTATGATAATGTTTGAATAAAAGAGAAATGGTTCAATAAGATTTTAAAGACATTAATAAAATGAAAAACTAAAACAAATCTTGTTATTTTTTTTTTCATAATGTTTATTATGATCTCTATCATTCTTCATTTATTTGGAATACATTTGTTGTAAAGTATATTTTTAATACTACAAGGTCCTAGTAAGGAAAAAAAATATTTGACATAAAAAAATCTATAATTTGTTTTTTTGATTTTACATAAAAAGATATGGTAAAGTTTGTATATCAATATAAAAATTTATAAAAAAATGATTAAAAATTGCGGTTCATCTTTTGGTTTTGAAATTACGTTATTATTTTGTTTATTATATCATATTTTTCTAATTTCAAAATCTAAAATACTTGTAATGAAAAATGAAACCAATAAGATAAAATATAGCTTATAATATAAAACATCTTATAAAATGTGCTCACGTGGTGCATATTCAACATATATTCAACATTACCTTTTAAAGTAAGTCTTTAATTGAGTTTCATCTATAATTTCCAAAATTTAACTTATTAACAAAACATATTAGTATGTAAAAGAACTTTAGACAATTCATAATATAGATTTTAGATATTGTAATATGTTATATCATGCTACGTTTTATTTATTTCAAAACTTGATACGTATATTCCACCTCTAATATAAATGTTTATAAAGGAATTATAAATGTATCACCAAAGTATCAACCGAGAACTGCTCCTTGGAAGAACTCTCATTCATCCAAATAATACATTCATCCAAATGGATGAATCTCGTTAGCGTCCTCTCCAAGTCCGCCACCCAACCACATACTCTCCAGAGGTTCACGACGCCATTTTTACAACAAGAGCGCCCGAGTATCAACCAGGTATTGCAAGGTCATTGCGCTAGTATCACCAAGGTATCAATCTTAATGCGCACATAGTAAACTGCGAACGCAGTGCATGTGCAGTTTCACAGTCTCTCGCGGAGGAGCGAGAGCAGCTTCATCTCAAACCCGCTCCGCCATCGCTACATCCACGCGCCATTTGCAACCTCGGCGGGTCAGGTCGAGCTTGGCACAGTGTTCTTCTCTTCGTGCCCGTTCTATCGATACCTTGGTCGTTGAATTTCGTGACCTGTAGCGGTTTTGCGAGTTGGGAGTATTCGGCCTAGGGTTTCAAGGGATTGTTGCGCCAATTTGGTGGAGCGATGGGGCAGGGGCAGTCGGGAGGGTTGCCGAAGCAGGGGCCGGGCGGGGACCGGAACAAGGGCGATGGCCAGAAGAAGGAGAAGAAGTACGAGCCGGCCGCGCCACCGACGCGCGTGGGACGCAAGCAGCGCAAGCAGAAGGGTTCTGAGGCGGCCGCGCGGTTGCCTGTGGTGACGCCCGCGACCAAGTGTAAGCTGCGGTTGCTGAAGCTGGACCGCGTGAAGGACTATTTGTTGATGGAGGAGGAGTTTGTGACGAACCAGGAGCGGTTGAAGCCACAGGAGGATAAGAATGAGGAGGATCGGTCCAAGGTTGATGATCTCCGGGGTTCGCCTATGAGTGTTGGCAACTTGGAGGAGATCATCGATGAGAATCACGCGATTGTGTCGTCTTCCGTCGGGCCCGAGTATTATGTGAATATTTTGTCGTTCGTGGATAAGGATCAGCTGGAGCCCGGGTGCGCCATTCTCATGCACAACAAGGTGCGATCGCTGGAATTTGAGTATTGTTTAGGTTTCGTGTACCCGTCCTTTGCATGTTCCAAATCGATCTTTAAAATGGCTGAAGTATTTTTCAGGGCATGGGCAATGGGAATCATTATTTAGGGTTTTCTTCTAGAGGATACTTGAGTTGTATGTGTTGAATGTTTACAGTCTGCAGTTTCAAACCAATTAGAAAGTGAGGGTGTTCGAATTAGGGTTTCTTTTTGATAATGATGAGGATCAGTCAGAATTGAAGCGTGAGCGTATGAATCCAAGGATGCTCTGAGTAGTCCTTTGTGCTTTCATCAGAAGTTCGTGGGGGTTAAGCTTATACAGATTGTGGGTACATGGGTTTCTATGCTCATACTTTACCGCTTTTAAAGCTTTACGTGTACCGATAAAGTCCGAACAATTATTGTAGACCTAATCTTTAGCAGTATTTTTGGGTTAGCTCACCAGTACAGTAGCTTTTAGTGAGGTGTTAAGGTTTATTGAACTGAGAGTCTGGTCTTTTAAAACGATGATTTGAGCGGTTGGGTTAGCGCAGCACCTGTACAGGATAAGTTGCTTGTGGCCAATATCTTAGAAGTGTTGTTGCAGTTTTGGTGATCAGGTGCATTCTGTTGACCATCATCGGATCGAGGGAAGCTTATTTAAGTGCTTCGTTTTGTCCTTGCAGGTCCTATCAGTTGTGGGGTTATTGCAAGATGACGTGGACCCAATGGTTTCAGTTATGAAGGTTGAGAAAGCCCCTCTAGAATCATACGCTGATATTGGTGGTCTAGACCCTCAGATCCAAGAAATCAAGGAAGCAGTGGAGCTGCCCCTCACACATCCAGAACTCTACGAGGACATTGGTATCAAGCCTCCCAAGGGTGTTATTCTTTATGGTGAACCAGGAACTGGAAAGACACTTCTCGCAAAGGCTGTCGCAAACTCGACGTCTGCAACATTTCTTCGTGTTGTTGGAAGTGAACTGATTCAGAAGTATCTGGGAGATGGACCTAAGTTGGTGCGGGAGTTGTTTCGAGTAGCCGATGAACTGTCTCCTACCATTGTCTTTATTGACGAAATTGATGCTGTCGGAACAAAGAGGTATTTTTTGTCTTTTCTCATTGCTGCTACGTTGCAATTTAATATCGAACCTGACCTCTTGAATCCTTGCTATGCGCACAAGTAATTCATATGAATTGTCAGTTGCTATTTGCAAGATTCTAGCAGTTATAGTATAGTGAGTACTCTGATGGATGCTGCGTGCGGATTTTACTTCTGATTTTTCTGGTCCTTTGCCTCAGGGTTTAAGTAGATAGCTGGGTTTTCTGATCTTCAGTTGTAAGGCTCCCACCGCGTTCTTGTCTACGTTCCATTTATACGTGCACAGAAGCATTTTGTTTTGATTCGGAAATTGCTGTTCCACTGCAGATACGATGCTCATTCCGGTGGAGAGCGTGAAATTCAGAGGACTATGTTGGAGTTGCTGAACCAGTTGGACGGTTTTGATGCTCGCGGAGATGTGAAGGTCATTTTGGCTACCAATCGTATTGATAGTTTAGACCCGGCTCTGCTTCGACCTGGTAGAATTGATCGCAAGATCGAGTTTCCATTGCCAGACACCAAAACCAGGAGGAGGATTTTCCAGGTCTAGTTACAGCAACTTTTTCATTATCCTATGTGTGCTTTTACATTTAGTGCCTGAGATGACGTTCTAATGGGTACGAATGTCCTGTTTCTCCACTCCCTCTGACATTCATTAGATTCTGTTATCGTGCGTGTCTGCTCTTTGACGGGCTCGTTAAGCATATGTCTACTGAATATCTAAGCTTTGTGTTTGTTTTTATCTGTGCAGATTCACACTTCTAGAATGACCATGGCCGATGATGTAAACCTGGAGGAATTTGTGATGACTAAAGATGAATTCTCGGGTGCTGACATCAAAGCTATATGCACTGAGGCTGGTCTTCTTGCGTTGCGTGAGCGCCGTATGAAGGTATGCTTCGTGTTTGCATGCTTCCCCTAAATAGAAGACTCTTTGGGAGTTGGGAAAGGGACTTTTAGTAATACACCAACTTGTACATACTGGTTTTTCATTTTTGAAATTGAACATAGGATTCTGCTGACTGTAGAGTGCCTTTTCATTAATCGGATGTCTGTGGATGTTGATGTTACAGGTCACCCACGCTGATTTTAAGAAGGCCAAGGAGAAAGTGATGTATAAGAAGAAAGAAGGCGTTCCTGAAGGATTATACATGTAGAATTTTCAGTACAGGTCGTACTCTTCTCTGTATATTTGCCTTCCATGGCTTTTGGCTTCATCAAGTTGGATGAGTGATATCCTTACTTGAATGTTTTGCATATAGGAGTATTTTGCAGAATCCTCCCTGCATATGGTATGTTGATTGACTTTATTAAGCCCGTGCAGTTCGAAGGAAAATTCATTCAGCAGTTTCTTCATATTCAGAAGTTCTGCAAAATGTTGTGAACATTGATTGGATTCTGAAGCAACTCTCACGCCACATGATTTGTTGTGTTCTAAAGTATCGATATGGTTTCTTTCAAGATCCAAGTAGTGGTGTCCTCAGAAAAGTCAAATAACTTAGAACTCGTTGTGGAGGCTGTCAAGAGTCAGGAGTTCTATATCCTCCCTCGCTGTCTTACTCTATGAGAACATTGATTTGAGACTTCAACACTGCAGCTTTTAGTTCATCTATCAAGCAGGTTACCATAGGACCCAGTGCATCTTAACAAGTCGAGGTAACAGACGTGGACATACTCTCTGAGTATTCAAGACTCATATTCCACATCTGCAACCAAACCGCTTCTTGTTACAACTCTGAACGAATATAATCAAACAACACCCCCATTGTCGACTCACCACCTCTCGGTCGCGTGCACAAACTCAGAACCTTTATTGCGGACCCACCTCCAAGGTGAGGAAAGAATTTAATGTACTCGCAGAACAAATTCTTCGTCAAAACCTACTGAAACTCATGTGTCTACACCTCTGACACAAATACTGCGTAAGAAGTCGAATTCACAGCAGCTGATCAGTAAGTGAAACCAATCTATGAAATGTGAACCCAGACGGCGTTGCCAGGAACGCCTTCCTGCACTACGAACAACATGTAGAAGCTCGCGGGCGCCACTCTGTTGCTCGTCGGCGCCGCAACCACAACCGAGGACACGCCGCCTGCGCCCACAACAGGCTTCGAAAGCTGCAGCTTCAACATACGCTGCCCCATGGAGCACGAATGCGTTACGAATGGCGCGCTCAGCAGGTTCGCCTCCAGCTTGCCCTGCACCTTCTCCACTGTAAACTGCACCGTGAATGTGCGCCCGTAGCGGATGTTGCCTGGCGCGGATACTCGCTTGGGCCGGATGTTGTCTGATCCACGATCTAGATATGCTGGTGAGTAGGCTTCTACTCGGAGCTCGGTTGGGAATGGGCCCTTGAAGGTGTAGAACTCGTGTGTGTTGCTGCCTGCTACTAGAATTCGACCATCGGACAATAAGTTCGCGGTGGAATGGTAGACTCGGGGGATGGTGGTGGCGGTTAACGTCTGGAACCTCGCTGTGGGGTCGTTGGTAGCGTAAGACACGGGCGTGAGCACCGCGTCTGAGGCTTTGCCCCATCCCTGGGAGCCTTTGGCTGCTCCGTTGATGATCAGTACGTCGCCTGTGGGCATGACCACCATGTCGCCCATGGTGCGCGCCATGGGCATTGTCTCCATGGTCCAGGTTGGGTTGTCGGCGTTGACGTCGATCCGTCCACAGGTTTGTGAGGCGTCCCATTGATACCCGTTCGGGTCGGACGACGCGCCTGCTTGGGCGCCACCGCATACTAGAACCTCCACGAAAGAGAATCCGTTGGCTTGATCGAGAGGTAGCATCACGGATGACCCAGCGGAAGGGTAGTTGCGAGGCTCCCCAGGAATGGTCGGGAAGGTCTTCACCACATTGTCGTTGGTGTAGTCGAGTATGATGGAGTCGCGGTCGGCGAAGATGAAGAGGTTGCCGTTGGGGAGGAGGTGGACAAATGGGTACAAGTTGTCGAATTCTTTGGTGCGGGTGTCTTTGAGCAGCTTCAAGGCGAACGAACCTTCGCCATTTCGTCTCTTCGGCACGAACTCGTAGGTGAAGACGTTCTTTCCGCCTACGATAATCTGGCGCTGTCCGTCGGGGAGCAGCTGGTTGGAAGCGTACCAGCGACCATCCGTGAGCGCCTCAGTGTCGGATTCAACCCAGTCGCAGTTGCCGTTTGCAGCGCATGGTACCAACCTGCGGATCTTGTTCAGACCTTCGGCGTTGCCGCCCGTCTGCACCATGGTGCCATCGGCGGTGAACTGGCCCGAGGAGCACCAGGTGTCGGTCTGCACCCACAGCGCGCGCACCTCGTTGGTTTGGGTGTCCAGCATGACGGAGTGTGCAGTGCAGTCCGGGTTCAGTTTCTTGTCCTTGTCATTGTGGCGGCATCGGCCATTGGGGAGGGCGATTTGGGATGCGCCAATGTTGGTGCGGTCGAGCAGGATGGCGGTGTCGTAATGCGTGATGGCCGTGTGCATTGAGGCGATTCCTGCTTTCTGGACGAGGAGCTGCCAGGTACCTTGTGCTGCGATTCCTGGAATTAGCCACTGCAATTGAATCGGCATTGCGATTACAAACAAATGTAGGATCCATGTCACGCTGCTGAATCTAACCATTTTGTTTCAGTCATGAAACCGAGACAAGATCCCAGTGGGTGAGTGTCCAAGCTGAAATATTGTTAGTACATGAATCAATGAAAATAATACATTGCTAATAACTGTACAAGTCAGAGCTTGGAGATACTAGTAACTGTATACTTCACATGTGCAAGTGACAAGCAGGGATGAGTTGCTCCGGACTCCTGCCTCCCCGGGCTGAGCCTGCAATATTCAACTAACATCTATCAACACAGTTAGGAACTGGGGGTGCTCGGATGAGAGCGTGGATTTATACTTGTCCGAGGAAGAGGAAGACGAGATTCATGCGGACATGCCTGAGGCTCTGAGTAATGCAATTGGAGGAATTGCAACTTCCGGATTTAACTTCCCGGAAGCTACAATTGATAGTCCGGGCCTGAATCCTATGCATGTGCGAAGTAATTACCGTCGCCCGGGAGTCTGGTGCTGAAGGAATTTCAGCAAATTTACGGTCCATAGCAAGTCATTACATTTACGGTCCATGGCAAGTCATTATGAGACTCAACAATTAGGCTGTTGTAAAACTTATCAATTTGCAGTATTTCACATCCCGCGATTAGTGTTTCGTTCAGGGCTAAACTTTCAGCTCGAGCCGGTCGGGCACATGCTTCAAGAGCTCTGGGGTGCTGATTCAAATACCGATCCCCCTTTTCACGACATGCGTATCATGTATGTTTGTCAAAGGAAAATCTTTCGGCGGAGACTTATGAGTCTTCGAGTCAACCGATAGCTGTCTACCATAGGGAGCCCACTTCCGGCATTTTCATGGGACGTGGTCGCCCCTTGAGAAAACATGAGCCTGGAACCTGAAAGAAACTCCTCTTAAGGCAATCGATTTGTAGCATTACAACATACCTCGCGGAATACTTTTGTTTTAGATATCTTTCAGCTATTTAATAAATAGAAAAATACATACTTTCAGCATGGAATCCATTTAAAGATTCTAACTATGGAAGTTCAAATCATCGCTACATTCTAAATCACTGGATGAGCAAGAACTCTTCACCTAAGGGATGGCAACGTCATGACTAAGAGCAACGTGAAAAAATAATGATAACATACGATGTTAATTAGAGACACAGTAATGAACTGGAGATTGGATTATTGGTCAGGGAACTTGTCATTTGGGCATTCTGGTATTCCAAAAATTTCAAAAACAGTGGATTTTACTAGATCAGCTGCACCACGAAAGTTCCCAACATCTTCTCAAAGGGCTACCATCTCCAGAAGTGCAGAGGATTCATGTCTCCCGGATTAGCAAGTGAACATCTCCCTTATACCTCATAATTAGTATCGATCATTCTGTATATATCATTTCAGATGTTATATAGATTGACCAGAAGGAAAGATTCTACGAACAAATTTCATTTGACAAATTATGTTATTGATCATACGCTTGACGTGAAAATAGGGACCAGCACAAGTCTGGAGCTCAGCTACAAGCATATGGAACAAGTCTGATTGAGCTGGAAGTTATGAGAGCACAGAAGGCCTTCTCTTCAATGGCTAAATAGGTCACTGGTTCGGAATAAAGTTTTGAATTTCTCAAACGGCACAGTTTGTACATTTCATGTAAGGTAGGATGTTGTAAAATTCATTTAAAGCTGAAGAAACCCACCAATTCATTGGACAAACTATCATTTAGTATCAACTCATACTGTACTTGGGTAGCAGGGTTGTTCACCCTCAAATGACTACCCCCCCCCCCCCCCCCCCCCCCCCCCCAAAACTAAGGTTTGTTTACAAAAAATTTGTTTTAAAAAATAAAACACACTAGTACAAGCATCAAGATGGCCTAAAAATAGATAAATATCAGTATAAAGAATTTCTCATATTTTTATTATTCCATCCTTCAAGTTTTCCAATTTTTTTTTGTTTTCTTATTTCAAGCTTGATTATGAACGAATGTGCTACCCAAGTATGGTAGTTTTTAGTCCAGAATCTACATTTCACAATGATTTTGTTTCCTACAGACAACAAATACATACAAAAATTTGAATTTGAACAATGTACTTGAAAGAAGCTGAAAAAAAAATTAAATAGAAATTGAAGTGGTAAATATAAATGAAATTTGTAGTGGTCACAAGCACTAGCAAATAACGGCCATGTTTCGGCTGATTGCCACGCCATAGACCGTACATATGGCCTCGTCGCCGTGGCAATCAAAATGGTGAATCATGGCCTGAGTTCCCCATCTCGGTCATTCCACAGTCTAAAGTGTTCCTCTAAGACTCGCTGCGCGTCTATTTGTTTCTCTTTAATTTTTACATGCTCGTCATAATCTCGAAGTGCCTTAACTAATTCCTTCTGGTTTTCCATCAGTTTGGTCTCTGCTGCCTTGACTCCCGCAGCACAACACCTAACTTCCCCTCGAGTATCATCGTTGTCTGTTTCGGTTGCCGTCGACTGTGCCGTCTTGAGGTCTTCTCTCATCTTGTCCACCGTGGACTTCGCTATATCCACAAGGGAGCGAGAACTATTGCACGCGGTCACTAGTTCCAACCCTCGGGCTTTATTGTTCATTATGATATTGTTTACAACCTCCTCAATACCAGGCTGGAACACGCGTAGAGCATCCATGATGAGTTCGATTTTGGAATTGTTACAAGAAGTTGAACCTATTCCATCATGTCTACAGATGCAACAAGAAACGAGCACCATCTTAGTTTTCGTCTACAATAATTTCAAGACACCTGTTCCACCATATACTGACTGAAATTAGAAAGAAACATAGAAAGAGCAAAGTACAACCAATGAACGACAATGCAACTGAGGACTCAAGAAAGCCTGCACGTACCGGAGTGAATACTGAGGCAGGCCCCTGCTCTCGACGGTCAGCAGACTGCTGTTATGGCTTCTAAAGTTGGCCGTAATTTGTGTAAGTTCATCTCGGTGTTGAAATATCGACATGTCTTCATCAGTCTGATTATTTCTATTCGGTGAGGCAAAGGAAGGATTAGTCTCATGCTCGGGTAGCAATGAAAATCCCGTATTGGCATCCAACGGTCGTCGAGATGAAATATTTGAAGCTGGTTCAATATGGACATGATTGAGAGCTGGAGGTTCAACGTCCCTGGTTGCAGAGTCTTCAAGAAGAGCTGATGAGGAAGGCTCACTATCAGTCAATAATCCCCTGCGCTTCTTGCGATGTGTTGGTGGTGATGGCGTTGGTTTCATTCCTGCGATAGGTCTAACTGGACGCTTACATGTGTCCTCCTTTTGTTGGCACTGCTTTGGACTTCTAATGAAGGCAGCAAATTCCCAGAGACTTTTTGAAATGTAAACCCATACATCAGCCCCCTTCAATTTTTTCAGATGTGCTTCGTTCTTGAACTCCTGAAACGCCTTGTCTAAACCTTCAACAAGAAGCCAATTTGGGACTCGGGTCCTACCTTCTTGAGTCGGGAGCCGCTTGATCTCATTGCCCCACAGTCCAGAACCATCGGGATTCAACTCATGAATGCTCACAAAATTGCCGCTTACACTAAATGTAAGGTTGAAGACATAAACACAACCATCAGAAATCTGTATAGCGTCTTTTGAAGGAATACAAGTGGTGTTTGGATACACAAAAAACTCTTTCCGAGTGCTACGGATCCTCTTCTTCCGCGTAATCTCTTCGAACGAAACATTTCTGCTATCATCAATTTTCAGCTGGTGTATGAGGAAGTTCACATGGGATAATTCCTCATTTGTGCTACACTCTTCCAAACTGAATAAAAAAATCATTCCTCCACATTCTTCAATGCCTAAAGGTTGCCAAACTGATGCAGCCAACTCACTTGGAATCGAACATGTTCTCCATCCTTTTGTCTTGAAATCATATTTCTGAACTCCTCGATTACCCAAGTCATCTAGAATAGAGATACAAAATAAAAACTCTGATTTTGTATCATATGCGCCAGTCTGGGAATCATAGTGAAGAAATCCACCAAAATTCGGATTTTTGGCGGACTCCCATTCGTCTGTTTTGGAGTCATATTCTTCTGTATACCGGGATGTTCGTTCAAGAGTACTCTTAACAATGTCATTTCCAGCTACAAGGATCTTGTAATCCTTCCCATTATCGTCAACCCTTATGTGTATGAGTCCTGTACCATTGAACTGCCTACTGTCTTTGAACGTTTCAGGTAGAACCCGAACTAACTTTGATTCAGGCTCTAAGAAAGGATTACACACTTTACAGACTATCAGGTTTTTGCAAAGTGGAAATTCAATACACAACAAACCCTTGTGACCAGCGATCGAGTAGATTTGACTTTCCAACAATGGACGTGGCCCGTTTCCTGGATCCTCAGCCTCCTCAGCCACAAACACACGGCTGCATACAACGTCAAGGAAAGGCAGTTCACGCGGGGACTCGAAACTAGGCTTGTTACCGAAACATACATAGTTGCCATTCTCCTTCTTCTTCGGGAAAATTTTGGTTGGGCGGTGCATATTGGACTGCCACGTTAAATGTAACCTTTTATACGTCATAGTAACCAAGTTCCCTTCGTCATTGATCTCGCTAGCAACCATGGTCAGATTCCTGTAATTTTGTAAAGGCTCCAAACCACTGTCAATAGGTCTGCAATCCATCAAAGAGTGGTTGTTGCTACCCATTGACATTTAATAGGCTGCAGCAGAAATCACATTAACTTTCTCGAAAGCAGATACGGCAGTGATTTTTTCTTCGAAATAAAAACTACTTTCCATCGAAAATCTTTTTATCTTCCTCATGAATCGATTTTCTACACAATGAAAAGGGGCTCTATGAAAGTAGCACGTACCAGCTTTTGCTGTTGCTGAAGTTGGAGCAACCCACAGTGGTACAGAAATTAGCCTTGAGTATAAGAACTCTAAATAAATAAAGCTTGTCACCCAGTTCAATCTAGCCTTATGATCCGCAGCACGGTCATTTCAGAATAACAGCATTCTTGAACTTGGTCGCCACCTTGCCATGTACCCGCAGTAACGTCATGAGTACAAGCTGCACGGTATCAGCATGAGTTCAACCCACACCGACACCGACAACGTAACTTAAAACCCTAGTTCTCACGGATAGTTCAACAAGGCTGCCTCGATGTGTATGCCAATTCGACCCGCAACAAGATGATGGCCGCCCATAACAACTCATACTTAGTGCCGAGGTTCCTGATTAACAATCCCACAAAAGTCATTTGCTTGAACAACCTAAGGCTTACTAGCTCTGATGACGTGAAACCTTAAAATGCGAAACCTTGAGCTTTAACAAGAAAATTGCTTGTCATACCAGTGGACTTCAATTCCTGAGAGAGTGGCTGCAACATTTGCTAAGCGATTCTCGTCGCTTCTTCCCGACCCCCAATATAAATGAATCTCTCCTTCAACAGCTCGAGGTGCCAATCCGATATGCCAGTTCAAGTTCCGAGCACACACTTTCCTATCGGAGGATTACTGTAGCGTTCCAGAAGCTTACAGAGTCACAGACTTCCTCTCGGACGCCGAACGGGAAACAATAAAAGGAAGTCCGTACCGTGGGAATACGGATTTGTCTAAATCCCCGCCATCTAGCGAGGAATATAAAGAGACCCTGGGAATACCATAGAGTTGGTAACCCGGCTGTGAAGGTGGGCAGCACGTTGAAAATAATAGTTAAATCGGTGGTTCTCAACCAAGTGGCCATGGAGTAGGTGGAGGTACCTTGCCAATAATGACAAGGCTCCCATTGGAGGGGCAAGAAATCCCTGTAAATTTTTGTTGAGAAAAATAAATAAATAAAAATGTATAAAATTTAACTAAAATTAATTGAATGGATTCCTAAAGACTAATTTGAGGTCCGTGATTTCAAAAATAATTTATGAAAAAATTTTGGGGGAGAAATGGTTAAAGAATTGAAGGAATTAAAAAATATTCTCCAAATTATTTAGTTTTTGTCAATCAAAGCTTGCATTATTTTGAATTGTCTTTATAGTGATTTTATGTCTTTGCGGTGGTCTTTAGTGATTTAACCCCTAATGTCGAATGCCCTCAAAATTGCAAAAAACCCTCAAAACTGCCCTCTTTAAATGCAAGGTGCAAATTTATTTTTTTGGATGTATTTTTGCTTATGAAACCGTAAGATCTTGTACCTAACTTGTATGTGCATAAGGTACGAGCACCCACTCCCGTGACTTTAAGCAATTCAGGTTACTTCCCAGATTGCAGCAGGGAGATCAATTGTACAAGAACAAAGGCAAATAGGAAAGAGAGGAGAATGTAAGAAGAAAATTAAGTTTATTGCAAATTTTGACCAGATTCCAGGCACTCGAACATGAAACTCAGTAGGCACACTTGGCTGTTTGTAGACGGCCCCATTTCCGTGCCCAATAGTAGCAATTTCCGCCTCCTACTGTTCCCAAAACTAAAACAGACATACTTCATAACGTGGCTCATTTCGGCTTGGAGAAATTAGGAGTAATCCTTCATAATCCTCGGTTCACAGACATACTCAGATTTCTTCTACTGATTCACAATTGCCCGCCACCTTGTGCACCCCAATCCGTGTTGTGTAACCCTGATATTCACGCCCCTTTGCACCCTGAATCGGCTTACTCCACATACACCCGGATTCAGGTGCCAAAGTATTTGTCGGGAATGGGCCGCTCACGGGAGTGGGTGCTCGGACCTTATGTATGTCAAATCTTAAATTCAAATTCCTTACCAATTGTGAGATCATATTGTTTAAAGATGGAAAAAAAGTTTTTTTGCTTGTTGGAAATAGAATAACTAGTTTTACCCTCAAACGACCTATAAAAACTAAAGAAATGCTTAATTATTCACATAGAGGTATGCTGAAATTCAACTAAAAAGACTTATCTTTGACAATAAAAAAGGCATGTGAAGAATAATTGGATTGAAATTCCAAACGGTGAGATCATGCCTTATAACCTTATTTACTCGGAAGAAAAAAAAAAAAAAAAAAAAAAAAAAAAAAACTTGAGAAAAAGTAAAATCTCAATTTTTGGTGAATTTTTGAAGTTTATGCAAATTAATTGATTTTGGGCAGTTTTTGAGAATAAATGAACATATACCGCAGTTTGGGCAGTTTTGGGCAGATTTCAAATAGTGTTTTCAAACTTTGACTGTGGATTTCTCCTAAAGTATGAGGAATTTTGAAGCATGAGATGACTTTTTGGAAAGGTATGAGAAAACTCTACAATCCGCTTAAAATAGAAACTTCATTTGATCTACATTTAGTAACTGAGAGCCTGACCAGACCAAAATCGACCCTGATCGGGGTTGATTTTGACATTAGGGTTTAAGTAGCTATAATAATTTTGAGACTCTATAGTATGTGAATGTTATATAATGATTTGTGTCTCTATAGTAAATTTATATGGTTTCTTAATATAACAATTTACAATCCTACAAATTCCACAAATGCTTCCAAAATCCCCCAAATTCTCAAGCCAAACAAATTTCTTCAAAGTTTCAGAGCAACAGTCTTGAATTTTATATAGGATGAATGCCATGTCTATACATGTTATTAAAAATTGGCCTTGCAGTGTCAAAAAACTACCAATTTTTTTTGAAACAACAAAACCTTGCACAATTCTTTGCATTCACAAGTAAGATACAACTGGCACAATTTTGAGATCGTTATTTCAAACGCCTCACTACTCACTAGTAGCAAACCCGTCGTTTCTCATTCCTGAGAACGCGGTTGAGCGAGTAAACAACCAATCATCGCAGAGCAGAGGGACCCGCAAATTTGTCTGTTGTGACCGAATTGACTGCTTTCTCTGAACATGGCGCGGTTTCACTGCTTTATCGAATGGAAAACGACTCATTTGCTTGCAGTGACTCCAAGGAAAACCCCAGACCTCGATTGAAAACCCCGAAGGTATTGATTTTTAAAAGAAAATTGTAGTCATTCACCTACTCTACCAAAACTCAACCTCTAAACTTGGAATGTCTGCGGAAGGAGTCCCAATAGGACAGTGGAATTCTGATAAGGAAAAACGTGCAACCCGTGAAGAAGGTGTCGGATTCCGATACGGAAGGCAGCCCTTCCGAGATGGAGATTTCCTGGGAGTTCCGGGGGCACGGAACCCAACGTGGTGCCCACACTTCGAGGTAGGTCTGAAGCTCACAAACCTCCTCCTTCGGCTAGGAGACACAAGGCTAGGAGGCACTTGCATTTGCGTCTGCACATCCTGATCTACCTCCTGAGTGACCAAACAATATGTGCAAGTTGTAGAGGATCAAAAGAGTGACTGATGCAGTAGCGGATTGAAGCAGACCTAGTGTAGAAAAACGACCAACCTTGTGATGCGTTAACTAGCAGATTTGATGCAGACGAAGTGAAGATCGGACTGGACGAAACTAATGCGGATCAGAGCGCGCCGAGTGATCTCTGGGTCGCCGCATGCACCACAGGCTTCATGAACAGGAGCATCAACCAGCAGCTCGTGGCCGTTCGACATTTCTTCTCCTTTTTGAGGAACCCCCCGGTTCTAGTGTTGAAGATTGAGAACAAGAGTGGCGAAGTCGCAATTGTCGAGTGCAGGGTGTTCGCATCGTTAGCTTCTGCTCAGCTCGGGTGGGTATATACTGTTCTCTCTTTCAATTTTTATTTATTTGTTTTTTATTGTAGCAATCTTTATCCGAACTGGTTGCCACTACATGCGACGACAAATGTCTGTGTGAGCGTGATGATTAGAGCATGTAGTCATGGCAGATGTGACTAGGTTAGATGACGCATTTTGGGTGTTGTAGCAATTACCAAATTGATTCGGTGATTGGATGTGTGAGCAATTCTAGGTCTCTTGATCCGCCAGACATGGCTATGGATATTGATGGTGCTCATACGTCGATCCCAGTTCAGCATCACAGAGAAGTGCGAAATGAAGGGGTTTTGACACCTACTTTTGAAAAGAAGATTATGAGGTTTGGAGTTGGAGATGATTGCACTGCAAGGATGGGAGCCAGACCTTTTTTAGATTGGGATATCGATGGAAGAACACACTCTTTGTTATTGTCTAAGATAAAATCACTTAAGGGAGGTTGTGAGGATCATTCTGCCAATCAAGGTCTTTCGGAAACGGCACTGTCGGAAATTAAGCAAGCAAATGATATTGCAGGTGATTTGCATGAGCGCCACAGCAGCTTTAGAAAACTGCAAGACAGTTTGGGACAAATTAGCACAAAGATCGAGGACCATGAAACACCTAAACATATGAAGATGCCCTCAGTTTCTCTCGAACAAAAAGCATCACAAGGTTGGTCACTGGCAATTGGTGGATCTGAAGCAGAAGTTACAGGGGATAACTTTCAGACACGCGAATTGGGTCAACAGGTTATGTTGCGTATCCGTGGCGCTAGTGATGCTAAGAGAACCCGTGGCACTGAACATGCTAAGAGAACCCGATCGCCGAACTGGACATTTCATGAAACGCAAGCATTGTTAGAGGTGAAAGCCAAGGCGCTGCATGTGGTTTCAGGCAGGCCTTGGAAATATATTTCAGATTATCTTCGGGTCTACGATTATGACAGAAGCGCCAAATCATGCCAGGCCTGTTGGGACAATCTTCTGAAGAAATACAGAGCTATTAAGTTCCATGAGGGCGCATCTCTGGTGAGTTATTGGGAAATGGACGAAGTTGGAAGATCCCAGTGGAGATTGCCCCGATTATTCTTCATAGAGTGGTGGGATACAATGAACATGATTCTTGCTGCGAGGGAAAAGAGACGATGTTCCACTGGCCCAGCGAAAATGTCCTATGGGTCCGGTGTCATACTGAAAGAGACTGACGTGCCACCAGATCCAGTTATCAAGCATAATGGCGAGGATGAATTTAATTCTGTATTTCAAAGTCCAATATTGGATGAGCCAATGACTTTGGCAGCCCCTGTAGAGCTTCGCAACAGTGGATTTGTGACGCGAAAAATTAGACGATTCGGGGAAACAAATTGGAGTGCTGAGGAGAAGTTCGCTCTCTTGAAGCTGAAGGAAGAGTTTGGTACGTTGAAGGGCACATGCTGCGATTTCATTTCTCAAAACCTTAAAAAAAGACACGGATACGAACGAAGCCCTAAGTGGTGCCAGCTTCAATGGGACGCTATTTTGAAGGATTATAAGGTTATTTCAAACCATGAGTACCTCCAGAGAAGTAACGAGTTCAGTTATTGGAAAATGGACGAGCATGAAAGAGCTAGACATAAGTTGCCGCGGCATTTCCCCAAGGAGTGGCATACTATGGTGAGGAGGATTATTAATGCTGCTGATGGGAAACGATCTGGAAAGTTGAAGAGTCCCATAGCTATTCCTGCGGAGGAATTCCTTCGAGAGGAAGGTGATGATCAGGACAACATTGTTCACCTAGCCGAACCTTTCGGAGATGGATTGCTAAATATAGATTATCAAGGAGAGAGACGGGCAGAATTGCCCAACTCGAAGTACCCTGGGGATAAGGGATCCAAAGTTTTAATGAACTTGGAGGATCTTCAAATCAAACAACAGGTCGGAGCTGTAGTCGATTCCGCATTTGCGCGGCTCAACAACAAAGAGAGGGCAAGTGGCACGAGTGAAGATAATGCTCTAAACACAATGGTATTTACGCTTGTGAAGCAACGGGTGGAAGATGCAGTCGAGTCTACACTTCAGACTACACTTCAGACTTTGGTTGGGGCTGACATGGAGATCACCAATTTTGCCCCATATTTATTGAAGAAATGGATGAAGGATGCGGTAAACACAGGTTGTGATGCAGTCGAGTCTGGACTTCGGACTTTGGTTGGGGCTGATCATAGTGACAAGGAGACCAATTTTGCCCCACACTCAATGAAGAAATGGATGAAGGATGCCCTAAATTCATTATATGTGCCTGTTTCTTCTGCTTTGCCAGAGTTACAAAGTCAGAAGGCAGATGCATACCGGCTGCAAGCCATAGAAGAAGAAAGACAAGCTCTTGACCTCGAAATGAAGCAGATTAAACGTCGCCAGCGTGTCGGCCGACATCAACGTCCAGACAGCAAGGGCTTCGCATGAGACGTTTTGTAGGCCTTGCCATAGTGAAGTTAGTAGACCAGGCTTCACTGCACTTGCTCTCTGTCAAACCATTTTCATTTTATATCTTGGCACAATGAACAAATGCATTGCAAAAGTAAAGCACAATGCAGAGATGATACACCACAAGGGACAGAGGTGACTGTTGAAGTATGGTAGACAGCCCTATTTCCAACGTGATTCGTGATTGGGGTCTGTCGGCAACTTATTTTATGGTGCTAGGGATTTTTCAAAGGTGTGGAAAAGTGTTGTGAATATATTGCAAGTGTCAAAACATTTTTACAAAGTAGTATGTAATCAATAAAATTATTAAGTTGAAAAATTAAAAATTGTTGAATGGTCAAATACGGCATGCAATGGCCACCGCATCTTGAGTTGAAAGGACCGGTCTGGTGAAAATGCCTATTTCCAACATACCATGTACTCGTCGCCATCAAAGCCTCTCTATACTATTAATACTACCATTGTCAGAAAAATATAATCTTGGATTTAAAAACTACAAATTGATTGATATCTTGTACA
The DNA here is from genome assembly GCA_014871385.1 of Ceratodon purpureus. Lineage (NCBI taxonomy): Eukaryota > Viridiplantae > Streptophyta > Bryopsida > Pseudoditrichales > Ditrichaceae > Ceratodon > Ceratodon purpureus. The sequence continues at coordinate 31,782 of MU104855.1, read as the reverse complement.
CACTACACTAGTTATGAGGTACAGTTATATACATATTGTATATATAACAAAGCTAGCAACACACATACATGTTGGTTTCACAATCAAGTTGGAAATAGATGTGTTCACCTTATACTCTTTTCTTTTTTGACAGTCCTTTTCATTTTTTGGACCTGTGAACCTTGTGACATTCCTTTGTTGCAGTAGATCCACACCTTTAATAGGTTTGAGGGCATAAGTGAAGGTAGAATCTAGATCAATATGGTTCTAGTAAGTTATTGGACTTTGGACTCAGAGTTCCTTGTTGATAGCAAATGTCAATTATGTTGTAACATACTAATTATTTCTATGGGATTTTTAAGGTTAATTTGTGAGTTGATGTATTCTTGTTGAGATACATTTAAACTTTATGATAAGTAAAGATATGTATTCTATTAGAAATTCTATGGAAATTCAACAAAATTTGGAATTTCATGGCAAACAATTTGAAAAGAAAATCTTTGTTGCATATTCGAGTTATCGTTAAAGTCTCCTTGTGTTTCAAAAAGATATCATGAGTTTTGCTTTATTGTATTATTATTTTTTACTTCAAAGAGTTGGCAGACATGGAAAACCTTGGTGATCTCACTATATTTGGTGTGTAAGAGCTTGATGGTCTCTAAATTAAAAAATTAAAAAAACCAGTTTTTAAGAATGGAATGAGGCCAAAACATTATGAGAAAACATATAGAAAAATCACAAAGTCATTGTATCCATATCTAATACATGAGCACTTTTATCTTCTAGTACCTCATCATCAAAAAATGAAAATCAACACTCTTGAATATTTTCGGTCATGAGTGGTTTTTCACCAATCCAAATTTAAATATAAATCACAATTTTTACACCCCTCTGTCCACATCCTAGAATCATTCTATGCCAATGTTGGTTTAAGTCAATATTATATAACTTTCATTAAAATTGAACTTGAAGACACATTCCAAAATTATAGAGTTTTAGTTCCTTGTCTTTGGTATTCCTTGTCTTTGGTGCTACTATTTTTAATCACAAATTGATTAACCTTGACATCTTTGAATGGATCAAATTTTGATTTTTTAATCTTCTTTATTAGAAAACCAATATGATTACATTTTTTTGTCTTTGTACTAAAAGAGGCAGTTTTGAAATGTTTTTTTGAGAATCATAGTTATTGAAACTTTTGAGGATAATGGTCTAAATCAGAGTGCCATTATACTATAGTAACACGTTAATCAATATTATTTAATTTGTATGAATATTAAAGTAACAAACATATTTAATTGAAACAATTGAAACAAACAAATGAATAGACTAGATGATTGATAATGTGTTGTAATATTTTTTGTATCATAATATTATCATTGTATTCAATTGATAAAAATAAAATAAATGTAGGAAGAAATAATTCTATAAGGTTCAAATTGTGTAGATCTCTTCAAACTTTGGTATGTGTCCCTTTCTAATGCAAGGTTTAGATGTTAAAAAGTCTTAAAAATTTAGAATTCAAATACTATATTCCAAACAAGAAATTCCAAATTTTATTGGTCTATAGTATCGATCAAGAGCTTTATAATTTGTATATTTTCAATAAAAATTTTCACACATTAGTGTATGGAAGACAATACATGATGCTAATTTTCTAATTTCAAGGATAAACACCAGCTTCATTAAAAATGTATGTGCCTCTATATAAGTGCACTTAAAAGAATTTTGAGAATTTCATTTCTACTTTATAAATTCTTATAAAAATTGTACATGTTTTGACTCACAAAAATTTGTGATAATAAGTAGCAATTGCTTTTATTGATATTCCCTTCAATAGCATTTCTATATAAATAATTTAAGATTTTTTTTTAACATTGAGAGAATTATTAGAAAAAAAATTATCATATCATATTATTATAGTAAAAAGCATTTACAATTACTACTAACATAAAGATGCAAATCTTGGATTTAAAAAGATGAGATAGGAAAGGAATTAAAATCTTGATATCATCTATCCTTTTTAATTCCATGATCATCATCACTTCCATTATTAAGCCAAAGATTAAAATTTTGCCCCATGAAGTAGATATAAAATCAAACAATATTGATGTCTGAGTATTCTATAGAATTCAAATGAAATTTGAAATGAGACATTTTGTTATTGGAAATTTTCAACCCCTTCTTAGCTTTCATACCACGTATACTAGTTAAAGTGCGTGTTCCAACTGTGTTATATAATCCAATAAATATTGAATCAATAGGGATCCAAGTATTCTCCTCTCGGGAAGGTTTCCATTTTTTATGTATACAATTTGTATATCAATCGTGGAAATAACCTTCTTCATCATGTAATGTAATAGGCATTTTGGGCTGATACCATAAAACCTTTGCAGCTCCATCTTTAAAAGCTTATTGGTTTAATGATACTGTTTTTGCAACAAAAAAATGAACACCTTTCTCTTGATTGTCATTCACAATCTCCAACCCAACAATTATCTCTACTTTTACATCTTGGTGTAGATCAAATGATGGAATATGATCAACAACTATAGCATTAGCAACGATTGTATTTCCTTGACTAGCTGGTCATTGTCTAAGCCCTCGCCATGCGGCCTCGTCTCTGTCTTTGTTCTAGTCCAAGCCCTTATCACCCTCTTCCTTGGCCACCCATTTCTTGACCTCAACCTCCATATTCACCACTTTCATGTTCTTCTGTTCCAAATTCATTACTTTCTTGGCATCCTCTTGCTCGACCTTGTATATTAGCACGATTAGGATGTCCTCTTGGCATTTTGGATTGAGGTCCAAAAAAAGATGTATCACCACCAATAAATAAGTGTAAAAGAAGTAATAACGAGGGAGTTCATTGTCAAGTGAAGAAGAAAAAAACCGTAGAAGGTATTGGTGAAGAAGAGTCTACCAATTTATGTAAACCTCACCCTCAATTACCATTTGATGAAGTCCGCAATGAACTTTAAAAAATCAAGAAGATGGGAGATAATTGGTGCCAAGGTTAATAATTCTCTGGCTAAAGCGGGTTGTTTTGGAGAGAATGCATTAATAGCTGATAAGGATATTTGTTCTTTGGAGCTATGTTTTACAAAGTCTCTATCACAGTAGATTTATGGATATGTACCAAATTATAACAATTTTTATTGTAACCATAAGTTGGTTTTGTTTTGAGATGTGATACTTATTATCCTCTATAAATTATAAATGTGATTCTTTAATGAATACTCATTGAGATTTTTATATACATTGTTGCATTTATGTAAATTTGACAATGATGTATCACGTTTATAATACTATAATTAGAAGGAGTTTTGCAAAATTATACAAATTCTTACAAATAAGCCTTGTTCTAATTATTGAAAGGCTTCTTAGTAGTAAGCGCTTCAACCCTACAAGTGTAACATCAACTGTTGAAAGTAAATCCATCACTTTTTGTATAATCATCATTTAAATTGAAACAATTGTCACTTCATTGAAGTAGGTGTTGGAGGAATATAGGACCTTCAATTTTACAATTATATTTTCACTTTGTAGATTTCTAAAAATCATGATTTTGATGGAATTAAATTAATGTGGTATTCAAAGTGATGGAATATTGCATCTTCGTTAATTTGACAATTGTGTTGATATTTTGAAAACAAGCGGTTTTTGAACTAGCATCTTCTTTCATTCCTACAAGGAGTATGGCCTAATATATATTATGAATTCTTTCAAATAGTGCATTAAAATTTTGCATGCCTTTGTTTGAATCAACAATTAGTAATTGAATGTACCAATAAGGGAAAAAGGTCTTAAACTTTAAATTTGAATTCTCAAGATCTTATTAAAAATCAACAATTGGTGACAAAACGCTCCAACAAGACATGCAGGATTAAAAAGGGAACACTTCTTACTTATGAAGGTATTCAACAAGGACCATGTCAAGCATTCATTCTAAGTGCACTAATAAAAACAAAGACTTCAAAGACAATAAAAGAAACATGTGAAACATTTATAAGGTTGGCGAATATACTAAAGAAATCAACTACAATACTACTGTAGGTTACTAGCAGCTTGGACACTGTTTTGCTTAATAATTGATTAAAGTACAAAAAGTAGTTAAAAATAATATCTCAAAGTTGGGCATTTTAAAATTTCTCAAAGTATTATGAGGCAATGGTACCTCAAGGTCAGGCAATCAATATCTCAAAGTCGAGTAATAATATCTCAAAGTTGAGCAGATTGAGCTAAGAATTTCCAAAAAATTTAGGCAGACTTGAAAACAATTATTTTCTGCCAAAGCTGCTAGTAACCTACTGTAGTTTCATAAGCATCCATAGAAACAAACATATTAAGAAATTGTAAATGGCCTTCACATCTCCACGAGCACCGAAGCCATCCATCTGGTTTAGCAACTCCAACAAGGTCACTCTCCACCGAAATGAGCATCATATACACCAATTTTGGAGTCAAAACTTAATGCTGAAGATTGTGCAAGTAGACATGGAACGTCAATAAGAATGCGGTGGGAACCTTGTTACGGAAGCCTAGAAAACCCAGGACTGTACAATATCCACTTAAACCCTACTGCAAAGTACTACAAAAATCAGTGATTCCGGGATAAATCTGCATGCAGTAGAGTTATTTGTAAAGTCCCTCAAAACCTGAGTTTTCGACCTATAATTTGGAAAGGACCGGATTGGCATGATCTCACTATAAACCCAAAATAGAATACTGGATAGATAAAAAAAATTATTCATATAAATATGGAGAAAGGGAGAAGAATTGGGTAGAGGGGTGGGACCGTGAGGAGGAGGAGGAATGGTACAAGCTCTAGTCCATGAAAAAAGGAGGAAAAAAGACTAGATGCCTTTACAAAAAACTCAAGTATCTATTCAAAAATTGAATGCGTTGGAACAGATAAGACTTAAACAAGTGACAAGTATTGTCAATCTCAAGGAAACGAATATCAACATGAGTACTCACCATCCTATAACTGTTAAAATCTTGCAAACAACAAATGATGATGTTGATCTCTTCACCTATTCATGAGACTCAACAATTTTAGAGTATTTTATTTAAAAATTCATAAGGTCTCACATATAGCATGCTACGGCCCTGGGGAAACAAGGGTCGGGGCAAGGACTCGCAGCCCACTAGACAGGCACCCACATTGAATTTGAAATTTTTTAATTTTTTAATTTTTTAAAATTTGTTTGAGAAAATATAGAGGCTATAAAAACCAAAATTCAATGAGATCAACCCTCGCTACCCCGCAATTGTTTGTTGTGAATGAACCTTTAGACGTAACGGGCAACCGGTCCTACTGGACCCATTGCCCATATTCAAACCCTTCTTGCTCCACTCGATGGGTTTGAAAAAACCGTATGTTACTCATTTAAATTTATGAGATCATTTGTCTCAAAATAAATTGCCATCTTATGGGTTGAGTTGAAAGCCGTCCGATGTAGTTTTACGATCACATCTGTGCCGTTGGATGAAATTTCGCGCGAGTTCGATTCAAAACGAGTTCTTTCAAAGGGAGTCCGCTCCGCAAACGTGCTCCCATTCTCGCGCATTTCGTTTCGGAGCCGAGGTGCCAAAGCGGAGAGGAGAGGAGATCAGCGTCAGGGGAGAGGACGACGAGAGTCCAGGCGTTTGTTGTGGAAGGCGTCGGCTGCATTTGGAGTGCAGGGACGACGACGGGGTGAAGGGACGAGGGATTGGGATACTGAGAGAGTGAGAGAGAGAGAGCTGCCGGGGTTTGGAGGCGTTTGGAGGCGTTTGGAGGTCGAGGGTTTGGAGGTTGCGTGACGAATTCTTCGTTGTTTTCTCTTGTTGCTCTTTGCTCTGGGTGTGTGCCGGGGAGGATGCGAGAGGGAGGAGGCGAGAGTGATTTGAAGACGGAGAATCAGCCGCGGATGTGCACGCGGAGGCAGGGGCGCCTTGCTTTGCGAGGGTTTGGTCCTCGTTTGAGGGTTTTGTTGGACGAGGTCGGGCGTTTCTCTTTGCGTTTGCAGATTGGTGGGGAGACGCCATTTCTTCGGGGTTGTGTGCTCTTGGAGGCTCTTTCCCTCATTTTCTCTTGAGGAGTTTTTCGTCTCCCCCTGTTTCTTAAACCCTAAACCCTAGTGAAGGAGGATTGCGGGCGTTGAATAAGGGTACCATTTGGTACGAGGGTTTGGGTATGGCGCTGCAACTGCCGCCGGGGTTTCGCTTTCATCCTACGGATGTGGAGCTGGTGGCGTATTATTTGAAGGGGAAGATTAATGGGCGGGCATTTGAGTGGGATCCAATTGCGGTGGTGGATGTGTATAAGGTGGAGCCTTGGGATTTGCCTGCTTTCTCTGCGTTGAAGAGTGATGATCAGGAGTGGTACTTCTACTACGCTCGGGATAGGAAGTATCCTAATGGTTCACGCAACAAGCGGGCGACGGAGAGTGGGTACTGGAAGTCCACCGGGAAGGATCGGTGTATTAGGTTGGCCAAGTCGATCGGAATGAAGAAGACGTTGGTGTATTATAAGGGGCGAGCTCCACACGGGGAGAGAACGGATTGGGTGATGCATGAGTACAGGATGGAAGACAAGGTTTATGAAAATTTGAAGGCGCAGCAGCTCCCATATGTGCTGGCTCGCGTTTTCAAGAAGAGCGGTACTGGGCCAAAGATAGGGGAGCAGTATCCTCATGTTGAAGACAAGGAGGTTCCTCTAGATCCCGAGGAGGCAGACGCCGAGCTTGCGGTAAAGCCTGTGGAAGAGACGGGCACTATTATGCAAACCTTGGCAGAGTTCATGCGTGAGGAGACTGTGCAAGAGTTTGTTCAAGAGAGTTTGTGGAAGGAGAGCATCATTGATAGCAGCTGGATGCTCGTTGGTAATCCTTGCGACGATGGCTACTTAGAAATGGACGATTTGACCTCAGCTTGAGGGAAACTGAGGTGAGAGGTGAGAGTGCGTACCGGTACTCGACAGAGAATCTTGTTGGGCATGGCGCACAAGAATACATAAGGGGAACATTGTTTCGGTGACTGTTTGTCAAGCTGGGAATCTGCAATATAACTGAAGTCTAGTCGAAAGTTGAAGACCGGATAGCCTCCGTTGTGGCCTAGAGACGCTGCTTTTCCACAAGAGCAGCAGACTTGTACAGCAGCAACAGACCTGTAAAAAAGGCTCCTGGGTAAGTAGAAGAGGAAATCAGCATTGAACATGAAAAATGACAGAAAAGCCTTGTTGTATTTTGGCAGCCACAATTTGTAACTCAAATTGTTGATGAAGAGGCTGGAGGCTGGGTTATCACTACCCTACCTCTGCCTGTTATTGCGTAACTGCATCATACCGGAGGATATGATACTGACATACCAGATTTCATTACACTATTGAAACCTGAATCATAAAGCAAAATCGAACAAGTACAGATTGGTGGAACAGAAACCTGTAGTACATGGGTTTCTGAAACCTCTAAAATCACAAGGAAGTCAATCGATAATCAGACATAATTTACGTTCTGGCATTTTAATCGTCTTAAGGCTCAGCTAATGAGGACGGTGTCCAGAACAAATAAGTTAATTAAGTAAAAAATTGAACAGTTGAGCACAATTCAGACACAATTTTGAAATTAGGCAGTACAGTACATGCAGCGAGTAAACGATGGACAATGATGTAAAAGAGCAAACGATGTTCAATGATGCTATATGTGTCTACCGTTCAAGAGAATATTATATTTCATTCTCGCGTGCTATCGCAGTTTGGGTTTCGTTAAGCAGTGTCCTACAGAAATACATGAATTTATTCTGAGTGCAATGGCATGGTATCTTCCCATTTTCAAGGCATGCTTATAATGTTGTTTGTCAAGACTAATTTGGCGCTTTGCAATCTATCAGGATAAACCTTAGGCATGTCGGTGATGAATGCAGCAGTCCAAGTCAGTAGGACATTGGGCGTAAAACTGGTTCACAGCTAATTACATGTTACACGAGAATAATCGTTTGCAATTACTCCGATTTTTGGAATAGTTCGTGAGGTCCATGGGGTGGTGTAAGATGATGATGTTAGCCTGGGGTCCATCTGCCCAAGATGTGTGATTCTGCACTAAAACTGAGCTGTCCAGACAAATTGGTATGCTTTGAAAGCTGAAATACAAGAAAAAATATCAAAATTGTGCCTCCGCACTTCCTGGTTTTATTTACATTCTGATCCTTCCACCCATTACTTCATGAGTACACATGTCGAGTACTACCGTACCCTTGACTACAAATCCTCAAGTCTGGTACTCTCAAGCACGCACTCCCGGCTGCACTCATGGTGCTCGCTTATTCATGCGGAGTGCGGCTGCTCGCTGTGTTTATTCTACGCAAACCGGCCACTTACTCTCTCTAGTATAGGACACCATCGATCACCGTCCCAGCTACAGAGAGATCCTGGTGACATCTAGTATTCCTTGGCGCAGGTTCCGGCAGCGCAGTCGCAGTTGGCACCGCACTTGCCACCGTTCTCCTTCACGCACGTTCCTGCACAAAGAAGCACACGGTTTACAATCAAATAGTGTCCACATGATTGAAAACTCAGGAAGCAACGGAAGGTCGCACAATCCACACACATGTCCTGTACTACTTCAAAAGAGATGCGGTTCTACCTGCTGCACAATCGCAGGCGTTGCCGCACTTGCCGCCATTCTCTTTGGCACAAGTACCGGCAGCGCAGTCGCAGTTTCCACACTTTCCAGTGTCCTTGGCCATGGCTGAGCTGGTTTCCTGGGCGTAACGGAAGCTGCTGTTGGAAATATCTGCAAACGATGCAGATCGTCAGACAAGAATATCTAATTTCACAATTGCGAATCCACTAGGCTGGTCGCCAGCAGTTTGATAGAACCTCAGGTTCTACTCTGACTCGTCTACGAAAAGCTCTAAGCACCCTACTGAGATCATGTTTGCTAAAGTTGTAACTGGTCATAACCCTCAAACTCGACTTCCTATCGGTGTATGGAAGCAATTCTTCTCCAAATCAGAGTTGATTGCACCATGACTCTAGCAATTTAGAGAAGCATAGCCATGGCCTCTGCCTAGAGTCCAGCGAGCCATAGCCGCTGTCAATGAAGGTCACTTGACCAGACTGCAAAACCACAATGTGCACAAGGTAAGGAAGAATGAGCTTGAACCAGAGAGATCGATTGCGGTAGAAGGAAAGCTGAGAAATGATGCAGAGTAGCCTTTGCTCCCCTTCTACTTATACAGCTTGTGAGTCACCCTTCATGACAAGCCGGCACAAATCGCGCAACCACTGGTACAGGCAGCACGTTACCACTCAGTTTGCGTACTTGGAAGTTCGCTGGTACCGGCTGTCACGTTCGGTTCAACATTATCGTTTCGCAAAATCTTTCTCTAGATAAAATCGAAACCTTCGTTCAAGAGCAATTGCATAATTTGCTAATCTCGTAACATCGATGATTCATAATTTTCTCCTTGAATCTGAGGTAATCTAATTCATAAATTTTTAGTGTTTGCGCTCTTGTTTCGATGTTAATCGAGATTGGAAAGACATCTTTGTTGTTTCATTTAAGAGCAATTGCATAATCTGCTAAAACCTTATCAGTGATGATTTATGATTTACTTGAAGAGGGAATCAGCACCTCTCCGTGGAGGAATATCAATTACCGCCGCTACACCACGGAGCTGTTTATACGTCACTGTTTAGAAGTTGTCCTTGTGAGGATCATGCTCACCTAATCGACCGAAGTGGATCAAGAATCATTTATCCCTGGTACACTTGTGCAGCACTTCTGAAGTGGGATCCATGAAGTCTAGGCAAACTATGGGTGCGTGACTTCAAAGTATATCCGTCGTTCTCGAGCTGTTGGATTGTCGAGGAGAAGCAGGGTCGGGTTCGATGAAAAGCAGGACTGATTCATCTTATTTCTCCGGTCGACACGAGCCCCTTTTACTTCAAATTTCCAGCCAATGCATAACAAAAATTTGCACCACCAGACGACAGGTCTATTTTAGTCTATGGAATCAAAATTCAATAAAACCACTCCGGCGAGTGCAACACTGGGAAGCAACGACTGAAGGTTACGATCGTGCTTGTTCGTGATCTGGAGCTGGTGAAGCATCCCATCTGTTTACGATGTTGCCCACCCTTACGCTGAAGAATTCAAGCAAATTTTGTAGTTTTCATCAGTTTCCCACCAACAAGAACATGTTGGTGCTAACAGGTGTCTGCCAAACAGTTGCAGTTGTAACTGCTCGACTGCTTGAAGCCTCAGAGGGCCTCATGTGACCGTGCTGCTGTTGTTGTGTTCTTTTGTCTTTCGACAACTTGAATATACTTTTAGAAGTGATTTACTTGACGACGGTGTCAGGTGGGATCGCTCCATGAATTCCGGAACAACACAAATTATGGAATGAAGCACGGGCGGTGTGATGGCACACAGTTTGACACACAGGTAAAATCAACGGAGAGACACTTAAATACTAAGTTCGAATCCAGAGGATATCCTTGCTGCGATTTTACATGAATTTTGCAATACTTTTGGAAATGTACTGTGTCAGATACCCTGTGATTTCTGATAGGACCTGCATATATTTTCTTTTCGAGCCTGAAAGAGTTATAGAAAGATTGACAATGACACAAGAGTCAAAACAGGATCTTTAACCACAGAAAATACCGTCCAAACATCCTGCATCATGCTATTCAATGTGTAGTGTTCTATGTTAACCCACTTGAAGATACATTTAAATGCATCCGCTCGAGTGTTCAGCGTGAAAGTAATCGCCAGGTCTGTAACAATCATTCCATCATCAGAATGTTTACAACTTTGAGAAGCTGAAACAATGTTTTACTGCACCCTTCATGATGCCTCGTTCACCCAATTTCAAATACACTGCTGAAAATCAAGACTGTCTGAGTCACACTCAAAGGTATCCCGAGATAGCGGAAAAAGGAACAGATAACCACTCTAATAACCATGTGTCATGGCTCGGACAGTTCAAGAAAGTTCACAACTGTGATCCTGGTAAAATGCAAACATAATAGTGAATCAGACAACAAGAACTGTAGCCACCAATCGAGATTGCACAGCATAGTATTTCTTTAGCCAATTCTTCCTCTTGAAAGGAACTAATCATAAATGAATCAATGAATTGTGTACAAAACAGAGCTCATCACAACACCGGCACATTACATCCCGACGTCGCAAGTAACTCCACACTTTATTGGACCCCTCCCACAGCAATGTGCATGAAAGCTGGTCCCCCATGAATGGCCCGCAGGCTCTCCACCCATTCAACGCCTCGTAGATGCTTCATTCGCCGAGCATGTCAGAAACTCAAATCTGAGCTCAGGCTCCACATCATCGATCACACCAACCGAACAGCTTCGTGCCGGAGTCGATATTCGCAAAAGAATTATCTATGTCTACATCTGGAGCTCATAAATGGCATACCGACACGGTAAGGTCGCTAAATCCTGTTCTACTATCATCTAGATTCGATCGAGTTACACTACGATCGCCGCGCTGCCACCATGTCCCAAGGCCTCACTGGGCCCTATTTATTCTCGAGCGGTATCTGAATCGACTTCATACTAGATCATGATCTACAGACCCATGAATCGAATTCCGTAAAGAACTCACAAATAATTTGATAAATTTATGTAACTAATAATCTGTATGTTGGCGGTGAAGTCTGACGTTCTTCTTCATGTGTCCCGACGGCTACCTGAGGCGCACCCAGACGGCCTTCCCGGGGATGCCGCCCTGCACCACGAACAGCATGTAGTAGCTCGCGGGAGCCACCCGGTTGTTCGGCGGCGCCGTCACCGTCACGGAGTACACCCCGCCCGTGCCCGCGGCGGGCTTCGTCGCCTGCAGCTTCAGCGTGCGCTGCCCCATCGCGTACGAGTGCGTCACGAACGGCGCGCTCAGCAGGTTCACCTCCAGCGCGCCCTGCTCCTTCTCCAGCGTGAAGGACACCGTGAACGTGCGCCCGTAGCGGATGGTGCCCGGCGCGAACACGTTGGTGGGGCGGACGTTGTTGCGGGTGGCCGCCAGGTACGCCGGCGAGTAGGCCTCGACGCGCAGCTCCGTCGGGAAGTCGCCCGTGAAGTCGTAGAACTGGTGCGTGTTGCTCCCGGCCACCAGGATCCTGCCGTCGGACAGCAGGTTGGCGGTGGAGTGGTAGACGCGCGGGACGGTGCCGGCGGCCAGCGTCTGGAACCGGGCCGCGGCGTCGTTGGCGGCGTACATGACGGGCGTGAGCACGGCGTCGGTGGCCTTGCCCCAGCCCTGCGAGCCCTTGCGCGCGCCGTTGATGATCAGCACGTCGCCCGTGGGCAGGTTGACCATGTCGCCCATGGTGCGGCGCATGGGCATGTTCTCCATGGCCCAGGCCGGGTCCGCGGCGGTCACGTCCATCCGGCCGCAGGTGCGCGACGCGGCCCAGGTCTTGCCGTTGCCGTTGGAGAACGCGCCGGCCATGGCGCCGCCGCAGACGAGCACCTCCACGGTGGCGAAGCCGTTGGCGTGGTCGAGGGGCAGCATCACGGACGAGCCCGCGGACGGGTAGTTGCGGGGCTCGCCGGGGATGGTGGGGAACGTCCTGACGACCCTGTCGTTGGCGTAGTCCAGCACGATGGAGTCGCGGTTGGCAAAGACGAAGAGGTTGCCGTCGGGCAGGAGGTGCAGGAACGGGTACTGGTTGTCGTCCTGCGACGATTGGGTGTCCTGGAGGAGCTGTAGGTGGAACGCGCCCTCGTTGTTGCTGCGCTTGGGCACGAACTCGTAGGTGTTGGCGCCGCGCCCGCCCACGACGATCTGGCGCTGGCCGTCGGGCAGGAGCTGGTTGGAGGCGTACCAGCGGCCGTCCGTGAGCGCCTCGGTGTCGGACTCGACCCAGTCGCAGGTGCCGCTGGCCTTGCACGGCGCCAGGCGGCGGATCTTGTTGAGGCCCTCGAAGTCGCCGCCCGTCTGCACCATGGTGCCGTCGGCGAAGAACTGGCCCGACGAGCACCAGGTGTCGGTCTGCACCCACAGCGCGCGCACCTTGTTGGTCTTGGTGTCGAGCATGACGGAGTGGGCGGTGCAGTCCGGGTTCAGCTTCTTGTCCTCGGCGTTCTGGCGGCATTGGCCATTGGGCAGGGCGATCTGGGAGGCGCCGATGTTGGTGCGGTCGAGCAGGATGGCGGTGTCGTAGTGGGTGATGGCGGTGTGCATGGACGCGATGCCCGCTTTCTGGACGAGCAGCTGCCAGGTGCCCTGCGCGGAGATCCCCGGGACTAGCATGTGGAACTGGAGCGCAATGGCAATCGCCAGCGAGAGCCTGGCCCATGCCAGCTCCTGCATCGATCTCGCCATGTTAAGTACTGGTACTAGCGGACGTCGTTACTGCAGCAAATTGTGCCTCGCAACGATCGAAATATGTATGTCGCGTATAAAATCACAGAGCCCTGTGCTGATATGAATATTTGGATTGTTCAGTTATCACTAGACACCGGAGCTGGGTCGACGCTGATCACAAGGCTCAAATCAGGCAGTGGAATACTAAATGTACAGTCTGTGCTCCAACTTCAGCGCCCCAGGATCGCAATTGCGTACTTTGATCAATTCTCCGAGGTGTAATTAAAACTCCACATGAGAACTTGCGCTGCAGGCGGCGAGTGATCGCGGTCGATCAGACATGAGCTATCCCTGAGAGCTCGTGGCGCTGCCGATCAAGACACTTGACTGAATTTCTAGGGTGTGATCACTGGGCTTCGCCCAGCTCGATCCGTGGTGCCTGCAATCTACTCAACGCCACCCTGAGCTGATGATGAGTATACTGGTGCTGAGGAGGCGATGGGGCGGGAGGGGTTTATAGCCGGAGCCCGAGCGAATTCAGTCACGTGGACCCGCCCATGTACTCGACGCGTTCCATCTCGGGAATAATTGCTCATGGAAGTCGTAGCATCTGATAGTCCTGAACCGTGGTGTTCCGAGACTACTCGAGATCAATATTTGACTCATTGACGGGCCCACTACTAGCTGTAGCTGGCCCGGTCGTTGCTGCATGAGGTTTGAAAGTGTTGAGCTGCATGCGTGGGCAGCGAGAGTGGTCGCTGGGCAGGCTGGAGGGGCCCATGGCCCCGCGGGAATTTTCAACAAAAAGGTCCCCAAGGGCGTTTTTCTTACCAGCGGCCATCAGTTGGGGAGTTCGATTGACAATCTGGCTCATATGCCTGCGGGCCGGCCCCCACCGGAGCACAGCAAGTCCTTGGCGGATGAAGATCAGGCCGGAGAAGTACAGAATCTCAGCATCGGCTTTACCATTCAGGGCCAACTGAAATCACTAGAATAATAATAAAGTGTCCACGGGCTCGATGGTTGATCTAGATTCTGCGCAACAAAGCTGTGTTGAAGCCAGCCACTTTGGAAGCTGTTTGTGTTTGATATTCAGTTGAAACACTGCACCGGTCGGAAAATCTTGCCAGTACTGTACTGTATTATGCTGGCATTCTTTCCTGAGCCCAGCTGAGTCACTTTGGTCCTTCGACCACTATGTCCATAGTACTACTATGGTTGCAAGACTTCTGAAGCTTACCACACGAGCCTTACAGGACTCCGGATATTCTCGGAGTCTCAGAAGCTTAGGCCATTGATTGGCATTTGGGCACCAATGTTTCATGTCATTTTTTTTGCAGGCCCCTACACAGCCGGTTCGGGCAGGGCATTCGGTCACCGTGGCGTCGTCTGGGCAGAAGCTGTCGAAGGATATTCTAGATTCCAGGTTCAACAATTCTTTCGGGAACAACTACCAGTGTTTCGACCATTTGAACAGCGTGTTTTCTCTTTCATTTTCTTTGCTGAATTTCTACCCGAATGGGCTCAAACAATTGACCAAATCCAGTTTTGTGGAATTTTATGTCATGGGTTTCAAGGTTCTGGTTGGATATAATTTATATAAATGAAGCTGCCAATTTATGTCCAACTCAAACCATTGAGTTTTTTGAAGGGACTGTAAAATCTTCAAATATTACTATCTCTTTTTAGCATGACATGCTATGGCATTTTAAGTTTTTTTTCAATAATTTGAACAATGATTTTTCAATTTTTATTTTTGTCACAGCCTCCGCTAAGTTCTAACTATGGCAACAATACTTTTGGATCTTGTACTTTAACGTCTTTAGAAGTACCGATGAAATTTTCTATCGTTGGATGTTTACGATTTGTGACTCTGTGAGATTATATTGTTGAGAGTTGCAGGTAAAGTTTTTTGTGGTATAAACAGAACGACATAGGGTAAGTGGTGAAAATGGGGATTTGATGTTCATTATCCCAGAAATTTTGATCATATTTTTTTCCATGTAGGTTATTAAGTTGGGTACCTCCATCATCCATGCAAAATTTTAGTGACTAATTCATATTTTAGGACCTTCATAAAAAGTATTTTCTAGAAGTGGGTCTAAAAACGTTGATATCGTAAAAGATGTATGATATCGTAAAAGACGTATACTTGGTTTTAGAAAAATCTAAACGGTGGTTAGGTGCCTTTATACATTTTTTGTTTTTGGGCGAAATTATTTTTAAAAAATATCAAAATCTTAAATTTTGACAAATTTTGAAAGAAATAATTCAAAAATTTAAAGCTTGTCTTTGTAATTTTTGGAGGTTGCCCTTGTAAAATTGGCGTATATTCAAAGGCCTTTAGGTGTTAAAAGGCCTTTAGATGTTCAAATAACTGGTCCAAACCATCATTTCCACGAAGCGGTCAAAAATGACAGTTTTGGAAAAACGATTGGATTTTTAGGTATTAAAATAGTTATAAACTCCTCCAAAATGTAGAGTTAGAAACAAAACATATTGCATGATCTTAGCCTCTAAACACCAAAAACAAGTTAATTCCAATCTTAGTCGAAGCTAAAAATTTAAACGACTTTAATTTTCAAGCAAAGATGGCTTTTGTTTCTCAATTGAATTATTTCGTCTTCTAATAGGTAAATGACTTGACGAATCACGATTTACTTTAAAAAAAAATCAAAATAAGAAACCTCAATACTTGCTTGAAAAATAAAATAAGGTGGATAGAGGTATAAAACAATAGTTAAATCTAAGAATAATTTTGTTGATCAAAATTACAATAATGCTAACCTTAATAAAGAGAGTATTGTATGAATTAATTGCGGTCTTTTTCTTATATTATAATATGAAAAATGTTTCAACCGAATTCAAGATGAGACTTCAAAGTTTATGTTGTTAATATTTTAGGTGAGTGCCAACAAGAAATGGCTTTTTGTATCATTTGCATGACTCATCAAAATGCAATGAATGAAAACTTTCTTACATGTTCATAAAACCGCCTCTATATGACTCTATTTACCAAGAAATGATTTGAGAACTTTTTAAGCCCCGCCCTTGCTCCCCTAACACAGTATAAATCCTCAAAACATCATAATTTTCACACTATAATATAGATTTGATGATGATTGTTTTGTTTAAAAATTATTACAACAGTATATCATCACCAAAAAAAATTACAAAAAGAAAAA
Source organism: Ceratodon purpureus (assembly GCA_014871385.1). NCBI lineage: Eukaryota > Viridiplantae > Streptophyta > Bryopsida > Pseudoditrichales > Ditrichaceae > Ceratodon > Ceratodon purpureus. The sequence continues at coordinate 15,296 of MU104855.1, read as the reverse complement.
CTTTGTTACAATCATAGATACATCCTTAAATTCACAAGAGACCCCTACTAAGTCTCTCAGAACAAAAAAATTTTACAAATCAATTTTCTTTTAATTCCAAAAGTATTGTTGCCATAGTTAGAACTTAGCGGAGGCTGTGACAAAAATAAAAATTGAAAAATCATTGTTCAAATTATTGAAAAAAAACTTAAAATGCCATAGCATGTCATGCTAAAAAGAGATAGTAATATTTGAAGATTTTACAGTCCCTTCAAAAAACTCAATGGTTTGAGTTGGACATAAATTGGCAGCTTCATTTATATAAATTATATCCAACCAGAACCTTGAAACCCATGACATAAAATTCCACAAAACTGGATTTGGTCAATTGTTTGAGCCCATTCGGGTAGAAATTCAGCAAAGAAAATGAAAGAGAAAACACGCTGTTCAAATGGTCGAAACACTGGTAGTTGTTCCCGAAAGAATTGTTGAACCTGGAATCTAGAATATCCTTCGACAGCTTCTGCCCAGACGACGCCACGGTGACCGAATGCCCTGCCCGAACCGGCTGTGTAGGGGCCTGCAAAAAAAATGACATGAAACATTGGTGCCCAAATGCCAATCAATGGCCTAAGCTTCTGAGACTCCGAGAATATCCGGAGTCCTGTAAGGCTCGTGTGGTAAGCTTCAGAAGTCTTGCAACCATAGTAGTACTATGGACATAGTGGTCGAAGGACCAAAGTGACTCAGCTGGGCTCAGGAAAGAATGCCAGCATAATACAGTACAGTACTGGCAAGATTTTCCGACCGGTGCAGTGTTTCAACTGAATATCAAACACAAACAGCTTCCAAAGTGGCTGGCTTCAACACAGCTTTGTTGCGCAGAATCTAGATCAACCATCGAGCCCGTGGACACTTTATTATTATTCTAGTGATTTCAGTTGGCCCTGAATGGTAAAGCCGATGCTGAGATTCTGTACTTCTCCGGCCTGATCTTCATCCGCCAAGGACTTGCTGTGCTCCGGTGGGGGCCGGCCCGCAGGCATATGAGCCAGATTGTCAATCGAACTCCCCAACTGATGGCCGCTGGTAAGAAAAACGCCCTTGGGGACCTTTTTGTTGAAAATTCCCGCGGGGCCATGGGCCCCTCCAGCCTGCCCAGCGACCACTCTCGCTGCCCACGCATGCAGCTCAACACTTTCAAACCTCATGCAGCAACGACCGGGCCAGCTACAGCTAGTAGTGGGCCCGTCAATGAGTCAAATATTGATCTCGAGTAGTCTCGGAACACCACGGTTCAGGACTATCAGATGCTACGACTTCCATGAGCAATTATTCCCGAGATGGAACGCGTCGAGTACATGGGCGGGTCCACGTGACTGAATTCGCTCGGGCTCCGGCTATAAACCCCTCCCGCCCCATCGCCTCCTCAGCACCAGTATACTCATCATCAGCTCAGGGTGGTGTTGAGTAGATTGCAGGCACCACGGATCGAGCTGGGCGAAGCCCAGTGATCACACCCTAGCAATTCAGTCAAATTTCTTGATCGGCAGCCCCACGAGCTCTCAGGGATAGCTCATGTCTGATCGACCGCGATCACTCGCCGCCTGCAGGGCAAGTTCTCATGTGGAGTTTTAATTACACCTCAGAGAATTGATCAAAGTATGCAATTGCGATCCTTGGGCGCTGAAGTTGGAGCACAAACTGTGCATTTAGTATTCCACTGCTTGATTTGAGCCTTGAGATCAGCGTCGATCCAGCTCCGGTGGCTAGCACTTGAAAACTGATCAATCCACATATTCGAGTCAGCACAGGGCTCTCTCATGTTATAAGCAACATACATACTTCGATCGAGGCGAGGCATAATTTGCTGCAGGTTTAACGTCTCTGCAATACTCAACATGGCGAGATCGATGCAGGAGCTGGCATGGGCCAGGCTCTCGCTGGCGATTGCCATTGCGCTCCAGTTCCACATGCTAGTCCCGGGGATCTCCGCGCAGGGCACCTGGCAGCTGCTCGTCCAGAAAGCGGGCATCGCGTCCATGCACACCGCCATCACCCACTACGACACCGCCATCCTGCTCGACCGCACCAACATCGGCGCCTCCCAGATCGCCCTGCCCAATGGCCAATGCCGCCAGAACGCCGAGGACAAGAAGCTGAACCCGGACTGCACCGCCCACTCCGTCATGCTCGACACCAAGACCAACAAGGTGCGCGCGCTGTGGGTGCAGACCGACACCTGGTGCTCGTCGGGCCAGTTCTTCGCCGACGGCACCATGGTGCAGACGGGCGGCGACTTCGAGGGCCTCAACAAGATCCGCCGCCTGGCGCCGTGCAAGGCCAGCGGCACCTGCGACTGGGTCGAGTCCGACACCGAGGCGCTCACGGACGGCCGCTGGTACGCCTCCAACCAGCTCCTGCCCGACGGCCAGCGCCAGATCGTCGTGGGCGGGCGCGGCGCCAACACCTACGAGTTCGTGCCCAAGCGCAGCAACAACGAGGGCGCGTTCCACCTACAGCTCCTCCAGGACACCCAATCGTCGCAGGACGACAACCAGTACCCGTTCCTGCACCTCCTGCCCGACGGCAACCTCTTCGTCTTTGCCAACCGCGACTCCATCGTGCTGGACTACGCCAACGACAGGGTCGTCAGGACGTTCCCCACCATCCCCGGCGAGCCCCGCAACTACCCGTCCGCGGGCTCGTCCGTGATGCTGCCCCTCGACCACGCCAACGGCTTCGCCACCGTGGAGGTGCTCGTCTGCGGCGGCGCCATGGCCGGCGCGTTCTCCAACGGCAACGGCAAGACCTGGGCCGCGTCGCGCACCTGCGGCCGGATGGACGTGACCGCCGCGGACCCGGCCTGGGCCATGGAGAACATGCCCATGCGCCGCACCATGGGCGACATGGTCAACCTGCCCACGGGCGACGTGCTGATCATCAACGGCGCGCGCAAGGGCTCGCAGGGCTGGGGCAAGGCCACCGACGCCGTGCTCACGCCCGTCATGTACGCCGCCAACGACGCGGCGGCCCGGTTCCAGACGCTGGCCGCCGGCACCGTCCCGCGCGTCTACCACTCCACCGCCAACCTGCTGTCCGACGGCAGGATCCTGGTGGCCGGGAGCAACACGCACCAGTTCTACGACTTCACGGGCGACTTCCCGACGGAGCTGCGCGTCGAGGCCTACTCGCCGGCGTACCTGGCGGCCACCCGCAACAACGTCCGCCCCACCAACGTGTTCGCGCCGGGCACCATCCGCTACGGGCGCACGTTCACGGTGTCCTTCACGCTGGAGAAGGAGCAGGGCGCGCTGGAGGTGAACCTGCTGAGCGCGCCGTTCGTGACGCACTCGTACGCGATGGGGCAGCGCACGCTGAAGCTGCAGGCGACGAAGCCCGCCGCGGGCACGGGCGGGGTGTACTCCGTGACGGTGACGGCGCCGCCGAACAACCGGGTGGCTCCCGCGAGCTACTACATGCTGTTCGTGGTGCAGGGCGGCATCCCCGGCAAGGCCGTCTGGGTGCGCCTCAGATAGCCTTCGGGACACATGAAGAACGTCGGACTTGACCGCCAACACTACAGATCAGTTACATAAATTTATCAAATTATTTGTGAATTCCTTACGGAATTCGATTCATGGGTCTGTAGATCATGATCTATGAAGTCGATTCATATTCCGCTCGAATAAGGGCCCAGTAGTGAGGCCTTGGGTCATGGTGGGAGCGCGGCGATCGTAGTTGCCGTGAGGGCCGGTTTCGCTGAGTATTCGGCTCCTGATTGGTCCAGAGCACCCTAGCTATCACGAGGTAGAAGGGGCTCCTCGCATAATAGACCAAGTGTTTTGTATATCAGTTCCCCTGAAATTCGGAGCAAGACGTTAATAATACAAACAGATTTAAAAATATTAAAACCACTATTTCCATGATCAAACAATACAAGCCAAACTAAAAAAATACACCATTAGACCAAATAAATATGAATTACCACATGTGACGAAGCATGCAAAACAGACCAGTTGCGAAGAGGACCAAGAAATAAAAAAAATATAACAAACGATAATAAAGAATACAAGACCAACTGGATAGGGGACCAAGAAATATGCATATCACAGACTATCCTACCGAATACATAAAAGACCAGTTGCACAAAAGACAAAAGAAAATGATATCAACAAATGCTTGAACTAAAAAGCAGAAACAAAGACCAAAGAATATGAATCAACTATGGATGATTACCGAAGCACACGGATGATAAAGCTACAAACATCCTGAAGCATTCATATTCTTTTGACATCGCATGCAGTAGACGACAAAATCCAACATTCAAAGAATCAAAAGCTCCGGAAATTTCGTAAAAGCATGCAGAACAGTCCAAACAACATTCATATTCGGATTTGCTCGCAAAGTAAACCAACAGGCAAAAACATTATTCAAGATTTACACAAAATGGTAAAATTTAACATTCACCACAACATGAAAGCACACAATTGAACAAAGTAAAATTAACGTGTAAAAATACACGTATCTTTATTAATTTTTTTAAATCGCAGATCCAACATCGACATCATAGTTTCAACCTCACAGCTTCGACCTCACAGCTTCATTTACAACCTGAAAACAAGTTTAAACAACATTAAGATAAGGTTAACCAATACAGAATTCACAAATGTTGATGCAGTAAATAACAATGCAGATTTTTGTGAACAACAACATTTCATTTATAAACCGACAATGAAGAGAAAACTGAAACTCACCTTAAGAACGACCGCTTGGAAAACCACTAATTGCATTCATGAAAGCAGCTCGGGTGTTAGCAAATCGAATATCACTTCGAATGCTGAAAATCACAGCTCCACGATCACGACCAACCGTACCATCTTCACCGGCAACAGCATCTCCATCGCGAACAGCATCACCATCGCGAACAACACCACGATTCAAACCAATCGCGTGATCAATCTGAAAAGTTCTCAACATACGATCAAATGAATTATACAAATTCGTCAAAGCATGAATATTGAAAGAAATCCCACGAGAAGACAACACTGTCCCAAAAAACGCCGGTAGAACCTCTGCACCAAGAACGTCAATATCGAAATCTTCAACCTCCAAGACTGGATAATAATGGTTGGAATTCAGCCATTCACGGAAGACTCCTCTGGTCCAGACCTCCACACGTCCATGAAAAACATTATCCTCGCTGTGAGCATACACATGAGGAATATTTTCTCGGTTACCAGTATCCACTACTACATCCACACCACCATTGTTTTCAACATCAACAAAATCAACAGAACCATTTCCAACAAAAGTAACAACACGACCATTTGACAAAGGAGCATGTTCACCAGCCATTGCGAACAACTACGAAGCAAACAGGATCAGCCCACAACGTTATAAAGCAAAAAATAAACAAATTAAAAATTCAGTTCCGATCAGTCACACAATTTCTGCGTCCACAACACTTTCATCAGTACACTTACAACATGATTAATAAAAACAATAAAACAAATAAAATGTACACATACACAAACAAAACCATGCAAAAGGAGTTTGTACTTTTTCAAAATTTTTTTAATCTAAATCAGGTACAAAAGGACTAACCTCAGCCTGAAATTCGCTATCAACAGAAACTACAACTGTCTACAACAGTACACACTCCATGTAATTTGTGTACATTTTTTCACAGCCCTAATGGAGTGAATATGGAATGGCCAATCAATCCTAAGAATGAAAAAAAAATCCTATCCTACTTATGAACAACAATCTGCAAAAAAATGGTATACTAATTTCTAGGAGGTAAACCATGGTAATTGTACACATGGACTTCGTGAGCATGAACGTATACACCACTGCTAGAATGTATACCACTGTCGACATACCTATCACTATCAAACTGAAGTTGCCTACTGGTTCTCAAAACATTTTGATCAGGTTCACGAACAGCTATAGGTAAAACTAAGGAAGAACTATGCGGCACATTATCAGTAACACCACATTTCACAGAATCACCATTTGCAAGAGTAGAATTACCAGATTCAACAACAAGGATAGACTTCTCCAACTCTGCTAAGGGAATTTCGTCAAGTAAAGCATGCTCCTCCTCGACACGTTTACTTAATTCTTCATCTGAAACTCGAACTGGATTTTTGACAAGGTCAGCATGAGCAGCACCAACACTTAAAAGATCAGCACTAATGTTGGGGACCGATGTAGTAGCCTGCAAGCAAAACAGTATATAAATATTTTTAAATATCAAACAAAACCGATGAACATAAACATAAAAGAAAACTTATTTTACTTACAAATTAAACAAAACTGATTAACAAAACAAATGAGGATAAAATCAAACCTGCCCACCATTATAAACAGGACCACCATCGAAAGCTGGACCGTAAACTCCATTGTTACCACCATACGATGCATCAACAGGTCCGAAAGATGTAGCAGAATGTCGAAGCTCGGGTTGATAAGGTAAGTTACTGAACTGTCCACCAACTCCACGTACATGGTCGTGTATCCCAGTAGAGTCATATACATAAGATGGATTATATCCATCTAGTGACCTATGACCAATACTCTCGGTAGTAAAACGAGGACTAGAAAAATTCTCTGATTCACGCAAATTGGTGAATCGACTTTCTGGAGTATGAGGACTGTCGACAAAATGATGTCCCCCACTATACTGACCAGCGTATTGAGAAAATTGCCCTCTACTACTCATCGAAAATGAAGAGCCAGGAGACAAAACCGACCTAGGACGTGAGGCATTCCCATAAATGGGAGACTGATACTCAATAGAACTATGAGCAACAGAAGAAACATATGGATCAGAATATCCAGAGAAGTCAGAAACTGTAGCTCTTGCTGAGTATGACTTCCCACATCAAAATAACGACGACCATGAACTGGAAAGGAATCAAGACCGTTTACTTCACGTCTGGAATATGGAGGGCTCGCATATTCAGATTGGTGATAGTTTGAACTAGGACCAAAACCTTCACGACCAAATCCAACATTGGAAGAAGGATGAAAACCGGAATGGTGCCCAGCCAAGGACTGATTAGGGATCTGAACAGGGTATCTTCCACGAAATCCAACATCGTAGTTAGAGGAAGGAAGTGACTCACGGCCATCTGAGCGAAGATTAGTGTCAATGGGTCTTTGAGTGCTATTAGGAGGCATAGCAACAGGTAATATAGAAGGAGCATTGTTCCCAGTATGAATACGATGATCAGGGTTAGTTAACCAAGCACTACCAGCTTGATTTTCAGAATTGATAGAATTTCTAGAGCTCGAAGCTCTACCACTACCAGTCGGATCAGGAGGATACCTGTAGACAGGTCCCTCATGGAAAAACTTCTGAGGCCTCACATATCCATCCATCATCTTTCCAAAAGATTCAGGATATTCGTGACCAGGGAAAATAGAAACTCTCGGAGCATTTGCATCGTAAACATGCGTGATCTCAGCAAGAGGTCTCTGTACAGGGTGTCTGGAAGTTTCACGGCGTTGGCCATCAAGATTTCTTGATCACGCATGCCTTGTCCACCAGTATTTTGATTGTTCCCAGATGAGCCTGACGTGTTTACATTCATAACACGAATAACATGTTCACGACCAAGGTACCCTGCTTGCGCATTACTTGCAGCATTCTGAGTACAGAAATTGTAAACATTCTTAGAAGTACCTCCAATAGGTCCAGGGCCAGAATAATTCCCAACGCCAAATGTAGTAGAACTGGGCGTCGAAGAGCTTGAAGGATTCGTTGTCACGCTTGAAATACCAGTGGATTTCGATGCACCAGTTTCCAAAGAAACTTGACCACTCAAACATTCGGCCAACTCTTCGGCCTCTGAATCCTCATCGAACTCATCACCGCCGGCTTCAACTTGGACAATATCACCTGTCTCGTTAGCGTTCCACAACTTCTTCTCCAGTTCATAGTAATGCTCAAAGGTATAGGGCTCGTGGGTAACCGGGTTATATGGACATCTGTTTAAGGCTTGAGTTGCCTTATGTTTCATTATGAGTGTTCTGTCATAACGAGCAAGGCTCTTAACATTCTTATGACCTGTCACACTCTGTATCACCTCCACAGGAACACGAGCAAGGCTCATCCGAGTAATAGAAGTTACTCTTCCGGTTTTATTTGTAATGTCTCCCTTGATGCCAGCTTCTGCGGCCATCGCTTTCATCCAGTGACGTATTACACCTTCACTTACGTTGACACCTTTTTTGAACCAAACTTTAGATCGGGAATCTTTAATTCCACATAGGAAAAGATGCTCATCTTCAGAATCTTCGGGCATGTGATCAGATAAGCACTTGAAAGTCGCAACGACATCTGGATCATACGACAACACAGGTGCACGAAACTGTTCAACCTCGTAAACCTTCAACGTGGCTTGGTGAGTTTTTGATTGCCGCTCATGAAACCTGTAACAGCAAACAGTGGTACAAGTTAATAAAAGTGACTGAATAAACTTTATATAGATACAACAAATAAAAAAATAAACAAATACATTATAAAAAAAAATTCACTAAATACGACAACCAGTTTTGTTCATATAATGCAACAGAAAATCACAAATCACAACTAATTAAGCAGGAAAACAGATTATACAATTTACTTCACAAAACAGATGCAAAATCATACCAAATTCAATCGAGAGAGAAGGCACCTGTAGTTTAAACAGTCTCTACGAAGTCATAAATTCCGTGCCAGACTAACTAATTCGACTAAGTCACTAATCTATTTCACTAAGTAAGAATCAGTTCTAAAAGCAGCAACAAAATCTATTTAATATCACAAAGGTAATTAACTACTTTCACAGTGAAAAACTTCCGCGACTGAAATCGAAGATAATCTAACTTCAATAAGAATAAAATAAATTCCATTGTAAAAACAAATACTATTACAATTTAAACAAATACAAGATCAGCATATTGTCAATTAAATTCAAATAAACTGAAATGGATTTCACATACATTTTAAAAGAAAAGAATACTCACACGACATATGGCAAACCGATGGAGTCAAAACCATGCTTGAAATCCCCGAACCGAAGATTGTATAATTCGGAATGTCCTCGTACCAGAAAAACAACGAAGCAGTAAAATGCCCACCGCTTGTGAACACCATTAGGAGTATTGCACTGGTGAATAGCACAAGCTAGAATCCTCTTCTCCTGCTCAAATGTCAGAGCATCCACTTTTCTTCTTACTCTCCCGACACCGACAGCTCTGCTACGCTTCATAGCATTCTGAATAGCCTTATTCGTATTGATGAAAAACGGGTGAACCATTACAGAAAAGCGGGGCTCAGAAACCCCTGTAGCATTCACTCGATCATCTTGTGCCCTTATTAGTATCCGGTTGTAAGACTTATACAGATTCATCAGACTCGCTGCTGGATAAAGCTCTTTGTTCATTTTGCATGCAACAAAGAAAAATCGAGCAAGTAATTGACCTAACTCTTGCAGCGGAATGTCTTCCAACCGCACAGAAGGATCCATACCGTTTTCCTTTCTCCATGCAGCAAAACGATTCCGCGCCCAACGTTCGTTTGCAGCACTAGGATTAAACTCATTTTTCATAAGTTGTTGGAACTCCAATTCCTCGTGATTCAAGAAACTGCTATCGCCAACAGGTTCCACGTACTCAATAGACTGTTCAGTGTTGCAAACACCATCAAGAACAAGATCAGAAGTAGCAGGATTTGTTACAACACTTCCATCTGCGCTTTCAGCGACAATCGTCCCCGTAGATGGAATGTCATTCTCAGAATGAAGTGTAACAGGATTATCCGAATCAAAGGAAGACCACGAGCAACAGTGGTACTGATAGGATCTGTAGCAGAGGAAATTGTAACCGAGCAGCCAACTGAACGAGTAAGATCACCAATAGTGCATTCAGCATTATGGAACCGTGACTCTGGTTCATCACAAACAACTGACATTAAGCCAACAGAAGAATCGTGAAATTTCGCTGAAGAATCAATCAGCGCAATTCCAGTTGAAGTACTACCGGAGATGAAGCTAGGCTCAACCGGTCCAATAGACAATTGACTATTGGAATCAGGCAATTGACTGTTAGAATCGGGAAGCAATTCAAAAGTAGGACAACAATGAGCCTCGTTAGAACCATAGATCACCACAGCGGAATTCTTACTAACCGCATTGACAGCGGAAGCAGGATCATCAGGTGAAACAACATCACCAGTAGCAAATGAATTACTCTGCACTAATGCAAGAGAAGTATCAGCAGAGACGTCTATCTCAGGAGCATCAACATTCTGCACAACCGCAGGAACATCTAATGAACGCCGGCAACCAGCATTTTTCTGACGTACAGACTTCTGCGACCTCTTTTGCATCACAACACCATCCTTCAATTCGGAGGTGTGTGACGCTTTCTTGCGGAAGACCGAGCGCCAGCCATGGCGTCGATCAAAACACTTAGAAAAAAGAAAACGCAGATGACAGACAAAAGAAAACGCCGATCAAGAAAACTTGACGCTGATCAAGCAAACTAAAAACATCTCCAATGAACCGAACCTAACAAATTAAGGTCTAAACACACACGAATCAACAAGAACTAACTCACTCAACGATAAAACTAAACCAAGAGAAAATGAAACTGAATCAAAGTTGCGAAACAAAGAAAATCACTATAGTACACAAACAAAAGGCGCGAACCATGCACAACCCTAAATCACGGAACTAACGAGAGAGATGGTGACCGGCTCAGCAAGTAGTTCCACCGGCCATGCCGGTAAATCATAACTGAAACTCGTTGCCTGCTACCGGTGATAGACGGTGGACCTGTCCACAGGAAATGGAAAACGTGGTCCGTCACTTCAGGCGAGTTCATGAGATTTGTGACATCTTACTAACCAAAAAGTTAATGACTGCGCGACGTGCAGATGGACTGTTGAAGGAGATGGGAGTAGTGGGAAGCAACTAGAAGCTTTTCAGAACAAGGAGGGAAGGAGAGAAGCTACGCCCAGTTCAGAAAACTTGGAGAAAACTTGGAGCTTTGGCACCCGCATCGCCACCAACGCGAGTTCCGCAGGTGAGTTTTGAGTTTGCTGGTTGGGTTGGATTGTGTGTGCATCGATAATTTCAGTTTTTTTGCGTTGGGTGGTGGTTTTGTGATGGTGCTGAGAGTTTGGTGTCGCCATTGCCTGCGCTGTAGTTGCTGCGTTAGAATTTTTATGGATATTTTGTGTTAGAGGTTCTCCGTTTCTGAGTTAGAGTTGAATTCTGGGATGTAAGAAGAGAGGATTGGGTTTTTGGAAGGTAGAGGTTTGGTTCTGGAGTTTGGATCGGAGGGCTTGAATCATTGTGTTGGGGAGTTTTTTTTGGTATGGTTTTTAGGTGGGTTTGGAAGCGCACTGTGTGTTTTTGTTTTTGTATGGAATTGTGTTTCATTAGTTTCTGTGTTTTTGGGGGAGTTGAATTATTGTTAGTTGTTGGTTTTGGGAGAGGTTTTTGATGAGTATGTTAGGGACAGGGAATGAGGGAGGAAGTTGCTAGCACTGGTTTTGATGGCTGCATTGGTAAAGATGTCGGTTGTGGTGCACTGGACTTGTTTACTAAGTACGAGGTCTAGGCGGGGAAGCTAAGTTGTGTGAATTTTATTTGTGCTGTGTGCTACGATTGAGTTTATTTTGATGATCGTGGCGCCCAAAAATGTCTCCATCTTAGAATCAGAGACTGCAGGTATCATTATGACCCTTTTTTTGGTCACAGGTCTAACCGCAGGCTCCCTTCTCGGGTGGGTCTGGATTATTTGAGCAACTTTTTTTTATAGACTCCCATTGATAATTATTCTTCAACTAGAGCGCAGTCAGTGTGCACTTGCATCTCTCATTTAGCCAAGTACAAGTGCTTTGTATAGTTAATTTATTACCTTAATAAGCGGACCTTGAGAGGCTGTTAGCTACTGTAGACATCCCCGTTGCAGTTAGATTACAACAAATCTTCTCGACCTGAAAGTGGGAAGTGATAACTTCTGGACTAACACTAGGTTGTGAGGCCTGCTTGCGATAATTTCATCGTACTTTGTATGACTGTTTCTTCCACACTGGGCTTTGTATATGTGATTATTTTGTATCATTTTTCAAACATCCATAATAAGATCACTTGATTCTTTGTATCCGACTGAACACTTTCATGATCTCTACGTTTATGATCTCATATAAGTGCATGTCTACTCCTTATTAACAGTTAGCTGACTTGTTTATGCTAAAAGGCTCAGATATGTGAAGATCTGTGATCAATTCCTGTCTGTTGTACGACTATGAAGTTTCTGATCAGACAGTATTTTGATCCTCAACGGCACGATGTTTGAAGTTTGCAGATCGAGAAGAGATTGGAGAGGCTCAAGAAAGGCAGGGCAAAAGGACCCTCAAGTCAATGCGAAGGTAGCATTACCTCTTTGAATCAACTATTGAATGATAGTCTTCATTGGTATTTTTTGTCAGCTCTGATTGGTCATTTTCTAAGCTAACCTTGCGGTGTTTCGCTTCTTAGATTTCTGGCACTTTTCAATCGGTCTTCGATCAAGTGTTATCTTTGGTTGCAGACTGATTTGTTTGGAGCCGTCATATGTGTGGTTGTTGCTCAGGTTGACAGCCTGTGCTACAGCTACATTTGGAGCTGCCCACCAAGATAACAAAACTAGCTCATGGTAAACTTCATTATGTTCCAACAAATGATTTGTCAACTCTGATTGGTCATTTTCTGAAGTTCAAGTTCCATTGATATTAAGTCTGAATATGTCGAATTATGTATAGTTTTTGAATTAATATCGTGTACATGGATACTAATTAGTCTCATTCTGGATGTGTACTGGATGGGTACTGGATGTGTTTTTCTAATATTTTTTTTTTTTGATTTTTTTTTCTACAGGCTACAGGTATGGAACAAGATCCGATTATCAAGAAGGGGAAGAAGAAGATTGAGGATGGTTCAACCTCCCAGAAGGAAGTCCAGAATATGGTCTTCAATGGAGATTGCGAGAAACCAGAACTTCTAGTCTGGAGAGATTCAGCAGCAAGGAGAGGTGGAGAGTTTCAATTCATGAAAGATGCACCTCTCAACCTGCCATGCCTACGACATGGCTGAAGGATCTGAAGAAATTTCAAGAGACAACAAACTATGAACTTCCTGACTTTGACAAAGTTTCTGAGATGAATTGTGAAGGATGGGATGGTACTTGGAGCTCCATTGCTTTGAGGCAATTTGTGGCAGTTGCAAATGCAACTGGGGTGATGCACCCTCCAAGGAATAAGAAGAATCAATTCTCTTACCTCAGGGATCAGCTCATTTCAATCAAGAACCACATGATGGAGATAGAGAAGATAGAGAAATCTACAGCAGTGGCAGCAGCAACTCCAACAAAGGCAACTCCGTATTCCTTCAACAAATATCAAGCAGCCATCAACAAGGGAAAAACAGCTTACATCGACTTGAAGGATGAAGAGACAGAGGGTGAAGAGACTGAAGAGATGATTTGGCTGAGTTTGGCAAAGAAGAAGAAAACACTAAACAAGGTATGTTAAATCATTCTAACTGATTTCAATTTCTGCTCGGTTCCCCAGGATACTAGTTTATTGTTCTAACTAGATTTTAAGTAATCAGAGCTTCAGCTGCACAGAGTCACCACCAGTCAGTTAGACTTGTCACCTAGGATAGATTGAGTCTAATTTTATGTGCTGGATTTCCAACTGTGTCCCTGCCCCAACGCTGCAGTGCTCCGCACGGTCCTGACGGAGCAGTGCTACACACTGCCCCAACGGGGCAGTGCAAAGCACTGCATGTTGGTCCGGGTACACGTGGTCCCGGGGTCCGCCCCGGGCTTTTTCTGTTGCACCTGGGCCCAGTTTTTGTACCGGATGCCGTGAAGGGTCGCTTTTCATACAACGTTAGGGCTTCTAGTTTCTGGCCGGAGTTGTGAACTGGCTGCGGTGAGCAGTTTCAAGGCACTTCGCTTGCTCTTATGCGCTCGCATTGCTCTTCGTTTGTGACTACTTTGGTTGTCTACCCTAGGTGGTTGTCTTTGCATTCCTTTCCACGGATAGTTGTCTGCGCATTGTCACGAGGATTAGAGGTTTCTGGGTGCTGGTGTCGTCCTGTTCGCGTTTGTCTGGATTGCTAGTTGCGAGGATTCGTTGCAGGGTTGTTTGGGTTGTTGGTAGGAGAGGTTGTGAGAGTCAATTCGGGGGTTGAGGGTTTTGTGAGAGGAACCCTTGTATCATTTCCGCGCTTCGGCGTTTCTTTTTACCCCAGTGGGGTCTTCTTTGGCTTGACGTGTGAGGTGATTGGTGCAGGGATTAGGTAACAACACCAGTGATTATATCGAGCTTTGGGAGCTTAGGAAGTTTGCTGTCTATGGGAAGACATTTTTTTTCGTCTTCATGTAGAAAGCTTCTATTCGACTCCGGCGTTGGTTCTCGGTACTGAGATTTCTGAACAATGTATTTGTAAACTTTGAACGTTTACACTGTCAATCTGTCAGAACAATATTTCTTGGATACTTGTTTTTTGAACAATGTTTCACGTAGAAAGTTTCCTTCAGGAAGAAGGGAGAGTGAATTTTAGATGTGGAAACAGACTAGACAGGTTCAGGGCACATATATGTGACAGCATGAGATGAAACTGATTGCAAGCTTGGCTTTCTCAGCTTTGTATGTCTTGGTGAACCTTGAGTTTTTGGTTTTGAATGTTGTTTCCAATTCAGTCTCATGATTTGTGTAACAATGATTTGCGCATTTTCTACTGATGTATTCTGTGTAGGTTGTGGTATTCATTGCGACTATTGGAAAGTCTGATTTCAGTTTTAAAAAAATATTCCTCTCATTATATGTACAACATTTTCACTGGGGTAAGGCAAAGACTCGCAAAGAAACACAGACCAAATGCGTTGATTTAATGCTTGACATAACGGTAGTTCTGAAAATAAAAAACACACAAAATAACGTCGCACACCCAAAACCCAGGAACCGGAACAACAGGTAGCAAAAAGAAGACCATTTGTGCGCGAAACCGGCCCTCCCGGCAACTACGTCCGGTATTGGTCGGGAGGTCCCCTGCCACCGTGGTAGCCGGTCGACCTCGCGCCGTCGCCGCTACGCGGCTCCGCCATGCGAGTCTCCCCGCTACCACCGGTAGCAGGGGGACCTCCCGACCAATACCTAGTACGTAGTGTAACTCGATCGAATCTAGATGATAGTAGAACAGAATTTAGCGACCTTACCGTGTCGGTATGCCATTATGAGCTCCAGATGTAGACATAGATAATTCTTT
>CM026433.1:16310643-16459275 GCA_014871385.1 Ceratodon purpureus | reverse complement strand
CCCCTACACCCTCTTTACCTTTCCACCATCTTCACCCTTCCACCCTGTTATTCTCCCCTCATCCCCTCCATTCACCCTGCTTCTCTACACACTAAACCCTAAACTCCCTCAACCCCCCCCTAAAAACCCTAAACCCTAAACACCCGTGCCACTCCATCAACCCTAAACCCCTCAACCCCCCATCCTCCCCCCTTCTCCACTCCTTTCCCGTTTACCCGTTTCCACCCCAACCCCCCTCCTCCCCCATTTACCCGTTCCCACCCGTTTACCCCGTTACCCGTTCCACCCGTTTACCCCGTTTAACCCGTTTATTCCGTTTACCCCGTTCCACCCCCCCTTCTCCACACTTCATCACGCCACCTCCCCTTCACCCCCCGTCCTGCAATGTACTCTCCCATTCACCTAAACCCTGTAAAACCCTCTAACCCTGTTATCCCCCTAAAACCCTGTTATCCCCTAAAACCCTGTTCTCCCCCTAAACCTGTTATCCCCCTACACCTGTTATCCCCCTACAACCCTCTTTACCTTTCCACCATCTTCACCCTTCCACCCTGTTATTCTCCCCTCATCCCTCCATTCACACCCTGCTTCTCTACACACTAACCCTAAACTCCCTCAACCCCCCCCTAAAAACCCTAAACCCTAAACCCCGTGCCACTCCATCAACCCTAAACCCCTCAACCCCCCATCCTCCCCCCTTCTCCACTCTTTCCCGTTTACCCGTTCCACCCAACCCCCCCTCCTCCCCCATTTACCCGTTCCACCCGTTTACCCGTTTACCCGTTCCACCCGTTTACCCGTTTACCCGTTTATCCGTTTACCCGTTCCACCCCCCTTCTCCACACTTCATCACGCCACCTCCCCTTCACCCCCGTCCTGCAATGTACTCTCCCATTCACCTAAACCCTGTAAAACCCTCTAACCCTGTTATCCCCCTAAAACCCTGTTATCCCCTAAACCCTGTTCTCCCCCCTAAACCCTGTTATCCCCCTACACCCTGTTATCCCCCTACACCCTCTTTACCTTTCCACCATCTTCACCCTTCCACCCTGTTATTCTCCCCTCATCCCCTCCATTCACCCTGCTTCTCTACACACTAAACCCTAAACTCCCTCAACCCCCCCCTAAAAACCCTAAACCCTAACCCCGTGCCACTCCATCAACCCTAAACCCCTCAACCCCCCATCCTCCCCCCCTTCTCCACTCTTTCCCGTTTACCCGTTCCACCCAACCCCCCTCCTCCCCCATTTACCCGTTCCACCCGTTTACCCGTTTACCCGTTCCACCCGTTTACCCGTTTACCCGTTTATCCGTTTACCCGTTCCACCCCCCTTCTCCACACTTCATCACGCCACCTCCCCTTCACCCCCGTCCTGCAATGTACTCTCCCATTCACCTAAACCCTGTAAAACCCTCTAACCCTGTTATCCCCCTAAAACCCTGTTATCCCCTAAACCCTGTTCTCCCCCTAAACCCTGTTATCCCCCTACACCCTGTTATCCCCCTACACCCTCTTTACCTTTCCACCATCTTCACCCTTCCACCCTGTTATTCTCCCCTCATCCCCTCCATTCACCCTGCTTCTCTACACACTAAACCCTAAACTCCCTCAACCCCCCCCTAAAAACCCTAAACACTAAACCCGTGCCACTCCATCAACCCTAAACCCCTCAACCCCCCATCCTCCCCCCTTCTCCACTCTTTCCCGTTTACCCGTTCCACCCAACCCCCCCCTCCTCCCCCATTTACCCGTTCCACCCGTTTACCCGTTTACCCGTTCCACCCGTTTACCCGTTTACCCGTTTATCCGTTTACCCGTTTCCACCCCCCTTCTCCACACTTCATCACGCCACCTCCCCTTCACCCCCGTCCTGCAATGTACTCTCCCATTCACCTAAACCCTGTAAACCCTCTAACCCTGTTATCCCCTAAAACCCTTGTTATCCCCTAAACCCTGTTCTCCCCTAAACCCTGTTATCCCCCTACACCCTGTTATCCCCTACACCCTCTTTACCTTTCCACCATCTTCACCCTTCCACCCTGTTATTCTCCCCTCATCCCCTCCATTCACCCTGCTTCTCTACACACTAAACCCTAAACTCCCTCAACCCCCCCCCTAAAAACCCTAAACCCTAAACCCCGTGCCACTCCATCAACCCTAAACCCCTCAACCCCCCATCCTCCCCCCTTCTCCACTCTTTCCCGTTTACCCGTTCCACCCAACCCCCCTCCTCCCCCATTTACCCGTTCCACCCGTTTACCCGTTTACCCGTTCCACCCGTTTACCCGTTTAACCCGTTTATCCGTTTACCCGTTCCACCCCCCTTCTCCACACTTCATCACGCCACCTCCCCTTCACCCCCGTCCTGCAATGTACTCTCCCATTCACCTAAACCCTGTAAAACCCTCTAACCCTGTTATCCCCCTAAAACCCTGTTATCCCCTAAACCCTGTTCTCCCCCTAAACCCTGTTATCCCCCTACACCCTGTTATCCCCCTACACCCTCTTTACCTTTCCACCATCTTCACCCTTCCACCCTGTTATTCTCCCCTCATCCCCTCCATTCACCCTGCTTCTCTACACACTAAACCCTAAACTCCCTCAACCCCCCCCCTAAAAAACCCTAAACCCTAAACCCCGTGCCACTCCATTCAACCCTAAACCCCTCAACCCCCCCATCCTCCCCCCTTCTCAACTCTTTCCCGTTTACCCGTTCCACCCAACCCCCCTCCTCCCCCATTTACCCGTTCCACCCGTTTACCCGTTTTACCCGTTCCACCCGTTTACCCGTTTACTCCGGTTATCCGTTACCCGTTCCACCCCCCTTCTCCACACTTCATCACGCCCACCTCCCCTTCACCCCCGTCCTGCAATGTACTCTCCCATTCACCTAAACCCTGTAAAACCCTCTAACCCTGTTATCCCCCTAAAACCCTGTTATCCCACTAAACCCTGTTCTCCCCCTAAACCCTGTTATCCCCCTACACCCTGTTATCCCCCTACACCCTCTTTACCTTTCCACCATCTTCACCCTTCCACCCTGTTATTCTCCCATCATCCCCTCCATTCACCCTGCTTCTCTACACACTAAACCCTAAACTCCCTCAACCCCCCCCTAAAAACCCTAAACCCTAAACCCCGTGCCACTCCATCAACCCTAAACCCCTCAACCCCCCATCCTCCCCCCTTCTCCACTCTTTCCCGTTTACCCGTTCCACCCAACCCCCCTCCTCCCCCATTTACCCGTTCCACCCGTTTACCCCGTTTACCCGTTCCACCCGTTTACCCGTTTACCCGTTTATCCGTTTACCCGTTCCACCCCCCTTCTCCACACTTCATCACGCCACCTCCCCTTCACCCCCGTCCTGCAATGTACTCTCCCATTCACCTAAACCCCTGTAAAACCCTCTAACCCTGTTATCCCCCTAAAACCCTGTTATCCCCTAAACCCTGTTCTCCCCCTAAACCCTGTTATCCCCCTACACCCTGTTATCCCCCTACACCCTCTTTACCTTTCCACCATCTTCACCCTTCCACCCTGTTATTCTCCCCTCATCCCCTCCATTCACCCTGCTTCTCTACACACTAAACCCTAAACTCCCTCAACCCCCCCCTAAAAACCCTAAACCCTAAACCCCGTGCCACTCCATCAACCCTAAACCCCTCAACCCCCCATCCTCCCCCCTTCTCCACTCTTTCCCGTTTACCCGTTCCACCCAACCCCCCTCCTCCCCCATTTACCCGTTCCACCCGTTTACCCGTTTACCCGTTCCACCAGTTTACCCGTTTACCCGTTTATTCCGTTTACCCGTTCCACCCCCCTTCTCCACACTTCATCACGCCACCTCCCCTTCACCCCCGTCCTGCAATGTACTCTCCCATTCACCTAAACCCTGTAAAACCCTCTAACCCTGTTATCCCCCTAAAACCCTGTTATCCCCTAAACCCTGTTCTCCCCCTAAACCCTGTTATCCCCCTACACCCTGTTATCCCCCTACACCCTCTTTACCTTTCCACCATCTTCACCCTTCCACCCTGTTATTCTCCCCTCATCCCCTCCATTCACCCTGCTTCTCTACACACTAAACCCTAAACTCCCTCAACCCCCCCCTAAAAACCCTAAACCCTAAACCCCGTGCCACTCCATCAACCCTAAACCCCTCAACCCCCCATCCTCCCCCCCTTCTCCACTCTTTCCCGTTTACCCGTTCCACCCAACCCCCCTCCTCCCCCATTTACCCGTTCCACCCGTTTACCCGTTTACCCGTTCCACCCGTTTACCCGTTTACCCGTTTATCCGTTTACCCGTTCCACCCCCCTTCTCCACACTTCATCACGCCACCTCCCCTTCACCCCCGTCCTGCAATGTACTCTCCCATTCACCTAAACCCTGTAAAACCCTCTAACCCTGTTATCCCCCTAAAACCCTGTTATCCCCTAAACCCTGTTCTCCCCCTAAACCCTGTTATCCCCCTACACCCTGTTATCCCCCTACACCCTCTTTACCTTTCCACCATCTTCACCCTTCCACCCTGTTATTCTCCCCTCATCCCCTCCATTCACCCTGCTTCTCTACACACTAAACCCTAAACTCCCTCAACCCCCCCCTAAAAACCCTAAACCCTAAACCCCGTGCCACTCCATCAACCCTAAACCCCTCAACCCCCCATCCTCCCCCCTTCTCCACTCTTTCCCGTTTACCCGTTCCACCCAACCCCCCTCCTCCCCCATTTACCCGTTCCACCCGTTTACCCGTTTACCCGTTCCACCCGTTTACCCGTTTACCCGTTTATCCGTTTACCCGTTCCACCCCCCTTCTCCACACTTCATCACGCCACCTCCCCTTCACCCCCGTCCTGCAATGTACTCTCCCATTCACCTAAACCCTGTAAAACCCTCTAACCCTGTTATCCCCCTAAAACCCTGTTATCCCCTAAACCCTGTTCTCCCCCTAAACCCTGTTATCCCCCTACACCCTGTTATCCCCCTACACCCTCTTTACCTTTCCACCATCTTCACCCTTCCACCCTGTTATTCTCCCCTCATCCCCTCCATTCACCCTGCTTCTCTACACACTAAACCCTAAACTCCCTCAACCCCCCCCTAAAAACCCTAAACCCTAAACCCCGTGCCACTCCATCAACCCTAAACCCCTCAACCCCCCATCCTCCCCCCTTCTCCACTCTTTCCCGTTTACCCGTTCCACCCAACCCCCCTCCTCCCCCATTTACCCGTTCCACCCGTTTACCCGTTTACCCGTTCCACCCGTTTACCCGTTTACCCGTTTATCCGTTTACCCGTTCCACCCCCCTTCTCCACACTTCATCACGCCACCTCCCCTTCACCCCCGTCCTGCAATGTACTCTCCCATTCACCTAAACCCTGTAAAACCCTCTAACCCTGTTATCCCCCTAAAACCCTGTTATCCCCTAAACCCTGTTCTCCCCCCTAAACCCTGTTATCCCCCTACACCCTGTTATCCCCCTACACCCTCTTTACCTTTCCACCATCTTCACCCTTCCACCCTGTTATTCTCCCCTCATCCCCTCCATTCACCCTGCTTCTCTACACACTAAACCCTAAACTCCCTCAACCCCCCCCTAAAAACCCTAAACCCTAAACCCCGTGCCACTCCATCAACCCTAAACCCCTCAACCCCCCATCCTCCCCCCTTCTCCACTCTTTCCCGTTTACCCGTTCCACCCAACCCCCCTCCTCCCCCATTTACCCGTTCCACCCGTTTACCCGTTTACCCGTTCCACCCGTTTACCCGTTTACCCGTTTATCCGTTTACCCGTTCCACCCCCCTTCTCCACACTTCATCACGCCACCTCCCCTTCACCCCCGTCCTGCAATGTACTCTCCCATTCACCTAAACCCTGTAAAACCCTCTAACCCTGTTATCCCCCTAAAACCCTGTTATCCCCTAAACCCTGTTCTCCCCCTAAACCCTGTTATCCCCCTACACCCTGTTATCCCCCTACACCCTCTTTACCTTTCCACCATCTTCACCCTTCCACCCTGTTATTCTCCCCTCATCCCCTCCATTCACCCTGCTTCTCTACACACTAAACCCTAAACTCCCTCAACCCCCCCCTAAAAACCCTAAACCCTAAACCCCGTGCCACTCCATCAACCCTAAACCCCTCAACCCCCCATCCTCCCCCCTTCTCCACTCTTTCCCGTTTACCCGTTCCACCCAACCCCCCTCCTCCCCCATTTACCCGTTCCACCCGTTTACCCGTTTACCCGTTCCACCCGTTTACCCGTTTACCCGTTTATCCGTTTACCCGTTCCACCCCCCTTCTCCACACTTCATCACGCCACCTCCCCTTCACCCCCGTCCTGCAATGTACTCTCCCATTCACCTAAACCCTGTAAAACCCTCTAACCCTGTTATCCCCCTAAAACCCTGTTATCCCCTAAACCCTGTTCTCCCCCTAAACCCTGTTATCCCCCTACACCCTGTTATCCCCCTACACCCTCTTTACCTTTCCACCATCTTCACCCTTCCACCCTGTTATTCTCCCCTCATCCCCTCCATTCACCCTGCTTCTCTACACACTAAACCCTAAACTCCCTCAACCCCCCCCTAAAAACCCTAAACCCTAAACCCCGTGCCACTCCATCAACCCTAAACCCCTCAACCCCCCATCCTCCCCCCTTCTCCACTCTTTCCCGTTTACCCGTTCCACCCAACCCCCCTCCTCCCCCATTTACCCGTTCCACCCGTTTACCCGTTTACCCGTTCCACCCGTTTACCCGTTTACCCGTTTATCCGTTTACCCGTTCCACCCCCCTTCTCCACACTTCATCACGCCACCTCCCCCAAACCCCCGTCCTGCATATGGTGTCTAATGGACTATATGGTTTTTGAATTGGTTCCATTGCATTGCTTTCGGGTTTGGAGCGTACACGAAATTTCATTCCATCCGCACACATTTACTCTTAGTTTCTGTAGTTTTACGTGAAAGTGAGTTTGCATTTAGTTGGCTTTTGTTTGATTACATGTGTATCCGTCATTGTTGCACATTGAAATAATCGTTGATTGGGTATATATATATGTATCACAGTTTATGACCTTTCTTTTTACTGTGCACATGCACCTTCCATATGATTAATTTTGTTTGCCAACGGTTTGTCAATCCGTTCATGTCTTTTGTACTGTGATGTTGTGCATGGCATCTTTTGATCGATTCGCTACTACATTTCGCCACCATACACAAATGACGGCCAAGAATCGATGCCATTCGAAGGCCGAGGTTTTTACATTCACTATCTCTTGTGCCTTGAGTTCGCATTTCACTACGATATGGCAGTATGCAGTGTACATATTCCATTCTTGCATCATCAACACGTATATACTTTCCGCCAACGGAGTTAACGTCGAACTCGGCTCTCATTTCTTTGTCCACTGTTATGATAACTTATGCACACTATCACCATTGCGATTTGAACTAATTGATGATTGAGTTCTTATTACACTTTCCCACCAATGTTTGGATGGTGCATTTGAAACTTGAACATGCTCAATGTGAGTGCCAGTTTAGTCAGGTACTTCATTCCTTCATGACTATGATGTGGTGCATCAAATATCTTGCTGGATTTGCTACCCAAGTCAGCATCATTGCACACATTAAATCCACAAATCTATGCAATTAGACACAGATACTTTTCCAGGCCTGTATCCTTTGGACAGTCAGCCCTCTGTCAGGCCTACATTCAAGGGAGATGGATTTCGGTCTCCTCCTGAGACCGACATTCATTACGTGTCTGATCGATCTACCCCTAATCTCAAGCCCACTAGACAACGGTCTCGACGTACAGATCTCCTCCGTCCTTTCTCGACATAGACACTTTCGTCACGAGAAACTAGTAAAAAATAAAACCAATGACACGGACGTATAAGTTAGTTTGCAGCGGGCGTTTGGACACCAAGCCACGAGCTCATTATTGGTTGGTGGTGAGCGTTTGTCTCATATAACTCGTCCGGGTTCGAACCCTGATGGACTCGTTTGAGCAGATGTGGGGGATGAAGTGGCTTGGTACTGCTGAGTGAGCGATCGCAGGCAGGAAATGAGTTGTGCCAACCAACAGCCCACCGTGCGAGAAGTAATAAGAGGCTTTCCACCCGTATGCTAACATTTCCAAACAGTAGCTCTAGCTACTCAAATTTTTTTTTTACATTCCGTTTTCCAGTTTCGACTTGAGCTCATGGCTTGGCGACAGAAACACGTATTTTTTCTCCAATATGTTTCCACAGTGCTAACTTTCTAAAACCGTGATGAACGTTCGAATCCTTGACCTAACCATGTCTTGATTATCTAAATCCATCAACACTATCACTACTCACTTGTAAAACACGGTCAACATTTACATCATCAACCTAGTATCATATTTCTAATTGGCGGAACCATCACACGCATACATACAATTTACACAAAAGATGTAGTGAGAACTACATCTTTTATTGTTGTGGCGGCGAGAGCCACCGTTTATCTTGTCACTGCATCTGCATGCTTAGTTCAGGTGCGTCGGGTGGGCCCTGTTGGTTGGTACAACATTTCCTGCCTGTGAATTTCTCCCCAGCAGTGCCAAGCCATGATGTACCACAGAATCGCTCATAACGAGTCCACTGGGTTTCGAACCCGGACCGATTGTATGTAACGCGCTCGTCCCAACCAACAGATTTTGAGCTCATGGCTTGGCGACAGAGACACGTATTTTTTCGTTCATATAGTGTTTCCACGGTGCTAACTTTCTCAAACCGTGATGAACGTTCGAGCCCTTGACCTAACCATGTCTTGATTATCTAAATCCATCAACAATATCACTACTAACTTGTAAAATACGGTCAACATTTACATCATCAACCTAGTATCATATTTATATTTGGCGGAACCTTTGTATGACCACTTCCACTAGTTCCATTAATTAGGTCCGCTCAACCCGTGAACCACTACCATGACTACCATGAAAAGACCATGGCTACAATTATAAAATGAAGAACTATGGTAGAATGCTCTAAAATGGAGCAGTGCCGATAATGGAGCTCTAGGAATCTTCGCTCGGAGATACATAATAGTTTCCCCACCCAACAGTACCATGTATTGACGGCAAACATTATAGGGTGTCATTTTAGGGCACCATTTTAGGAACACCTATGAATCCAGCTTCAAAAATTCATAACTAATTGTAGAAGAATACAGAAATTATGATTCCACTTGCTCCAACTTTTCACTTAGTTTCCCCATGTACGAAAATTATTTGCAGTGTTAATTTCGCTCTACTAAACCCACGCTGAAAATTGAGCCATTATAGAGCAGTTTGCCATATTATGCAATGCGCTTTGAAATGACTTCCGCCCTCGTGTGATGGAATGATGCATTGGTATGCAGCCATTGAAATTTATTATCATCGACATAATTTGTTTCAAGATTAAGGTTAACATCCGTATCTTAGTCTTCATATGCTTGGAATCCCTTGCGTGCATGACAAGTACAACGTAGATCGTCCTGTCATACTAGACTTACTCATACTAAATTCGTATGAGCATCTGGAAGCCAACTGTCACGACACCAGTGAAACGGACGTATAGGTTAGTTTGCGGAGGGCGTTTGGACACCAAGCCACGAGCTCATTGTTGGTTGGTGGTGAGCGTTTGTCTC
Source organism: Ceratodon purpureus (assembly GCA_014871385.1). Classification (NCBI taxonomy): domain Eukaryota; kingdom Viridiplantae; phylum Streptophyta; class Bryopsida; order Pseudoditrichales; family Ditrichaceae; genus Ceratodon; species Ceratodon purpureus. Next base: position 16,449,606 of record CM026433.1, on the reverse strand, counting down.
ATATAACTGGTCCGGGTTCGAACCCTGATGGACTCGTTTGAGCAGATGTGGGGGATGAAGTGGCTTGGTACTGCTGAGTGAGCGATCGCAGGCAGGAAATGAGTTGTGCCAACCAACAGCCCACCGTGCGAGAAGTAATAAGAGGCTTTCCACCCGTATGCTAACATTTACATACAGTAGCTCTAGCTACTAAATTTTTTTCATTTCATTATGTTTTCTCGGCATGGGCACTTTGAAGTCGGCTTCAATTAGTTTCCTTCATGGAATGCATGTGGTGGCTCTAGCTCATGTTATGACGACACTAAGGGGGTCAGCTTTACATCATATAGCACTAACAGTGAAGGGGAGAAGCACAACATTTGGAGTGGACCCAAAACGTGCTTCGCTCTTTGCTAGACTTTTCAGCCCTTTTGCAAAAATTGTACAAAAGTGATGGACAAATGTAATTGATTCAATTTTATTGGCTAGTATGGATCCTCAACTTATTTTCATACTACTCGAAAAAGTTTTGTGCAAAGTAGACGCTTTCAAGTTATTGTATGAAGGCTTTACATCCAGGGCAGTTACTGTAGTCATTTGAAACAGTGACATAACAGAATCAAAAACTATCAAAGAATCACTTTTAATTACGTGGTGCCCTCTATATGTTTAAGAGGCATTCTAAAATGGTCAATTCATATACTCATTAATTGGTTTAGGGTTTCGGAAGTACCCCAAGGATGTTTCTTAAGAGGGTCACTTTTGCGGTACCTTTTTAGCGTTTTTTTTCACCCAACTTTGGTTTTTAAATTGAAAATAAACATCCTCTACATACAGTAGAGGGCACCAACTACAGCAAGTACAACTTTGGAAATTTTCATTTTTGTGATTTAGAACTAGTGGTCAAATTTTGTTTCAATCGAGGAAAGTTATTTTTTTGAAGATGCATGTAAGATACCTTATGACACCCTAACAAGTGACTACAATGCTCCCAAACTACACCAACATGCTCAGACTCAGCTTTGCGCTTTTAAAAACATCACAGTTCGTACTCACTTCTTAGTGATCACACTTTGTACTTTGTGGTCCAGTTTATTATGCTCTTCTCCAGACGATTAATGGATTGTATTTGTTGGTTTTTGCTTCACGCGTTTCTCGAGCAAATCAATCAACACCGTATGAGAATTCAATGAATAGTATGGTAAGATTAGGGTCTATTTTACACTCCTTTTATCCAACTTCTATACATTTTTCTACATTCTATACATCATTTATACATCATTTATACACCTTTATACTGCTTTATACACACCTTTCATTCATCTTTCATACTACGTGTATGCAATTGAAATGTTTACTGTATTTGATATTGAGATTAACATACCTAGAAAATATGTACGACCTAGGTTTAATCCAAAGTTCATATTGTATAATCCATATCCATTCAAAACAATTTCGTTTCATTTATACTAACGTTCATGCTTATGTTTATTCCATCTGCATGGACTTCTACTGGAAGGAATGTCTTATTTAGAAATTGACAATGGAACCTCAATTGCAAGTGATGATCTCAGTGTGGGTGTCTGGAGCAATCTCAAATAGGGCTTTGAGCTATCTCAAATAGAGTTTGGAGCAATCTCAATTATCTAGAGGTTGGAGTCTAGATCTCAAATAGCTTTTGGAGCTCTTGGAGGATTAGTATTGTTGTGGATCCTCCAGTAACCTAATCTTAAAATTTGCAAAAATATACTTTCACAATAGAAATCTATGTAGGACCTCTATATGTAACTGAATTCCATTATACTTCTAATTTAGTTTTCTATATCTAATTATACTATTCATTACACTTTTGATTGAACTTCTCCCTCTTACTTCTACTTTACTTTTCGTTGAATCCCATTTGCGGTTGGGGACTCTTTTACTTTTTACGAACTCATACCCTACCCAATCATGTTGTTTGTTCTTCAAAAAACACTATTTATGAAATCAAATTTAGGAACACAAGTATTTCAGAGTGACTTCGAAGGCTTTTGGGGACAATGTGACAGCTGGCTACAAGGCAAACATTGTGTTTCTACTTGCTAGAAGGCGACATAGTGGGTACAATCAATCTGTCTTTTCTAGTGCCGTGTGCTTTGCAATTTTTGGTACGTACTTGTTTTATATATTATCTCCTATAAGGTACGAACGTGCTTTCGTAAGCATGGCACTATATATTTAGTAAGCATGGTACTAACATATATTTCGTAAGCATGGTACTATATAATTTGTCTGCCGTCTTTGATGGCTCATGAGAGATGGACAATTTGAGTGATGAACCATAGGTCAAACATCACGTATTGGATGAAGACATATGATGTTTGCAGAGGAATGGAGTTTGGGACGAAGCATTTTCACAAAATGATATTGCTGCCAATTTATTCAATGAAAGCCCTCCAAATGCTAAGTTTCAGGATCCTGCATCTTTTCTACGAGGTGTTAGACACATGGTATGTGCACAAGCCTGTTCAATGTGAGCTTTATGACTGCCCCCTTCGGTGAATTATGAAGGAAATTCTGCTCCCATACCTAGGTATCTTGCAAATTTAATTAATGAACTTGGTAAAAAAAAAAAGTAAAAATTTAACTATTATATTCATTATTTTCTAATAATCAAAAACTAATTTGATTAACTGGATGAAGTGACTAGTTTTTTAGAAATAAATTTGTATTAATGATTTTTTGCATTCTATTTTTTTTATTTTGATAATTTTGAAATTTGTATTCTTTAAGCATTATCTTGACGCATATAGGGGCTAGGGGGGAAGCACAATAAAGTGGACCACCAAGTGCAATATGTGATCACTAGGAAGTGAATATGAAGTGTGCTGTTTTTTATAGCTCAAAGGTGATTTTGAGCATTTTGGTGTAGTTTTTGAGCATTTTAGTCACTTTTTAAAGGTGTTATAAGGTATCTTACACACATCTCCATGAAAAAAACATCTTCAATTGAAACTTAATTTGACCCCTAGTTCTAAATCATGAAAATGAACTTTTCCAAAGTCTTGATTTCTTCATTTGGGGCCCTCTATTGTCTTTAGAGGATGTTTTTTCCAATTTAAAAAACAATGTTCGGTGAAAAAAACCTCACAAAAAGTTTCACCGAAAACAATGTTTTAAAAACGTCCCGGGGATACTTTTTGCCAATCTAGGATTGCAAACACGGCCACCTGGATCATTTCTACAAGCGCAATGTACAAATGAAGGGCCCCACAAAGTCAAAAGTGATTACTGTCAAAACTACAATGTAATACGGTCACTTTTCCAAATGATTGCATTCACTTTGTTCAACTTTGTGGTGTTCATAGAGGTGTCTCAACTCAACAACTACGAACGCAAATTTCGGAAGTTGTAGTACATCAAGTCTACTTTCCGTATCCCAAACTTAATTTCCCATCAAGAAGTTTTAGATGCCACTTTCTAGTGTGTTTACACAACAGGCTGAAATTGGCAATGAGCTAAGCACTTTTGTGGTTCACTTTATTGTGCTTCCCCCCCCTTAAAAACCCAAAATTTAATGAAATCAACCCTACCTACTCCACAATCGATGTTTGGAGTGTACCCTAAAAATTTAACGGGCAACGGATCCTACCGGACCCGTTGCCCTTATTCAAACCCTTCTCGCTCGGCTCGATGGGTTTGAAATGCCTAATATCGCTCAAATATTTTTATGAGGAATATATGATATATTTATGAAACTTAATTTATTTATGTTCCTGATTTTTTTCCTCAAAAGAGTAGTTACATTACATATCTAAACTGCATTTTTGATAGGACCCTACATGAATGTCCCTCTTCATTTCCTTCCATTACTTGACCAATGTTTGTTAAGATCATGAATCTGTCACTTGGCAGGGCTAGGTGCACTCTTTGTGATGCACTCCAAAATGTTGTCGTCTAAAAATGGAAAAAGTCTACAGATCAGTTTTGGGTATTCAAGTACTCTTGCCTTTGAAAATTAGTACCTATTTGTGTATTGGGAAAAAAAATTGAAAAAATTTGCATTCTATGAGAAACATATTTTTCTACACATGAAAATTACACCCCAAATATAACCAAAAAAAAAAAGGCCCAAAATCCTTAAGTTGGTGGTTTTAGGTGTCTTTATCTTAAAAGCAGTAAAAGTGGTGCTTGTTAGTCAGGGAGGACACAACAGACAAGCCAAAGCCCGATTTTCCATTAGTTAGAAACATCGGGTTTCCTTCCAGTGCATCTTGTTGGTTGCAAAGCTAAGGTAGACCAATATCCTTGCAAAGCTAAGGTAGACGAAAAACCATAAAAATAAGGTGATTTGATTGAAAAGGAGGGAGATAGAAATTCTCTAAATCATTTTTCAGATGGAAAAGAAGAAATGATGAAGAATGTAGCTTGTTTCGTATTTTTATTTCCTGTAAATAGTTGCCTAGAAGTTCTGAAAGTCGGAAGTTTGTCAAACCACCTTCTTGAATTAGACACTTCCTAAACCAAACGTGATGGTGTTTTAAAACCGTTATCTAATATCACAGAAAACTAGACATAAGACTACTAAAAAAAACCAGATCTTAACATAATTAGGCAAAACCTGAGTAGTCTAGCAAAACCTGGCTAGTCCACCAAAACCATGCAAAAATTCTCTGTTTTCAATCTACAACTTCTCTATTTCTGAGAAACTCTAATGTACGCTATGAGGGCATTTACAACTTTTGGTTTCTCTACATTACTCCCTCCTTTCAACCAATGATCGGGAGATTGGTCAGATAGTTGTAAGTTAGCCAAATGAAAGTGCCGAATTACCGATTTGAATTTGGAGGTTTTGGATTTTTTCTAGTTCAAAACTTAAATCTTACCTACCTATCACATTAGTATCATCCAAGTATCACATAAGTATCACATAAGTATCATACATAAAGTAGCAAACAATCTTAGAAAAAGAAGATAATAGTTGGATGACCTCTCAAACTTTCCAAACCTTACTTTCAATCCTTGCATTTGCACTTAGCTTTAACTACTTGATAATACCATTCACAGTTCCCAGGGATTAATCAAGGTTGATGTTTTTGGTGGTTGGACTTACTGAAGTTCTTGGTGTGACCCTAATGTAAGTTAAAGTTTGTTTGCATATGAGTAAATTATCATTGTTGTGTTTTTGAACAACGGAAGAATGGGATCCTGGTATTTATTATATTGTAATCAATCATTTGGTGTATTTTATTAAGTCACACAACACTAACTTGAAAGAGAGATAAAAATAAGGAAGAAGATTGTAATGAGAGAAATACTTAATAATGGATGATATTCCAATTAGATTTTGGTTTTAGAATGTATTTTTAAAACTACTATAGTAGCACCGTAGTAGGTTTCCTACACTACGGTGAAGGTAAAAATAAAAACTTAAAAATACAAATAACTATTAACCAAAAACATAAATAGAAAAAAATCAATTTCGGTCATTGAGGTAATTTTTGGTGATTTTATGCTATAAATTAAAAATCAAAACAATAAATTTTTGACATGCAAACTTTGAAAGTACTAATGCATTTAACAAATGAAAACCATAGATTTTAGAAAGAAATTGACAATCCATAACCAATTCTATGAGTCACTATAAATTTAATCATCAAGATAATCCTTATATGTTCACTACATTAAGACAATTTTGCATAAAAAATAGTTAGAGTTTATAAGTGTTTTTAATTTAATACTATTTCAATTATTAAATATCTTAATTTTTTTATTTAATTTGAAGATAGTAGCTCCTCGACGTTAAGAATGAGCTCAGAATGTGAGAATGTTGGTAATAAGGGCGAGCATTTCCATGCTCAGCTATTGGCAATAAAATTTTCTTCACCTCCATAGGTCGTACGTACACTGCGAATACCAGGTGCAGCTTATGGATAATATAGAGACACGAATGCGGTATAAAAACATAAATGTATAGATGTTCTATAATAAAAGAGGTTTCAGTGGATTTTGATTAATTAATAGCTAAGATATAAAGAAATTATTCATTGTTGTAATATGTGGCAAATAACATATTTTAAAAGTTTGCAAATTAGAGTTTTTTGATAAAAAAATCAAAATTTTCCCTTTAAAATAATATAAATAATAATTTTGGTTTAAATTAAAAAAGATTAAATCACATATTGATTTTTTTCATTGAATTTTATTTCAAGTGTAACCATATGTTTAATGAACAGTTTATTTTTTAAAATCATATTTTTGTAATATGTTTATTTTTTAATCGTTTAGATGCCAATTCTACATGAAACGTAATTTGTGTGTTCTTTAAAAAACATGCAACATTTATTACTGTTTGAAAGATTACTAAAAAATCATTTAAAATTCATCAATTATTTTATATGTATTTTTCTATACAATCTTTTTTTTAAAAATATTTTTATACGTTTATATAATGCATGTTGTAAGTGAAGATTTCATGATTTTTTAAAATCTTATAAGTCTTTAAATTTCATTTTTAGTACATATTTGAACCTGTTAGTAATATGGTAAATTCAAATATATGTCCACGTACCATGAAAATATTATATATTTCTATATGAATAGTTTGGCAAAATGTAAATTTTAATATGCATTCATCTTTTGAATTATAAAAAATAAGTCTGATCTATATTCCACGTTTGAATTATTTTTTGTGTCCCAGGGCCATGTTTTGATTTTTTTGTCTATAAAAACATGTGTAGATATAAATAAAATATTTTAATGTTTTTATACATGATTTTAGTTTTGTAAAATTCATTACCGTGACATTTAATTATAACATTGGTGATTTGCTAATCATATTTAAATATCAAACATAAAATCTACATCACTTTTACATTGCTCAAAATGAAGTTTTCAACGGCTTGGATTTAAAACTCGTAGAAAAGCTTGTGAATGGATGAAACTTGAATGCAAACATTTCACTTTTTCAAATCCGTATACAATTGTTCCACAAAGGTTTTTTTTGCGCAACATTTATTCCACAAAGTTCTAATGGGTAGCTAGGTTTAGGAATATACTATGGTTATATTTCAAATCATGAAATCATGAATCTGCAACAAAATTTATTATTAGTTCAATAAATATTATACAACATATCGACTCAAAAAACCATATTCTTATTCAATGTACAAAAGAATTTAAATTTTATGAAAATAAATATCTATTGTATCAAATGCCAAGATTTTAAATTCTGCAACGTAAAAAGATGCAATTTGAATAGATAAAAATCAATAACTTTTAAATATATGTTTAAATTTAAAAAGAAAAAAAAATCAAAAATTTTAATGGCATTTTAAATGATTTTAAAAAAAAAAAAAAGATTTTCAAATTTTATAATTGAAGTTTCAGTCATCTATTATTAGTTATATAGAATGCATGACTTGTAAGAATTTTATATTTAAAATTTTAAAATTTTAAAAAATTAATATATGCTTTAAAAATAGAATTGTTGATAACGTTATAATTAAATATATTTTTATACATCAATTAAAATTTTTAAAAATGTATATTATTTTAAATTAAAATTACAAAAAAAACAACTTTCCACTAATTTCTATATTTTACTCATCTTGTTCATACTTATTTTTGTAATAGTTAAAAGATTAAAAAAAATTATTAAAAATTTATCTATTTTTACTATGAGAGAATAAAATCATAATTACAATATAAATAAATTCATGGAAAGGTTAACAACTACACACAAGTGATGCTAGAATATGATTAGATACATATTTAAGTATAGTTTATGATTTAATATAACCAATTATCATTTTCTTGGTAAAATTTGCATATGCCAAGGCTGTCTTTACACATGCCTCTATTATTCAAATTCTAATATATCAAAAATAATAATAAAACGATAATATCAACAATTGTATACAAAATTTTATTTTTTGTCTATTTTTTACAATTTTTTTCATGTAATCAAAAATTCTAAATACTATTTCATTACAATCAATGGAAGATTGATGAATCCTTCTTAAAATTATTGAATGTTTTTGAGTTTCAAAACATATAGAATGTTTAAATTTTTATTTTCTTAGATTAGAAGTTTCTAGCTTCAAAATTAACAAGATTTTATGATTTAAAAACTTCGTGATAGTGACAATATAAAAAATGAAAATTTGACTTCACCATACTATATTTTGGTCAAATTTTAGATGCATTACAAGACACATTGTTTATGACAAAAAAAATACTATTCAAGGATAACCATTTATTAGTTTTTGCAAGTTCTATCTCCCATGACCTTTGATATTGAATTTCAAACCTTTTAACATTAGTCTTATATAAAATATAATATTTACTAAGAAACCATGTTTTTACAAATCTACAAAAAGTCTCAAAAGATGCACCATGAAAGGAAACTTGCTTGATTGTACCTTGCATTTGCTTATAAAGTATATGAAGACTTGCACAATTATATCTATTATTTTTCCAATCAATGAAGATGTGAATTGACAATGCTCAAGTGCTTTAAGATTTCAATGTAACAAACAACACATTCTCTCTTAAATTGTAATTTTTGGCTCATGAAAAAGACATTCTTTTAAATTCATTTCAAAAAATTGACTCTCGCTTATTCTCTCATCGCAAAGACAGTATCAATCAATAATCCCTTAAAGACCAAGGGACCCAAATCCTTTGTGATTTTAAGCAGGATCTTATGATTGCAATAAAGAAAAGAAATACTAAAGTTTATGGTGAAAATAGATATTTGTAAGACCTTCCAAACATAATAATTTTCATCAAATTCTCATGAAAAATTGAAAAAGTTATGTGGTTTAGGGTTTAGGGTGCTGCAGGGCTAAAACAATTATCAAATTATTTTTCAATTATTTTTTAAAAATAGATTAATATTGTGTAAGCTTTTATGAATGTAGGGAGGTTTTATTCATTGCATTTTGATAAGTCAAGCAAAAGATACAAAAAGTCATTTTTTGTGGATACTTTCCAAAAATATTAATAGAAACAAACTTTGAAGTCTTGTCTTGAATTCAATTTTAACAATTTTCAAATAATAAGAAAGGCAAATGTTACAATTGGTTCATACAATACTCTCACTGCATGGATTAACATGATTGTATTCCTTGTCAACAAAAATATTGATTTAGGTTTAAGTATCATTTCAATCCTAAGTCATTTATCTATGATAATATCAATTTTTTCAATTGAGAACACAAAGCCATATTTTTTGAAAATTAAAGCCATTTTGAATTTTCAGCGTTAGTAAAGATTGAAAATAATAATTTTGTTTTTTGTGTTTAGGGACTAAGATCTTGCAACATGTTTTATTCCCATTTCTTAATTTTGGAGAAGGAGTTTTTTATAATGTTAACTATAAGATCATGTGGTTGAATTATTAAAAAATATCACAATGTCAAAAGTAAGCTTATTTAACCTATTGATATCAAATGACAATTTTGAGGTGAAAATAGTCTTTGTTCTTTAGGGATTAAAAAGAAATAAAGTTGAGTTCTACAGCCTTATGATACCAACAAACATAAGTTACAAATCACAAATATGATATTGATCCTATCAAATTCATGTAGGCAAAACATTACTGTAGTGGAAAGGGTGTACAACTACACAAGAGATGAACACCAAAAAATGTCCAAACTTGTTTTGGGTGTAATTGGACATTTTTTGGTGTTCATCTTTGGTGTAGTTGTACACCCTTTCCACTAGTGAAATGTGAATAAAATAATACTCTACATTAAACTACCTAATATGAAAAAATCCAGACAACACTGATTGTTAACTACCCTGTGATTTAAACAAGCTGTAATTGAAAAACTATAAAATACAAAAAAGAAAAAGCTCAGAAATTAAACAAATGATACTGGAGCCTGTCAGAATCTTATAATGTACCTTGACACATCATTCAAAACACATGACTCCACTAACGAACCTCCAAGAACTCTCCCGCCAAATCCAACGATCTCACGGACGACAATGGGAACTATCTACGATAACTGAATGAAGAATCAGTAGAAACGGAAGATATCAAACACGACAGGGACATGCCCGTCTCGCACGCCGGCGACCAGGGGAAGTCCTCTCGCGTCGCGATTCGCTGTCCTAGCGTGGAGGACCGACTTCGGAGAGGCGTCACTCTCCAAACATAGCGAAGCAGGAACACAGACACGCTGAGGAGGAACGCTTGCAGGCTGTTGGTGTGGGTGCTCGGTTGGGCCATTCGCAGGGGAAGGGAGCGGAGGAGAGGCCATCGAGAGTTCAACGAGGAGGTCGATGCTGCACGGAGGGCTGGGAAGGAGATTGCGGACAACATCAGGAATCTGGTTCAAATGGGAGTTGATTGCTTCAGGTATTTAGCTCTAATGGGGTCTGCGGCTCTTACAATTGTCTGGCGGAGCACAACTGCTAAGGTAGTTAGACTCTGCTTTGAGGCGCAGCTTCCTTCTTGCATTATTAGCGTTCCTATGTTAATGATTTAGGGTATATTATATTAGGGTTTAGGGTTTCTTGCTTGCATCCCTTTATCAAGGCCCGGTTCGATTACGAAGAGCAACTACTCGTATCTTCATTCATTACTTATCGAATGTGCGTATATCCTCCCTCTTGATGTGACCATCTCTGGACATCTCTTCTGACCGTTTTTGGAGTTGTTTTTATCGTGTTGATAGTATAGTACAGCAGTTTTAACAGCGCTCATTATGCCAATGGGTTTGTTTATACAGGTTAAGGGTGCGTTGGAGTGTTACATTGCTGAGGTTGAGAATTTCCCTGTGGAAAGTAATTGTGGCATCATGAAGTCACTGCTTCTGTTTTGCACTCAAAATCAATCCCTGTTAGATTCTCACAAGGTATTTCTCCTTCGAAAGTTCGCGATGAATTTGAATTTTGGTTTTTCCGAACACCGGTTGTGGAGTGATCTCATTATGAGAATGATGTGGTTTTTATGTTGATGACCCTAAACCTCGGAAGTTTGAACAATATTGTCATTTCGTGATCGACCCCCTTCAAACTGACGTGGGCGTTCGAGTTTAATTGGTTGCACTCTGAAGATAGCCTCGCCATCTCTGAAGCTATCAATTGTCTTGATTGTCTCCTCTCTGTTCATTGGATTCCTCCTTGAAGTTATTCGTGCTTTGTGTGCGAAGTATAGTCATACTGTTTTTGCAATTGGAATTCTTTCGCGGAATTGTTGGGAACTCCCACTTGGAATATTGGATCCAGAGCATGACCTTTGTTCGCGACGAACAATAAAGCCGATGGGCAGGTTTCAACATCTGCAAGTACTTTGGGTGTATCCAGAAGTTGTTGACTGCAACTTTGAAAGGAGGCAAACGCAGAATGAGTGTTTTAGTTGAAGATCTTTCTGCCAACGTTGCGTTCCTAGAGAAAGATCATTAGGGACGATTTTGAGGGACCAGATACTCTGCAGTGGCTTCGGCGCCTGTAGTTCGTGGCAAGGTCAGTCATTGTAGTTAGTTCCCTCAGTAGGTCGATGTGGCTTGTGCTTCAACTGCAATCCAGTAAGGCGCGAGCCACATCCATTTTTCAGCAGACTCCGTATATGTACTAGATGAGAGGGACGAACATGTTTTTCCACTCACACTGACATCCTTTCCCACTCACGCTGACAGCTACAACTCCTCAAAGAATGGGATGCTATTTTCCCCCTCGTACCGGAAATTGACAAGGAGGCGCCCAATGCACACGAATATGCCGAAGACCTCTGGGAGCAGCTTGATCACCTGGGGTATGTAATCAGTTCAAGCTTTTGATGGCACTACAACAATGCGAAATATGGGCGTTGATTGTATCCTTATATGGAATTTAAAATTTTCATATTAGAGCACGTATTTGTCCGCCATTTGTGAACCAGGCAAGGATCTGACTTGTGGAGGATGGCAGGAATGCGGGTTTTGATCCAGCGAAGTTCAGAGTGGACGCGTATGGTAACGTCTTATATTGGAGCGCCGACCCATCGTCTCCTCTATCCTGGGAGGTTGATCATTGGTTTCCTCATTCAAGTACGCAAGACACCGCCTATACTTCCATTTTTCTTTACTTCACAGCGGGTACTCTAATCATGAAATAATCGGAGTATCGGTAGAAAGTAAAATTTATCCGGATGTAGAATTCACCAACTTAACATTTTTCTCTCTGGTATACAGGAGGTGGTCGTACTGTACCCCGCAATCTGCAGATCGTACAATGGCAAGCCCGTCAACGTAAAAAGAATCGACTCGAGTTTCTGGTTCCTTGGTGGGATCTCCAGCACGGCGTGTCCATCAGCCAATTCTTGTCCACATTCGCTTCTAAAAATGCAGAGTTCAGGTGACTTTAAGATGACAGTGTTACTTTGAGTGATCACTGCATTCTGTATAAGGGATTTTCTCCTAGCAAATGTTCATATAACCTTGCACATTAAATTTCTTTCCAGGTTCCTTTGATTATCTAGCATAAGGGTCTTATTGCGAATGAAGGTGCATCCGAGAGTTGAAATTAACAACATTCTTGTCTAAAACGGTTGATGTTGAAGGAAGTACACACGAAATCCCATATTTGGGCTCCTACCCTAATGCTCTGGACTATTCTGTGTAGGCGGCGGTCCTTTTCTTTGTTTTTTGCAGGTGGGGAGGATGAGAATGTTGTCAGACATCATGTTGGTGACTGTCGACCATGGCCGCCCCAATATCGTGGGAAGAAGGCTACTTGCGGGTTAGCTGGAGCTGCCATTGTTTCCTTAGGTAAGGGTAAACAGGAAGTTACCAAGATCTCACACTCCACTAGGTCTGCAATATTGACTAATCTCGAGGCATCGTTGAGTGGTAAGTTTAAGCGTTGATGACCTCATATAGCGTATTATTTTCTGGTATTATAAGTTCAGCATACTTCATTGAACTTGTAAATTGTCTTACTAGTCGACTTATATCACGAATCGATTGAGATCAACAAGTTATACTCTGGACTGAAATGTGAAGTCTGTTAAAAATGATTAGAATCATCGAACCGACAACGGTGGAGCCCTGAAGAAGAGGACGGATTGAAAAGTATGGACCAGGCAGCTGGAAGGAGATCAAAGAACATGAACCAGCACTGATCAACCGGTCAGCAGCTCAAATCAAAGAAAAGGTGCACTGAAGCACATTTCAAAGCACTCTGCAAATATCTATTTATATGCACTGAGGAAATGAACCTGGAACCGTAGATTTGAAATTTCTAGGATACCCCAGCTAGTGGAATGTATGGGTGGCATATACATCGTTGCCTGTGGATTCAAAGATTCTGCAATATCGCCTTGCGGCATTGATCGCCATGATCAAGAGGTGATGATGAGGTGGGAATTTCACATCTTCAAGTTCCAGGAGGGAAGCAGGAAATGCCCTCTACATGTTCAGTATCTTACTGAGGGGAGGCTCCGTGGATACAAAAGTTATCGTTACCTCCTTGGGAAAGGAATTCAGAACTTCTGTTGCACAGCTAAGTCCGGTGTTATCTGGTTAGCATATGCGGACAATCATTTGCTGCAGTATGATGTTGTCTCCAACGTTTGGAAGGATGGTTACCGATCCACTCATTCATTTTCCACCGAGAATGAGGAACTCTTGGATGAGAAGCACTACGACCTGTTACCTTCGGCGTACACTCCCAGTTTTGACATGAGTCCTTAGGCCCAAAACCTCGATCTCCTGCATAACAGAGCTAGGTCCATTCTGTGGGTTTCCTTGACCCAGTTAAGTACAGATAAACATGAAAATTTTAGATACATTGTAGGAGCAACTTGTGCTCTAGTTATTGGTGAACTGCTTCAAGTCGATCATGTAACCATCATGTATGCATTTGTGTTTACCAGAATTGAATTTTCAATTTGTAAATGCAGGAGGCTCTTCATGTTCAACGTGTATGCTAGTGATAATCTTTTTTTTATGTGTACAAGAGATGCTGTATCAACTGCTTTGTGGTCTGCGAGAATGGCTTCAAAAATGCTTCAACGTTGCTCTTCAGCACAAAATTTTAGTGCGTCACGATTCAGATGTGGGCAGTAATCTTTGAGTTTGTTGGTGCAGAGTTGGTTGTTGGTTCCATTAAATGGTGGAACTGAGCCAACCTAAACCTTGTTGCCACAGCAACTGCATGCAATTTTCATCAAAGGTGTCGAGTTACAGCGCAAGCAGGGCTGCCGTTTGGGTGCGTCGTCCAGCAGGTTTGTGGCTTCGGTGGATTCTGTCTTCATCACTAATGTCTGAAATTCAACCATCAAAGAAGATTGTGAGTAAGAAAACATCATTCTAGTATGTCTCGGGGACTATTTCAGAAGTTGATATTTCTCGGGGACAATTCATGTGTCGTCGAGATACCTTGAAAGATCAAAAACTTGATAATTTTTTTCCCTGCTGAAATGTAGAAACGTCAAATGTTCTGCAACCCGACTTCTGTTTCGAGAAGGCCTACACCTTAATTGAATGCACTTCATATGACACAGTTAGAATCACTCATGTCGAGGAGAAGGTGATCGATATCTGCAATTATGAAGGTCCCTTTCTCCAAATTATGACTGCATCTGCAGTGGTACATTTTTTGCAAGTGACAATCGTAAGCTGTAGAATTTCATAGCTACACCAGCTTCACGCATGGACTGAGTTTTGATCACGATGTTACAATGTCTGCCAGGACTTGAATTGTACACTTCACAGACGTTTTGGTGCTGATGGACGGAATCGGAAGAGCGTCCCAAGACCCCGAAGATCAATTCAGTGAAGTGGAACTTAGAGTTTCATAGTGGGTTTGTGGGATGAGCTAGCTTGTAGAGCCCACGGTGCAATCACCGACCGGGCTTGTGTAATGATCCACAAACTTAGCATGACCAATTCCTGATTGTGTGATGATTAACAAACTTCATGTCTGATCAATTCACAACCGCAATATTACAAATCATTGACGAGCAATTGAATTCTCAGCCTGTTTCCATCGTAGACACTTGAATGTACAACGCACATGACTAGGTTAGATGATGACATGAAATCCTCTATCAAAACAAACATGTCATGATTGGGAAGCATCACAGGATTCAAATGACTCGATGGTTACTCAGCAACCCAATCCATCTTGTGGGGAGTGAAGAAACTGACTTATTTCACCACACTAATCTCATGAGAAGAAACTCAAAAATCAACACCAATTGTCTGAATCCTGTAATTGTGCATGAAAACCAAAAAACATATCCGAAATACAAACAATCACCTTATTCATGAGCCTTTGTAGCCGAACAGTTGCACTCGAAAGAGAAGATCCGAATGATCCATGCATTAAATTACGACTAGATCAACCAAATCTCCAAACCTCATTTCTACAAAGATGACTCACCCACACAAACCCTAGACATGACACCTTCAAGATCATCCGCGGCCGCCGTTTCTAAACCCCAAATCTACCAAAAGAAAACACCTACAACCTAGATAAATTCCAAATCTCCTCCCGCAGTACCCCAATTCTACAAAATTCGAAGATCTTTCTTAATCCAAAACCCAAACCCAAAACCTTGCAGAAAACCAGCAAAAACCATCACTCAGACACACACACAGACACAAAAATTCGCAGAGAGAGAGAGAGAGCGATGGCGATGACGAGAATGTGAGCTCAACGTTGTGTCCTCTTCCCAATGGATGCTCTGGAAGCCTCCGAGGGCGCAATCTCGGGTGGCAACAAGAGTTTCTGCACCTTGTTAGGGATATTCCCCATGTGCCATGGATTATAAGGATTGCTAGGGTTTGGTAGGGTTTAAGGATTTAAGCGAGGAGGTGTGGGAATCGAGTCACGGAGCGTCGCGGAGGAGAGTATTTTGTTGTGAGGATTTTGCTGGAGGTTTCTGGAGCTTCAAGAGCTTCAAGGATCATCAAATTTGAGGAGAATTGGATCATTTGGGTGGAGGATGGTTGATTGAGGATTGCGAGGATGCAAACTGTGTCGGGGAGGTTTTTTGTGCATAGGTGGGTGTGTGGGGGCGCCATGGCGTCGACGATGGTGCAGGCGAGGGGGTTTGTTGCGGGGAGGGGGTTGGAGGGGGTGGAGATGGTGCACGGAGGGAAGGATTTGCTGTCTGAGAGACGGGTTGTTGCGGTCGGGAGGGCTGCTTTGGGGTTTAGGGTTTGCAATGCTGGTGGGGAGGCCTTGGTGAAGCGCTGGGATGGTGGTTCGTGGAGGACGGGGTTCTGGTCGCATTATGGGAGCCTTGCGCGGGGGGTTAGTACTTCGAGAGTTTTTGGCGAGAGTGTTGGTGAGAGTGTGGGACTTAAGGAGCTTTTGGAAGAGAGCTTTGCTGGCGATCGGGTTGACGGTGATGGAGCTGCGGTTCTGGAGGTTGAGGCTGGAGAGAGTGGGAGTGGTGGTGCGAGTGTGGGTGGAGAAGTGGATGTGGTTGTTGCGGAGGTGGATCTTGCTGGTAATTGTTAAACCCTGAGTAGTTTGTGTGTGGTTGTATTTTGAAGGGTTTTTGGTTGTGGAGTTTTGGAGCTGCTTGCTGAACTGGAGGCTTATCTGTGGGTGGCAGGAAGGGTGCGAGAACGGAGAAGAAGGTCATTGGGTGCAGGTGTTGCTCGACAGGCGCAGGAGCCTCTTCCTGATCTGCTGACTGTTCCAGGAATTGGACCTCGCAACATGGAGAAGTTGGTTTTGAAAGGAATTGCGAAATTGGATGAGCTTAAGCAGCTGTATCGTGATAAGGTAGGTGTACAGTCCTTGTTACATTGCTAGTATCGTACTGGTCTTTGTTAGAATTTTTCATGAAGTGATGTTGATCGCTTTGTTAGGATGTGCGGTGTGCATTGGTACCCCTCAGGAGTTTGCTGAACGTGGTTAAGTTTTGGTTCGGGTCGTCTGTCCATTTTGCTGTAAATCTGGGTAAGGTATTGTTTGATTTTAAAGAGACGTTCTGAACTTTCTTTTGCTGGCTTTCAAATATGCTTGAAGTTTCGGGATAATGGCTGTGAGAAGATGGTTGAGTACCTGCGGGGTTCAGTAGGTCTTCATAAGCACCATGCAGCCAGCATCACCAACTACATCAGAGACAAGGTAGAGGCTGAGATGGCTCCCAAAGACGAAGGAACTCGCCAGAGAAAACGCTTGACATTCTGTGTTGAAGGTAATATCAGCGTTGGCAAGTCTACATTCTTGCAGAGAATCGCAAGCGAGACTCTTGAGTTGCAAGACCTTGTGGAGGTATATTCCTTCCCTCTTCTATAATTGCTGAATTGCCTTTTTGAGCTTCACTTACTATTTATACGTGCTAGCTTGTATACAGAGTTACATGCTATTTACACTTCTTAAGTTACCTCACTTTTATCGAGAATCAAATGTTGGTTTTGCTATTACTGTATGTCTGACTCTGGGTGTTGTATACAGATCGTCCCTGAACCCGTTGGAAAATGGCAAGATGTCGGTGCCAACCATCACAACATTCTCGAGTCCTTTTATCGGGAACCAGAACATAATGGACATAATGAACTCTGACACGAAAATTTGGCGTGCTCCTCGCCAGCATGGTTTGGATCAACCACCTCATCTACGCTGAATTGTTAGCCGTTTTGAATCTTGCAGTGAGACCGTGCCGCAATGACGTAACGTTGTGGATGCTGAATCATGTGACTCGAGGATGATTCTTATTTCAAGTACTGTTATGCCTCAGAGTGACCTGAGCGAGTCTTCTTTGATTTACACTAAAGCCGATGTTATGTTGATCTGTGAACAGTATCGAGTCATGAGAGAATTCGGGAAAGAGAACAACGCAAATGCCTCCGTTGCCGCTGGTCGGAGTGATTACGACAGGCATTCAGTCGTCTCAAATACCATGCAGAAGGTATCAGTTGTTATGCTACAACTATCATATTATTTTAAGTATAAGCTTCAGGTTGAGCCATCTGTCGTGATACAATGGTGATTTAATGACACTGCTGCTCTATTCTTCGCATGTAAGAGTTTTGATATGTCCACGGTTACCACGACCTTTGAGAGATCATAGAAAAACCATATGATATCTGAAGAATTGTGCTTTAGGATCTGCGAGTAGATGATGTCCCATGAATATTGCACTGAAAGCTTGAATCTGATTGGTCTAGGAATTGCGACTAAAAAAGATGAGGGAAGATGGCAAGAGAGAAAAAGAACAAGAGGTCGCTCAACTCGAAGAGACAGTTCGAACATTGAAATCTCAGAATGAGAAGGAGAGAAAGGCTATTTTAGAGCTCGAGGGTGACTTATCGAAACATAAACAAAAAGTCGAGAAGCAGAGGAGGTGGGCTGAAACCCAATCTTCATATCGATTGTGCCTGGAGCGCATGATCCGAGATACCATGCATCAGTAAGTGCTCTGTCCGTGTACAATCAGATCCGTCATAGTGATGAGGCTCGACGCAGGGAATCTCTACAACTAGCAACTCAAGTGGTAGTTCATTCCAGTGACTTAGACGCCATTTCAACCATGTTTCAATCTGTTAAATCTCTACTAGCAGGTTGGGTTTTGGCCTTACTCTCTCCTCGTAAATGATCTATTAGCATGGTTCTTTGTAGTTTTGAAAGCGTGGAAGAACAAGGTATCGAATTGTAGGACTGATTATACTCCTACAGAAATCCTTTGTCGAACGTAAGAGTTCCTTTGAGGTTGATCGAGAGTTTTCTTTTTGAGATTATTTTCTCCTTGACAGTGTTTTAAGACCTGCTACCCTTTTAGGTGCGGAAGCGAAACTCGTTCAAGCATACCAAAGAGTGGCAATGGTTAACATACTCCAAATTTTGTCATCTGTTAATGCAGGGAAGACAGTTTCATCACTTGCATCTGATTCTGCAGAAGTTGCGGTTTTATCGAAAGTTAACTTTCGTTGCAATAGAAGGAAATTCCTATAAGCTGTATTCTTGGAACCAGATTAAGTTTTTTTAATGCAGGTAGATGTAATATTGTTGTGCTTTGGAATCCTCGACCTGCACTGCGATATAATCCCAGAGAGTAATCTTCTACATATAACCTTTGCTAATTGTGTTTCAGGTAATGAAGAGGTGCGGGTTGCTATTTTAGCTGCACTTGGTGCTTGGCTTTCAAGAGTCGCATCCAGCAGCCCTGCAGAATGCGTCAAATTTTTCTCGCTTGGTCTGAAAGAGAAGGATACCCTCCGCTGAGCACATCTACGATGTCTTAGACTGGCATTTCAAAATAGTGATATCTTGACTGAGGTTTGTACCCTTCTTCGGCGAATAGATGACTAAATTGGACTTGATTGTAGTTTATTGATTCATGAGTTTAAAAATACAGTACCCGATGGATACTGACTTGCCTATCATGCATGATGCGATTATGCGCAGATGATGGATTTTACCAATTTTTGTACAAAAGTTTGGTTTTTTTGTGATTAGGAGGTGGGTGTGTTGGTTTCTTTGCTAGGTTTGTTTGGTTGAATTGGATGGAAGAGTGACATGGTTGGGATTTGGATTGGGATCAGTGAACTGGGTTTTGGTGGTTTTGCTTTCCAAGGTTTGAGTTTTGTTGTTTCATTTTGTGCATACTAGGTGCATCAGTAGAAGGATTTTGAATTTAGTTTAGATCTTTGTGATGAGAGACTGGAAGTATGGTTTTTTTTAATCCTAGTTTAGTGATTCAATGGATTAGCTACAAGGTTTGAGATTTGAACTGGGTTTTGGATTTGCTCTTTTGGTTTGCAATTCAGTTTGTTTTTGTATTTTTGGATTTGGTTGTAGGGCTTGTTGATGGATTCTTTTTTGTGTGGATTTAGTTTTTTGGATGTTGAGGAGAAGAGGTAATTCTTTTTGCAGGATTAGGTCATTTGCTGTAAAATTGTTGAGACGTGGGAGTGAGGATGTCAGTGTTGCTGGTTGATGTGATTTATTTATTTAAGATTGTTTTGGTTGCTGTTGTGGATTTGCAGCTACGCAGCTGGGAATAGTATCAGGTATGGTGATGAGACGGTCGAGAGCACACCGGAAGGTTGCGTCCCTGTTCACATAAATCTCGTGGTTAGTTCTAAACCTCACCTCTAATTTTTTTGGTTTCTAAACTTCCCTGCCTTGCTCTTGCCATATTTTTTTTCCCTTAAATGTGAACTACGTTTGTGGACTCTGCTTGAAAATTTGATTCTTACTTGTGTTTGATTCTGTAATTACATCACATTATATTTCTCGAACAATGAATCAGTGAACTTCTCACAGATTATCAGGAATTGGTGTTGTTCATTTGTGCAATCAGAGGCTCTACTCTCAGTTAGGGTTCGATGTTCACACTTATTTACGTTCATTATTTTGTTTTTGTTTTCTTTCCAGGCAAGACATGGGTCACGCAGACCAACGAAGAAGCGGATTGCGGAGCTGGAAAAGTTTGCGGAGAGGCTTCGTGTTTTGGCCAAGGGGGCTGCAGAGGCACAGAACGAGTCCACCATCTCACCACCTGCTTGGATCAGCGACTGGAAGTCCCCATGGTCGGACAAGCAGATCGGAGGAGAACTACTTCCGAAGGGTGAAGAGGAGCATTACGACTTGGCACAGCGTTACAAGATCAAGTATCCAGAGATCTTCTCGGAGGAGTACCATCCCGATGTGTATCCCATAATTGCTACTCAGGTGCAGTAATCACCCGAAGTCTTTGAGCTTCTTCAAAACTTCCTTTCTTTGCTTTGAAGCAATCACCAAATGCAGTCTCTACCCTTTGAATTTGCTAAACATTTTGAACCCTTAGAAAGGGTTAACTTACATAATATAGCCCCAAGGATCTTGTGTGAGCAACAAAACCTAGGAATGCATAGGTTTGATTTATTCTTCATGTGATTGAATAATCGAACAATTGGAATGACATTTTATCTTCTGAGGTTTACATTTACGAAGTGAACAGAGCTTGGATACGGTTGTTTATGTGGTTTGGTATTGCAGGTTGGCAGATCTGCGGCTAGTTCTGTGGCTTTCGGAATGGGGATGTTCGCTGGCCAAGGAACCTTAGGCCCTGCGAAGCAACGTGCTTTCTCTGTTATCACCGACAGTAAGGGACATGATATTCACCTTCGATTCCACGACACCTGTATCGCTTACAAGGTTCGGATTACGAGATTGCTATGTGACAAGTTTTTAGTTTATTGCTGAAGTATTATTCGTAGTAATCGGGAATGTGAGAGCATAACTCAATCATGTGATTACTTTTTCAGATGTTTTTGGTTTAATGGAATGATGTGAGTGGAGTCTTTGTACGTGTAGCTCGTATTCATGTTTCTGTTGAATTTGAATGAAATGTCAAAGAACATATTTAACCACAGAAGCTTTCGTAAAAAATAATTCACGAAATGATTCTGCTGCGTGTAGGAATCGAAGAAATTGCGGAAGCCCAAAGTAGCTGGTTGGCAAAAGCATGTGTATGACACTGTTGCGGAGCGAGTGAAGGGTCGCTATGGGATGGCAGTCACTATTGATGACGTGACCTCCCTATGGTTGCTATGCAAAAATGTACATAATTTCCTTCCTTGATATGCACTTTGTCGATATTCAAGATATTGTTTTGATTCAATTGATGACCTTGAACCGTAATCGAGAGTTGCTGCTCATCACATCCACAAAGCGTTTTCTTAACGGAAAGGGTTAAGCCAGTAACTCATTCTTCCAAGTCTCTTTGTTGCTATCTTTGATTTGATGCTCTTTCTGGTTCTCAACAGGAGGCTTCTCTTCTAGATGTGGTTGATCAAGCGTGTGACTTTTTTACACCTGAGGAGGTATAGTGTACTGGACCTTTGATTGTAACAATACCGCAATTCAGATTCTTTATTTGTTACTCGTCTATTTCACTCTAACGCAATGGTTCAGTTGACGCCTGCCTGGAGCTTGCTTCTCTAATGCTTCAGTTAATCCTCGCTCATCATCCTTGCTGGGTTAGTTGCATCTAAATTGCATTTTGGTATATTTTTGCAGGTAGAGTTGCTTGAATGGGCGGATGATCTTGAAATGCATTACTTGAAAGGTTATGGAGAAAGCCTCAATTACCGAATGGGTGTCCCATTGCTGGGTGATGTGGTTGACACGATTACGTGAGTCAGGAGGAGTGCGTACGTAGTAGTACTGTGGCAGCGTGAGCAGTAGTAGCGTTGTTGGATTTTTGTTCAGCTTCGAGGGGGGATTTGGATGGATCGTTCGGGTTGGGGAGATTGAGTTTTGAGTTTGTGGTTTCGGTCTGGGGTAGTTGGGGATTTGCCAACGTGTGAAGAGTGCGATTAGAGGTCGAGGGGAGATTGACTCTGGTGAGTTTCGGTGGCTAGAGGGCATCACCACATTGCCTCTTGTGCTCCCGTGTCCAAAATGGATCGTGCTATGGCAGCTGAACGTAAGTTTCTTGGACAAAATCGTTCACATTTTGAACAGTTGATCGAAAGAACTCATTTATCACAAGAGTTCAATCTGAATAACTTCAAATTGGCCTTGGAAATAAGGAAGAGATGTTAACAACCAGGTTTTCTGACTTTTTTTTGCAGAATCCAATAAGGTCGTGGAGAAAGCTAGGTTGCGATTTGCACATGCAGAGACTATCATTCCATTCTCTTGTCTCCTTGGACTGTTTCTAGAAGGCAATGGTAAGTACTTGCTTCGATGTTATCTATACTTTCTTGCTTTGCATGTCAATCATTATGTCACTCAGTTATAATGTTGTACTGTGAGCAGCATATATTGTGGACCACTGCAACTAGGAGTGGCCAGAGTATTGTTAATCTTTCATATTTGTTAGTCACAATTGACCATCTTGAAAAGCTAAGTGTAGATTACAACTGCCTTCTGCATAATTGTTGTCGATCACAGAATATCCCAAACCCGCAGCACAGCAAATGAGGCACTTGATGTAGCAGACTCTGTTAACGATGAGAAACGTGAACATGTATATGTAGCAATATGAGAATGTTATTTTGTGCTGCAGATTTTAAGGAGGTTCAAAGCGAGAAAGCTCTGGAGGCTCCTATTATGCCTCCCCACCATCGTCTGTGGCGTGCCGCCCTTGTGGCTCCCTTTGCAGCAAACACGGCCCTGGTTCTTCACAAGTGTCCTGCTGATGATGGGGCTGGAGTGAAATACTTGGTGCAGGCTCTGCATAATGAGAAGCCTGTGATCATGCCGGTAAATAATCATCTCTTTAAAGATTACTCTTCTATTCTGGCATTCTTTGAAATCATAGCTCCTAACTTAGTTCTATCAATTTTTGGCTTATGATGCATATTTTGGGTCGATGGTAGAGGTAAACTGTCATTCATCTTCTCTTTCAGTTTAGCGTAAAAATATTGCATGTGGTAGAGATTCGTGTAATTCCTTTCAAAGTTGATTTTTAGCAGACTTCAAGATTAAGATGCTTGTGTGTTGTGGGTGCAGGCATGCAATGGCACTTATTTCTGCCCAATTGAGACGTTCAAGGTAATGATTACATCTGTAGCCTACTTGTTGAGTTATAGTGTCTGGATAATTTTTAAAACTTACATTCAGCTCTAGTAAAGAGAAACCTTCTACTTGATCATCTGCACAGTATTCTTTGGTGTGTGTGTTTACTTCACAGGCTGACTTGTGACGATGTTGATATTTTTGTTCAACAGGAGCGGGTGGTTGCACCACACATGAAGCACAGCTACGAGTCCCTTTGTACTCCGCAAGTTGTGCATGAACCAGTTCATCAGTCATTTCTGGGGAAGGTTTTCTCCATTCCGTCGCACTTGTTCAGGTGGCCCTACATACATCGCCTCGAATTCCACTACCTCGGACACAAATGCTCTCTGTAAGTTACTTAACTGCTATCGGAGCCATCTCCTTCAATATCAACAATGTTGCAGGTTCTTATTATATTCGTGTTTTGTTCAGTATTTCAGTCTCATATTGTGGCTGTTTCTGTTCGAATTCCCGTACATGCATGGAACTGAATGCCTGTTTATTGTTGTAAGAAAATGAATGTGACACCTTACCTCAAACCCTCCTGTCTTGCTCTTGCAGGTTCTTTACCATGTCCTAGGCTGTGTTCCTTCATATCATTCGAGAATTGTGCCTTTGCTGAACGAACTTTGTGAAGGATTGGAACCGGAGAATTTAGCTGAGGTATTACATTTGTGATGCTTTATATCCATTGACTCAGGATTAATCTTTTCCAGGTTTGCTATTGTTAGTATTAGAGTTGTACTCACATGCTTCATCACTGTTGTATTGATTATCAGGCCCTCAATGGTTTGTACTCGGAGTTTGTGGTCGTGCGTATTGCATGTTTAAATGCTGTTAAACACGTACCTTCTCTTGGACGGAAGGTTACTGGGGATAAGTCTACAGTTACGACTTTACTTTGGATGGCATTGCATGATCCAGACAAGGTAAATCAAGAAGCTATCTTTTATAGAGAATGCTTTACATATTTGTGTATTTCTAGGTTTGGATTATGGGATGCTTGCGTCCAATCTTCGTATATAGTATTTTCTTACCATGAGGATTGTGGTGTGGTGATAGTCTGTTGCAGAGGTTGCCGATGAAGTCTGGGACTTCTCTGGTTACGATGAGACTATGCCAGAGAGCTTGCAAACAGACTATGCCAAAGGGCTTATGGTTGCGCTTGCGCATGTCAATAGCAATGTGCGCCTGGCAGCAGCCGAAGCTATTGCTGCAGGAATGTATGAGTTTCCAGCAACTGTTGCGGTAGGTTTCTCATCGCTGTTGTCGTTTCTACCCCTACTGGCTGATATTTTTATTTCTTTTTATACTGCGCGGTGTGTGGATTTGTTAAGTTTCTGCATGATCAGTGGATAGTTGGTTGTGGCAGGAATCCTTAAATTTGGCGTTTTCCTTGTACATCAACGAGCTGCCCATCATTCGCAGTGAAGTTGATAATACTTGGTATGGGAGACATGGCGTGGGACTATTACTGCACGCCTCTGCGGATGTTCTTACACAAAAAGATCTGCCTGTGGTCATAACCTTCCTCATATCTCGAGCACTGGTATGTGATACGATTTATATTATGACTGACATTATTGGGCGATTCTAGTCGACTCTGCAATCATAATTGAAATTATGTTCGTATTGTTATGATATTTTCTGCAATTCGTACAGGCGGATACCAACCAAGTAGTGAGGTCAAAGATGGTGGAGGCTGGAGTGGCTATTATTGACAAACAAGGCAGCGAAAATGTTGGTCTTCTGCTCCCAATCCTTGAGAACTATCTCGATAAGAAGGTTTGGTATTCTTTCTCATCCTGCTAGTGTATGGTTCTTTCACTTGCTGCTAGTGTATGGTTCTTTCACTTGCTGCTACTTCATATTTTGTCTTCTCTTCTTATTTTGTCGATTGTGACGAAATACATGCATGTCATTTTTCTTGGTTATTACTTTCTATAAGTCATTAATGACTAGCTGTAGTATTTCGAAATCATTGATCAGTAGATTTATGCTACGAACTCTTCATAAGTGTCTTAAAGTACATGGGTAGCGACAAGCCCAGTCGAGCTTTTTTGTCTTTTTCACCTACTTCATCTTTCTGTGATATTCCCAACTTTGTGAGGGTGCGTATCACACTAAAGCAAGACGGTTACAGTATTTGGACAATTTTTGAGCAGTTTGTGGTTTGGTTACCTGTAACTAGAATTTGGAAATAACGCTGAAAACTGTGTTGTCTTTTCAGGCGGCCGATGAAGAACGCTATGATCTGGTGCGGGAAGGAGTCGTCATCTTTATGGGGGCTCTTGCGAAACATCTTTCGCTGGTCCGGTCTTTCTTTCCAAGCTACCATCTGATGATATTATTTTTCAGTGAACTGACTCTTATAAATCATAAAATTTTGAATATGGTAATTGGCAATATAATGGCACGAGTTGATGACAAGGTATGCTTCTGTAAATTGTGTTGGTCATTTCGCAGGATGCTTCAAAAGGATCAATTATTTTAGAGAGATTGCTGGAAGTTTTGAACACACCATCAGAAGCAGTGCAGCGTGCTGTATCAGACTGCTTGCCCCCTTTGATGCCATCCCAAAAGGCAATATAAGCACCCTCTTCTAAGAACGTGCAATCTGTACTGAGCATTTGTTTTCTATTGGAACACTGGATTTTAATCAGCCTTTGCGGTCTAATCATATGAGTTTATGGAAGATCCCTACAAGTTATGAGGATTCATGTTCCATTGATGCTATGAGTCTGTTCGCCGGATGTTTTTAGACGTGGTGATATTGCTTCTCATTTCAGTTACTTTTGTTCTATGTTGTATTAACATCTTGAAGGAGCAGCACACTCAAATCCTAGTTAAATATAAATGCTTGCTGTAAGTTTGCCTACTGGTGTGGCGTATCTGAGAACTTCCAATGCATTTGTCTGAAATCCTCTTGATTATCTGCAGGATAATGCAGCAGTATTGGTCGCCAATCTCTTGCATAGACTGAAGGTCTCAGACAAGTACGGAGAGCGTAGGGGAGCTGCCTTTGGTTTGGCTGGCGTAGTCAAGGGTTTTGGTCTTCCAAGTATAAAACGTTTCAGAATCATGGAAGCTTTGCGAGCAGGCGTTGATGATAAATAAGAACTTACTATCTCTGAGAGACTTGTTTCTGACGTTTAGAGCCTTATGCTTCATGTTTATTCGTACTTCATGCTTTGTTCAGGGCTTCCGCAAAAACAAGAGAAGGCGCACTGCTCGGTTTTGAGTGTTTGTGTGAGAAGTTGGGCCGCCTATTTGAACCGTGAGTCTTCTCTTTACACTCTTTTTTTTAATGACTGATTTGCCAAAAGTGGTAAGCGTCAGAATTTCGTTATTGTCGTTCAGGTTTTTGAGTTATTGAATGAATGTGCATTTGTTAGGGTGCTTCATAACTAGAGGACATGTGTGTGTCAAAGTCATCTCTTTCGTGTCAGAAGTCTAGCTCAGATTATTTGATTCTATGAACATGATAACAACTACACATTTTTACGTGCAGGTATGTGATCCACGTCTTGCCAGTCCTCTTGATCTGCTTTTCAGATCCTGTTGTTGCTGTTCGAGATGCAACAGATGCTGCTGCCCGTGCGATTATGTCTCAACTCAGTGGACCTGGCGTTAAGCTTGTTCTTCCCGCCTTGATGAAGGTCGTTGCCGACCTCGTACCCTCTTGTTTTTGACCAGTGATTGTTATCTTTTTGTTTTTGATGAACCTATTGCAAGTTTATCAACTGATTCAACACAGAACTCTTGATTCTGGTTCTGAGTCTGTGCCACATGTAAGCCCAACGAATACTGTGTTTACAGGGTCTAGAAGATAAAGCATGGCGCACAAAGCAAGGAAGTGTGCAAGTTCTCGGTGCCATGGTATTCTGTGCTCCACGCCAGCTTTCTCAATGTTTGCCCACTGTTGTTCCCAAACTAAGCGAGGTACAGAAGAGTTTGACTGAAGTTTGTCCTAATTTGTGTGTGAGTTCTAATAATAACTATGATGAAGGTCGTGGGCTGAGCATCGTGATGGTTTTTAACATCAGCATTGATTTCTGTGGGGCCTCTTCATATGCAAACAGGTTCTTACGGATACACATCCCAAAGTTCAATCAGCTGCACAAACTGCTTTGCAGCAGGTACTGGATATATATGATAGTAAATGGTTAATCTGTTTGATTCATCTTATTTGACTGGATTTTGTTTTTGGAGTTGATTTTGCAGTTGCTCATTGCGTTTCAGATTGTACATAAATGCTTCACATGTGGTATTTGACTAGAAATTGGAACCTTTCTGTTAAAAGCTAACTTTCTCAATTGTTTGATGTGTCAGATTGGAAGCGTTATTAGGAACCCTGAGATAGCTGCTTTGGTGCCTACCTTACTGATATCTATTGCAGACCCGAATGAGCACACAAAACCATCTCTCGACCTTCTTTTGCAGGTAACTCTTTAAACCTCTGTTTCTGCTTTTGGATTAAGATTTGCTCTTCTTACGCCAATGAAAAATTGTTGTAGAGTTTGACACATTAATTTTATACCTTACAAAATTGATTTTGGCTGTCAGGAAACAATGTGTGCCATGTCAGGAAACTATGTGCAGCCAGAATCGGAGCTGCTGAAGCTTCGAGAGGAGATGACCCGAATCTCTTAGAAGATCAAGAGGACCTGGAGAAGAAGAAGGTGGACAAGAGTAAGCAGGGGAGCCTAATCGAGAGTCTGCAGCGGAAGCTGGAGGATGTGACGCAGTCCATGCACGAGCTGATCGCGTAGTAGGAGAGAGAGAGTGTGGGGGCCGTCTACAGCTAGCGGAGAGCTAGATGATGGGGTACCACCAGATGTTAGTGGTAGGGGGTGACGAGTGACGTTGGTGCCTTCGAGGGGGTGGTGGGGAAGGTGTGATTTGCGTTTGGATGTGGGAGTGGGTGTGGGAGTGGGTGGGTGGGTGAGTTCCAGGGAATGCTGCAATGCGGCCCACTCACCGGCACCCGAGGACATGACGGGGTTGTCGATTTGAGGGGATAGGCTGCACCGGGCTCGGGGAGGGAGACGCTCCTTCCCTGTGTGCCGTTGTCGTGCCAACTCCCCGACGATCCATTCCGGCGTAGTCTGAGGGTGTTGGGCTGTGAATGGCAAGTGGGGCGGATCCGTGTTACGTGGGATAGCTCTCATGGCGACGCCGGTCATTGTGTTTGGCATCGATGGGAGGATGAGGACCGTCCCGGGGATGTTTGGTTGACGAGGTGGAACCCGCGGTAAGCGTGGTCCCCCGTGGAACTGCGTGCATGTGGCCTACATGTTTGTTGTTCCTCGGGGGTCCTCGGTGCAGTTCATGGCGTGTCCACATGTCGTGTGGTTGTGTGGTGATGTGCCGAGGCCCACGGTGAGCCGGGTGATATTGAGTCATCTATTCGTGCCTTGGATGGGACCCGGCCCCCTCACGGCAAGCACATTGCCGGGTGTCGCCATGAGGGGGGAATGCTGGAATGCGGCCCACTCACCGGCACCCGAGGACATGACGGGGTTGTCGATTTGAGGGGATAGGCTGCACCGGGCTCGGGGAGGGAGACGCTCCTTCTCTGTGTGCCGTTGTCGTGCCAACTCCCTGACGATCCATTCCGGCGTGGTCCGAAGGTGTTGGGTTGTGGATTGCAAGTTAGCCTCTCGGACGTGTGCACACAGTACTTTGAGATCCAGGGAATGTTGGAATGCGGCCCACTCACCGGCACCCGAGGACATGACGGGGTTGTCGATTTGAGGGGATAGGCTGCACCGGGCTCGGGGAGGGAGACGCTCCTTCCCTGTGTGCCGTTGTCGTGCCAACTCCCTGACGATCCATTCCGGCGTGGTCCGAAGGTGTTGGGTTGTGGGTTGCAAATTAGCCTCCCGGACGTGTGCACACAATACTTTGAGATCCAGGGAATGTAAGAATGCGAACCACTCACCGGCACTCGAGGACATGATGTTGTGGATTTGAGGGGATAAGCAGCACCGGGCTCGGGGAGGGAGACGCTCCTTCCCTGTGTGCCGTTGTAGTCCAATTCCCAGATAATCTTCTCCAGTGTTGTCCAAGGGTGTTGGGTAGAGGATTGCAATTTCACAATCCTAGGTGTGTTGGCTCATTCACTGAGGAGTCTAGTGATTGTCTTTCGCATTGGCTTGAGGGTGAGGTCCCGAGCGGGGGGGGGCGTCGGGTTGACGACGTTGATCCCGCGTTAAGCGTGGGCCCCTTGGGAAGACCGTGCATGTGCCCTTGGCATGCTTGGGGTTCCCCGGGGGTTCCTCGGTGCAGTTCATATCTCGTCCGCACCCGGTGCGGTTGTGCTTGTGATGCATCGTGGACCACGGTGAGACGGGTGGCACCGAGTCATGGACTCCTCCTGGCGTATGGACCGGGCCTCTTGCACGGCGAACGCATCGCTGGGCGTTGCGTGGTGGGTTGCACGCGGGCCGGCGGACGGTGGGGCTAGTTCGGGGACGCTTGGGGTTGGGTGTACTGCTGCGTGACGCCCGTGACACTGTTCGGGCACGTGTGTTGAGGGTGAGGTCCCGAGCGAGGGGGGCGTCGGGTTGACGACGTTGATCCCGCGGTAAGCGTGGGCCCCTTGGGAAGACCGTGCATGTGCCCTTGGCATGCTTGGGGTTCCCCGGGGGTTCCTCGGTGCAGTTCATATCTCGTCCGCACCCGGTGCGGTTGTGCTTGTGATGCATCGTGGACCACGGTGAGACGGGTGGCACCGAGTCATGGACTCCTCCTGGCGTATGGACCGGGCCTCTTGCACGGCGAACGCATCGCTGGGCGTTGCGTGGTGGGTTGCACGCGGGCCGGCGGACGGTGGGGCTAGTTCGGGGACGCTTGGGGTTGGGTGTACTGTTGCGTGACGCCCGTGACACTGTTCGGGCACGTGTGTTGAGGGTGAGGTCCCGAGCGGGGGGGGCGTCGGGTTGACGACGTTGATCCCGCGGTAAGCGTGGGCCCCTTGGGAAGACCGTGCATGTGCCCTTGGCATGCTTGGGGTTCTCCGGGGGTTCCTCGGTGCAGTTCATATCTCGTCCGCACCCGGTGCGGTTGTGCTTGTGATGCATCGTGGACCACGGTGAGACGGGTGGCACCGAGTCATGGACTCCTCTCGGCGTATGGACCGAGCCTTTCGCACGGCGAACGCATCGCTGGGCGTTGCGTGGTGGGTTGCACGCGGGCCGGCGGACGGTGGGGCTAGTTCGGGGACGCTTGGGGTTGGGTGTACTGCTGCGTGACGCCCGTGACACTGTTCGGGCACGTGTGTTGAGGGTGAGGTCCCGAGCGGGGGGGGCGTCGGGTTGACGACGTTGATCCCGCGGTAAGCGTGGGCCCCTTGGGAAGACCGTGCATGTGCCCTTAGCATGCTTGGGGTTCTCCGGGGGTTCCTCGGTGCAGTTCATATCTCGTCCGCACCCGGTGCGGTTGTGCTTGTGATGCATCGTGGACCACGGTGAGACGGGTGGCACCGAGTCATGGACTCCTCTCGGCGTATGGACCGAGCCTTTCGCACGGCGAACGCATCGCTGGGCGTTGCGTGGTGGGTTGCACGCGGGCCGGCGGACGGTGGGGCTAGTTCGGGGACGCTTGGGGTTGGGTGTACTGCTGCGTGACGCCCGTGACACTGTTCGGGCACGTGTGTTGAGGGTGAGGTCCCGAGCGGGGGGGGCGTCGGGTTGACGACGTTGATCCCGCGGTAAGCGTGGGCCCCTTGGGAAGACCGTGCATGTGCCCTTGGCATGCTTGGGGTTCCCCGGGGGTTCCTCGGTGCAGTTCATATCTCGTCCGCACCCGGTGCGGTTGTGCTTGTGATGCATCGTGGACCACGGTGAGACGGGTGGCACCGAGTCATGGACTCCTCTCGGCGTATGGACCGAGCCTTTCGCACGGCGAACGCGTCGCTAGGCGTTGCGTGGTGGGTTGCACGCGGGGGCGAACGGTAAGGCTAGTTCGGGGACAAATTGGTAGGATCATGCTGTGTGATACTTGTTCATATGTTTGGGGTGGCGAAATTATAAGGGAGCGTGTATTCTTAGGGATTATTTTAGGTGACCTCGTTAATGGTGCTGAGCACTTTTCCATAGTTGAGTGAATTGTTTTTGCGGTATTGAGGTCCGAGGATTGGTTGTGACTTGGAAGCTTTTGCCGGTACGGTTGTTGTCGTTGTATAATCCATTCTTATGTGTTTATTCTACATTACTATTCCATTATTGGTTGTTATGTAAGAGTTTTACCCTCTTTGGGCTTATATTTCATTCGTTCTATTCCTCGCCCAAACTACTTCTGAACTTTTCGGAGGCAATTTCCATCTAGCTTATATGAATGCTTGGAAGGAAAATACTGAGTTCAAATCATGCATGGTATACATCTTGAACGCTCTATAGCTCTTCGTTACAGACTTTAGTTTCTATGTAGTAACATGCGAGGAAGATGTGTATCCACCTCGTGATCTTGTTAAT
The DNA here is from genome assembly GCA_014871385.1 of Ceratodon purpureus. NCBI lineage: Eukaryota > Viridiplantae > Streptophyta > Bryopsida > Pseudoditrichales > Ditrichaceae > Ceratodon > Ceratodon purpureus. Next base: position 16,417,723 of record CM026433.1, on the reverse strand, counting down.
TCATGTCGAAATTCAAGTTATGTAATGTCACGGTGTCGCAGGGGGTTGCTAGGATTTACGTGATCACCTGAATCCAACGAACACAAGAATAATCATGTACACTCATTTTTTTCTCCTTTTCTTGCCCACATGACACATCTTGTTTCTCATTGATTGAGTCTCTCGAAGTTTTTCCTAAATATTTGATATACATAGCTGGTTGATCTGATCTTTGTGGACGCACTGGTGATGCCTTCGTGCCAACATATGGTACATTACAAAAGTAGTCATGGCCTTGTGTGTTGTTGTGCTCTGTGCCCTTATACTCCAGAGATTGTTGGAGGAGCGTCCGCAATGTTGCTCCCAGGAAACACCTCGTTGCCAAGTTTGTTGAATACGTGGTTATGCACTTCGGTGTGGTCATCCCTTAGATCCTGATTGTGAACTCAAAAGTCATCTTCGAGACCACCACTTGAATCTACGCCAGATTAATTAGTTCATCATGTTCAAGAGTAACATCAATAAAACGATAGAAATTATTTCTACCGCAAGTACCTACTTCTAAGAGAATCACTTCAAAACAATACAACGATTTTTAAAGACTCAGAGAAGTGCTCAAAAGATCAACTAAATTGCGTGGATTTTATCGGGGCAACCGGAATACTCGGCATCGTATAAAATGAACAAGTCAATAAGTCCGGCTTTGATTCAACAGATGCCATAGGGCGCGGACTTGACGCTAGAGGGCGTATGGGCTAGGAGGATGCTGGCGCACGAGCGCTGACAAAAGAGAGTGCGCAGGCCGAAGGGAGGGCGCAGAGGGAAGACATGGCGCAGGCGGAAGAAGGGGCGCGGGCGAACGAGCGTACGCAGGCGGATGAGGGGGCGCGGGCGGACGAGCGCGGATGGGGGAGTGTACGCAGACACAAGAGAGAGCGCGGGCGGAAGAGCCTTTAGCTGCACCGGTGTAACCCCTGTGGTGTAATCCGTTTGTAAAGAAGATGTGACGGTGTTCACCTAAGCCCTTCGCTACGCTGGTGTGAACCCTTTGCGAAGAAGGTGTAATGGTGTTTGTACGAGTCCTTTGATACACTAGTGTAACCCCCGTCGTGTAATCCGTTTGCAAACAAGGTGTGACGGTCTTCCCCACAGCCCTTTGCTAGTAGCTACACCAGTGTAACCCCTTGATGTAACTTCTTTGCAAAGAAGGTGTTACGGGATTCCTCCTAGTCCATTGACGCATTGATGTAGCCCGATCACTGGTGTAATTCTTTTGCAAATAAGGTGTGACTGTATAACCCCTCGGTGTTTTTCCTTGGAGGTAGTCTTTTGAGAGTCTATATTTTGAGGTACACATAGCGGATTCTATAGGAAAATAACGTGACTATGTGCTGAAGCTAGGATGATTTACTTATTTGATTTTATGATTCAAAGCATCCCAAGTTAACTTTTCAAAAATGTAGTTGTTACATTCGTGATTTTCTTACAAATAAATAACTAATCTGATTAATTAGATCGAGTGCATATGTTGAGATAAATGATTTTTGTACACGTGTTTCTTGCACCCTAAACCCTTTTGATATGGTAAGCTTGGGTCATATTTATTTTTTAACATAACCCGGATGAATATGGGGGCTATAAAACCTAAAATTCAATGAGATCAACCCCAGCTACTCCACATCCATTGTTTTGAGATAACCCTAAGACGTAACGGGCAATGGGTCCTACCGGACCCATTGCCCTTAGTCAAACCCTTCTCGCTCCGCTCGATGGGTTTGCTTTATGATACTCATTCACTTTTACGAGGATAAAATATAATATTTATGAAACTTGATTTTATGCTGGATTCATTATTTTATTTCTTATCTTGATTTCCCCTTCAAAGGAAATAGTGCATTGCCTGAAACTGTGTTTCATTCAATCTCACACGCTGATAAGCAGTCCGCTCACTCCTTTGCAACCAAGGCGTGATAGTGTTCCCATGAGCCAAGCTCCTCTACACCCGTGTAACTCCCTGGTGTAAACCCTTGGTGTAGCCCCTTTGCGAAGTGGTGTTCCCCCCCAGCCCTTACCTACACCCGTGTAACCCCGTGGTGTCACCCCTTTGCAAAGGGGTGTAACTGTGTCCCTCTTACCCATTAGCTACACCGTGTAACCCCCCTGGTGTAGTCCTTTGTTTTTATTTGTGTTTTGTTAGTTGTCTTCACCTCTATATATTTGTTTTCATTGTTTTCATGCTGGGTGTTGTTAGAGTGTCTGGACGCTACTTTCAGTTTCAAGAGTTTCGTCTTGCAAGCATTGTGCTACTGAACCGGATGTTTCAACGAAGAGAAAAGAGGATGCATGGCGTTTGCTACAGAAGAGGATGCACTCACACCAAATATCACAAGGATCACACTGGTATAACCCCAGGTGTAGGCGGACACACCCACACCATACATAACAGGGGTCACACCGGTGTGACCCCAGGTGTAGACGGACAGTGTGACGTTGGGGGTTAAGGGTGACAGTGTGACGTCAGGTGTAGACGGACACACGCACACCTCTTCTCCGTGAAGTCACACTAGTGTGACCCTCGGTGTGAGCGGACACAGTCACACCATATATAACAAACGCGACACTGGTGTGACTTGGGTGTAGGTCGATACACTTACACCTCAATTTTATGAGCTAACACCACAGCCCGGGTGTAAGCATACACTCACACCTGATGCAAGTAGAGTTACACCCGTGTGACCCGGGCTATACGTGGTTTCAGCTCACACCTCATCCCGTAGAGTTACATCAGTGTGACGCCGGGTGTAGGCTGGTACACTCACACCTCATGTCCGCGAGGTTACACCGTTGTGACCCGGGGGTAGACGGACAGTGTGACCCCTCCTATGACCTCCGGTGTGACCTCCGCTGTAGGCGGGCACACTCACACCTCGTCTCCGTGAGGTGACACTACTATGGCTCCAGGTGTAGGCCGATGCGATCACACCTGAATTCCGTGAGCGTACACCACACCCCAGGTGTACTTAGATACTCACACCGGTGTGACCCTGGTTGTAGGCCGATGCACTTACACCTCATTTCCTTGGAGTTAGACTGGTGTGACCCGGGTGTAGGCAGTCACACACACCTTCTCTGCGTGAGGTTACACCGGTCTGACCCCGAATGTAGGCGGACACTGGCACGATGGGTGTAGGCTGGCACACTCACACCCCGTCTCCGTGAGGGTACACCGGTGTGACCCTGGGTGTGGGCCGATGCGCTCACACCTGAATTCCTTGAGCTTACACCACACCCTAGGTGTACTTAGACACACTCACACCGGTGTGACCCCGGGTGTAGGCCGATGCACTTACACCTCATGTCCTTAAAGTTACACCGGTGTGACTCGGGTGTAGGCAGTCATACACACCTCCTCAGCGTGAGGTTACACGGGTGTGACCTTGAGTGTACGCAGAGAGTGTGACTTGGGTGTAGGCGGTCACACCTATACCTTATCTCTGTGAAATTACACCGGTGTGACCCGGGTGTAGGCGGACAATGTGACTTGGGTGTAGGATGGCACACTCACACCCCATCTCCGTGACGGTACACTGGTGTGACCCGAGGTGTGGGCCGATGCGCTCACACCTCAATTCCGTGAGCATACACCACACCCCGGGTGTACTTGGACACACTCACACCTCGTCCTCCAAGGATCACACCGGTGTAACCCCGGGTATAGGCCGATGCACTCACACCTCATCTCCTTGGAGTTACACTAGTGTGACCCGAGTGTAGGTGGACACAATTACACTAGTGTGACCACCGGTGTAGAAGGGCGATGACGGGGGAGAGTGTGCGCTAGGAAGACGGTGTTGTTGCTGTTTGAAGGGCGCCGGTGTGAAGTACGCTACACCAAGGATCATATACCCTGAAGCCCCAAAACTCTATTGAGCAAACCCAACATCCAAAGTCACATCTCAGACTCCAAATGAATTCGACCCTAAAACCTCAACCTCCCAATTCTAATTTATCCTTGATCTACCCGTCACTGGTGATAGAGCGCCGTGGATGTCGCCGACGATTGGCTGCTGGCTGTGTTGCAATGCTCCTCAACGAGCCCCTCTCTCAATAGTGCCGATGGAACACAGCCCACTTGCACATGCTTTCTAGAGTTCTCTGACAAGACAGAGCTTCAAAGTGCGAAATTGTTCGGGCCGTGCCATTCGCAATTACAACATTGATTTCCGAACGGTGCCAAGACCCAACCGCCTCTACCCACAACGATGTCCACGATTTCAATTCGTTCCCTCCTCTCACGATCGGTTTCCTTCTCTCAGACTCGCCAATTGACTTTGCAGCTTCACCTCTCGACCCACTTATCCATCGCACTTACTCATGCAGATTGCAGACTGTAGAGACGGCCCCCAGTGGCTCACCTCTCGGAAGTAGAAGAATGAGCCCTCCAGACTCACGGACGATTGTGGATGTGGTAGCTCCACCGTACCCAGGGATGGCTTCCCCTGACCCTGTACATAGTGCACAAGATGTGGGAGCTGATGCCTCATCTTTTCCTAGATGAGAAGGATTCGAGCGAGCAACCCGACGTGGCAGTCACTCTACTCAGGACACGAGCGGACCATCGTCGATTGAGAATAAGGTATTAGAAGAACACAACGTTGATGGCGAGGCATGTCAAGGTGGAGGTTTGTGGATCGAGGTGGAGACGTTGAGGGGTATACCATGGTGGAGGATGTCAACAGCAATAAGGATTTCGATCCTTGTGGAATTTCTCCACCGGTTAGAATCCGGGACGTCAACATCTCTGGTGATCATGATATGCGGATGCAATCGCCTCTAAACCCTCCTGTCGCAACAACATCATCTCATCACGAATTTGTGAGGCCGTCCCTCGTCCGATATTCTCGGCAGGTCACCTTGCAACTGTAACAATAAAGGGCTCAAAAACTTAAGTGATTTCATATGATAGTGGAGAGACAACAGAAAGCAACGAGGATGAAAGCCAGGAGAGGAGGGTGGAGATTACAAAGTCTACCGAGGTCGACACCGTAGAGTGAGGTGGAACAAAGAGATTTAGTTTTCCTCCCTTGCAAGGTACCATGCGGAATGGAGGGGTTTGATGAATACAAGTTTACCATGTTCAGGTAGAGTTTATAGACGTCACGTTTTAGGTGATCTCCTAAATGCTTGTCTCAGCGGCAAGACGGTGACAAAATCAACCCCTGGTGTCTGCTCACTCGAAGAAAACAGGACGCATAGGCCCGGAGTTGAGAATGGGCTAGGTGGAATGAACATGCCTCCGTCGAGAGTATTCGTACTCTAGGCGACGTAGTTCAATTCAAATATGATGAATCCCTACGGGGGATTACGTTTGGTGTGAATGACAATATAGACGATGACGTTGCATTTTTCACTCTGAATGCGAGGTTTGAGTATGAGTCTGTCGTAATTTCCTGGAACTCTGGTCTAAGCGTAGGTGATTCGCGAAATGTTGCGTTGAACTAGTTAGGAGTACATTCAGGTGCAAGTTTGAAGTTTTCGGGGCATGCTTCAATTCTGGAATTTTCTAGGAAGTCCGTAGCTTGTGTAGTTACTTGCGTGTTTGGGGATGCAGCACAAAATTTAATCTTGCAACCAGGACATCTCATTGTTGATCACCATGTATGAGTTTGGTGTGAGATCCACCCCGACGTCCTTTTACATGTGGAGAGCCTGCAATCCCACGTTTTCAATACTACAAATAAGAGCCGCTCACATGCATACTTTCTCATATATGTATTGGAAGAATGTGCGTGGGTCTGTTCCCTTGGTTTCTGTTTTTGCCCCGTACGTAGGAATCTCCTTATAGTTGTTTCCCAAGTGTGAACCTTTGCGCAAGTCAAAAATTGATGTAACCTTTTGATACCGAAGTAAGACATATTGACTGCATTTGTGTATAAAGGTATTGTTAATGGGGGGCAAGGCTTGATACGCATCGCCGATAAGCTGTACAAGTATCCTTTATCAAAGTTATTGCTATCTCGTTATGGGAGAAATGGTCATCGACTGCAAAGAAGCACCGGATGCATTGCGTGAGTAGGCTCATAAACATCGAGGCTTCCAGCTTCTTTTACCTCCTGAGGTTTAGGTCTACATGCGTTTCGGTCTACATCCTGGAACTAAGGTTGGCCTATGTACACAAACATTAGAGCATTACTACGGCATGCTCCTCGCCGTACTTATCACGGAGTCCATCACTTGCGGTTGGAGGTCGACATCGAGCTTGATTTCCCGGGGGGCTCATCTCTCGAAAGTAGAAGAATGAGCCATCCAGAGTCACTGACGATTGTGGATGTGGCAGCCCGACCGTACCCTGGGATGGCTTCCTCTGACCCTATGAATAGTGTCTGAGATGTGGAAGCTGATGCCTTATCTCTTTTCAGATGAGAAGGATTCGAGTTTATAGACATCACGTTTTAGGTGATCTCCTAAATGCTTGTCTCCGCAGCAAGGCGGTGACAAAATCAACACATGCTGTCTCCTCACAGGAAGAAAACAGGGCGCATAGGCTCGGAGTAGAGAATGAGCCGGGTGAGATGAACATGCCTCCTTCGAGAGTAGTCGTACTCTAGGCGACGTAGTTGAATTCAAATCTGATGAACCCCTACGGGGGACTACGTTTGATGTGAATGACAATATATACGATGACGTTGCATTTTTCACTCTGAATGCGAGCTTTGAAGACTAGAGTCAATTTGTATGGTCTATAGTGTAAACTGCCTTTGAATTGGAAGTTAGTTTTCATAGAGAATGCAAATATTTTAATGACTTATTTTCCAATTAAAGAATTGAGATAAATTTAGAGAGTTTTTAAGTAAAATTTTAATAACAATATTGAAATAAATTACATTGATTTCTTTTAAATTATTTAACAACATGCTATAAGTTTGAGATCTCTACTTTTATTTAAAACAAAATTTATGAGCATTGAATAATTATAATTAAATTTACTTCATTTCAAAAGGATTGTAATCATTATATTTAATCGTCATATTTCTTCAAATCGCACATGCAAGCTTTGTGCGGTTATTTGGAAAACGTGATGCTCATGATAGATTAACAGATCTAACGAATACATTCTCCCCATTTGACACACTTGTAAGAACTTTTACAGCCAGAGAAGCAAAGTGTCTGTGGTGTAAGGGAGGAAGGATGATCCTAAAACTTTGCATAGATTAGACAGAGGGCCGTTGAGAAACTTGCTAATCAACAATCTGTGGAGCCATCAAAAATGCTCAGTGCTAAGACTGAAGAGATATGAAATCCAGAAGTAGCTGATCGGGGTTGTGAGTTAATGCGGTCAACTCAGATTCTAAAACTATCCAAGGTTCTGCACAAGGAAGAAGAGAAATTCACTTGATAAGATCCCCACACATCAGCTCTAAAACATAAAACATGTAATAAGTATCTTGAATTTTTTTACTTATGAACCCTCCCACATGATTCGAATATGAATGGCTGGTATCAACTTCATGCCCTTGCATTTGGCAGGTATGGTTGTGACATTTCATTCCAAGAGGCTCCAATCGTTTCATTCCGGTCATCTTTTTTAGAGATGATCCAGATCCTGTGTCCAAAGAGGAAGTAATCAAAGCGCATTTAGCTCTAATAGTGCTTTCCGAGCGTTGATTATTCAGATGTATAATGTACAAGAAATGGAAGGCTGGCTTACATCCTTGGCCTAGGAGTTCATACAAACACCACCCGTCACCTTGGGGATGCAAACCTAAGGAGAATGGCATCTGTTGATCCTTGGATATTTTGCATATTTTGTGGAGGTCAATTCTTTGATGTTAATCTGGGCCAGTATACCATTATGGTCCAGCCTGACCGTCTTTGCAGCAGTTTTAGAAAATAAAACTGGAGAGTGGCAAATGTACTTGGATCCTCAGATACAAGCCACCATGTAACCGAAGAACTGATGTCGTACATATTAATCTCTATGGTACGATCTTAAGACCTCCTTGAGCTGGTGTTATGGCATTTCTTGTCCTATGGAAAATTTGGAATTGTCTACCGGCCTCGGGCTTCCTTGACAGAATGAGGTGATCTGTGGGAGTTCGTGAGCTCGCTGGGACCGGGGAAGTGGGGGATGGTCTCCAGTAATTGCACCACTCGGTGCATTGTAGGACGCTCCTCTGGCACTGGATCCAGATTCTCATCTAGCAGAACATTGCTCGACTTAATATCACTGTGGACGATGGGAGGGAAGCACCCTTGGTCCAAGTGTGCAATCCCCTGGCCAGTTCCAATGGCTATCCTCATTCGCACTGCTCAGTTCAGTACTACCGCTTGCAGCTCTCTATCTGATGGACAAGTAGCAATTGATTGTAAGTTACTTCGCATGAATCATTGACGATTATTCAATTGTCCAATAAACATTCTGTGTCTGCTGGAAGATGCGGAAATTGACGATGTGAGACCCAAGTTGGTGACGACATGCATGTGTAAACAAGATGGCTGTGAAAGGCTTTACTTAGGGAAAATCCTCAGAGAAATCTCAGTGACTTCAAGGACAACATTCTATATAATGGAATATATTGATCTAGGAACAAGTTTTCTTAGCCAGGTTCATAATAGCGTTAGATCAATCCAGCTGAAAAATTCACAAAAGGGGAACAGAGGAGTCAGAAACACACCGTGTAGAGATTCTTCTAGATTTCCGCGAGGTAGATAGTCATATATCAGAAACTTGGCAACTGGGGAAATGCAGTATCCACGGAGGTTCACAAGGTTTCCATGCTTGACCCTAAACCCAAGATCTTCAACTCCCTTTCAAAGACAGCATCAGATGATAATTCCAATACCCCAATCCGCTTCCCAGTAAAGCTGTTGCCATCTTCCATAACTAGGCGGTACACAGTGCCGAATCTCCCAGAGCCAATCATATCTCTCTCGTCGAGCGGTTTTGTTCTCTTGAGGATATCCATGGATGTGTAAGTCAAGTCGCCATGGAATTTGACCACCTTCGCTCCGTGGTATGCTGCATGGTCAGAGAAAAACAACTTATGATTTTGATGATTTGAACAGTAACACTACTAAGCATGGTCACGAAAAAATCAAAACTCAAGTAAGATCATTCTCTCAAAGAAAAGCTGGATATCGCAATCCCAGTCACTCCCCTCAGAATCACTTCCTACTATACATATATTAAGATGAACATTTTAAACTGACAGGATAGAGCAGGGGTAAGCACCTTCAGCATCCTTGGCAAAACCATTCTCCTGGGTTCCATACTCGGTTCGTAAGAACCAGCACCAAAAGCACACTAGAACAATTAGTAGGGCGATGCATACAGCACTAATCAAGAGAAATATGGAAGTTTACTGCAAGTTTCGAACTATAGAAGTTCCTGCAAGTTTAGAGTGCATATTATGAGTAAATTCTCTCGGGTCAAAACTCACTTTGTAAGATTTTAGAACTTCAAACCTTGTACAACATAAATCGTCAAATGCTGCCACATTGATTTTGTATGATGATCTCACTTACAAAGCTTTGAGAAGACTGAGCTTTCCAAGCTCTGTTGGTATGTTCCCAATGAGATAGTTCTTCTGTAGATATCTGCAGAAATATCCAAGCCAATTAATTATACACAGCGGTCAGAACATGAAAGGTAACGTTATGGTCAAAAGATTTGTGGGGTTTCACAAATTAAAAAAGGACATCATTTGGTTCAAATAATAGAACTGAATGGACTGATTTCTTTTCATATTGATAGCTGTGGGACTGCCTGATTGGGAACGTCATGGCCTTGACCAAAACTTCCTCGGAACATTAAAAAAGAACTTACAAATATCTCAATTCAAACTGCAGTCGCCAGGTTCTTTTGGAATTGGTCCATAGAGCTGGTTTGCATGCAAGTTCCTGTAACACGCACAAAATCACGGTTTAGAAATAAGCGAGACAAATTCTGCAACTACTTGCGGGTGCAATAACATCACTTTAAAGAAATATTGAGAGGACAATTTCTTGGACTAACATGGCACGGTATGTGCACAAGATATCGCCTGAACCCAAAGAGAATTGACAGCCTTCAATCTCCTTCAATGTTTAGGACACAAGCAGTACCGAGATGATATTTGCAGCATTGAGGCCTTCAAACCAAATAGATTACTAAACCATATTAGAGATTGGGCTTATAGGTTTATTGGATCAAGGCCAAACACTCTACGGAGCTGCCCAAGCTTGCCAATGGCTGGTGATATAGATCCTCGCAACCGTTTAGAGGCCATTACCTTGGAAAATTCACGGATTGATATAATTTCATGTCCTTCATCTCAAGTCCAATATCACAAGATTTTGGCGAGCCTAATTTTTTTGAAGATAAACGTAGGCAAAATGAAGCAACAACTTTCATTAAAGAGACTTCTGTAACCAAATTTTTGCTTGATCATAGCTCTGAGCACTTGATGAGCAAACCAATGAGGTTTTGCAAAGAAGGGCTACTTACAGCATGTGCACGCGGCGTGTTTCAGGCAAGCACCTAACTCCAGTCCATCTGCAAGGGTCGGCTTCCGCTTCGTTCCAGTTCGCAAGATACTCCTTCGGATCGCTTAGAAGTGCTTTGAACGATATCAATGCCACACTTGAACACAGAGCGTATTAGTTTGACAAGCTTTAAAAGACCGTCTAATGACTCAAATGTCGTCAAAGCATACGGTTGAAGCATACCGTCAGCTGATAATGCAACGGTCGAGGATGCCAAAAGGAAGAAGAATACAAGCAATATAAATGTGCTATGTATGATCCCGTTTCTCATAGTTGAATCAACTTGTGAGCGACGGTGCCGAAAGCTCTTCTCTCTCGCCTTTTCCTCTACTCTGAGCCTCAGGATATCGCTTACCTTCAGCATTGCATGATCAGGCCTGTAACCACACACGTTTTATCACAGGAAACGTTAGATATATATCCGAGATACATAGTGAGCTAGGAAAGACGAATCTTCTAGCAGCGCTAACGCTCGAGCTACAAAATCTGTAGTAATTTTCTAGAAGTCTGGTTTGAGCCTAGGTGATTGGCGAAATGTTGCGTTGAACCAATTAGAAGTACATTCACCAAGTTAGAATTTTTCGCGGCATGCTTGTATTCTAGAATTTTCTAAGAAGTCCATAGCTTGTGCAGTTACTTGCATGTTTGGGGATGCAGCACGTAAACTAATCTTGCAACCGGGACAGCTCATTGTTGATCACCATGTATGAGTTTGGTGTGAGATCCACCATGACGTCCTTTGGCATGTAGAGAGCTTGCACTGAAATCCCACATTTTCAATACTACAAATAAGAGCCGCTCAAATGCACACTTTCTCATATATATATTGGAAGAATGTGTGTTTGTCTGTAACCTTGGTTCCCGTCTTAGCTCTATGGAAATCTCTTTATAGTTGATTCTCGATTGTGAATTTTTGCGCAAGTCAAAAATTGATGAATCCTTTTGTTACCAAAGTAGGACATATTGACTGCATTTGTGTATATAGCTATTGTTAATAGGGGGCAATGCTTGATAAGCATCGCCGATAAGCATTGCCTGATAATTGTACAAGTATCCTTTATCAAAGTTATTGGTATCTCGTTATGGGAGAAATGGTCATTGATTGCTAAGAAGCATCCATTGCATTACGTGAGTAGGCTCATAAACATTGATGCTTCTAGCTTCTTTTATCCCCTGAGGGGGTATTCATTTTCGACACAAAAAGATAAAAGATGCGTTTCGGTCTACATCCTCAAACTAAGGTTGGCTTGTGTACCCTAAACATTAGAGCATTACTACTGCATACTTCTGGACGTATTTATCACGGAATCCATCACTTGCGGTTGGAGGTTGACTTCGAGCTTGATTTTCCAGCCCCGTTGCAGCCTTATTGAGCATCGAAATTCTTCATTGCAGCGCCAATTGCCTTTGCTTCTTGCACGTCCGAGTAATTGTATAACCTTCCTCTATAAGACTCCGTGAACTTCTTGGAGCCCCCGGAGGACTTATAGATTGAGTTTTTGGATGGCTGGTTTGAAAGCCATGTTGCCAAACGGAATCAATATTACATGATAACAAAAATGAAGTTAGAAAATCAACCTTGCAGAGCGTCTAGACTCCTAGGTTATCTAAACTCCGTCCATGTTTCCTATACACAGACTTCCAAGGTCCCGTGGTACTAGACTTCAATAGATAGACACAGAGCGGACTATTCAAGGTGGCGACAATAAAATCCAGCGTGTATTGTGAGGGAATAATTTAGGTGATCTCCTAAATGCTGACGAGTAGCACTCCTTAGCCGAGTAAATTGTTTCTGCGTTATTGAGGACTAGAAGAGTATTGGAAGCTCTTTCCACCGCGGTTGTTGCAGCTGTATAATCCATTCACTTTTGTTTATTCTACATTGCTATTCCATCCGTGGTTGTAATGTTACAGTTTTGATCTCTTTGGGCTTACATTTCTTTTGAAGTGCTGACGAAAGACAGTGCGCGGGCTGAAGGAAGGGCGAAGAGGGAAGACAGGGCATAGGCGGAAGAGGGGACACGGATGTAGGAGAGTGCGCATGCGGATGAGGGGGCGCGGGCAGACGAGCGTACGCGGGCGGATGAAGGAGGCGCGGGCGGATGAGGGAGGCGCGGGCGGATGAGAGGGCGCGGACACAAGGGAGGCGGCCGTCGGAAGAGCCCTTGGCTGCACCGGTGTATCCCCCAAGGTGTAACTTCCCGTTTGTAAAGAAGGTGTGACGGTGTTCACCTCAGCCCTTTGCTACGCTGGTGTGACCCCTATGCAAAGGTGTGATGGTATTACTGCGGGTCTTCTGATACACCAGTGTAACCCCGTCGTGTAACCCGTTTGCAGACGAGGTGTGACGGTGTTCCCCTCAGACTTTGACTACAGCCGTGTGCCCTCTTGGTGTAACCCCCTTTGCAGAAATCGTGTGACGGTGCTCCCCACAGCCCTTTGCTACACCGGTGTAACCCCGTGGTGTACCCATTTGCGAAGTGGTGTTCCCTCCTAGCCCTTACCTACACCCGCGTAACCTCGTCGTATAACCCCTTTGCAAAGAGGTGTAAATGTGTCCCTCTTAGCCATTAGCTACATCGTGTTGTAACGCCCTGGTGTGACCCCTTTGTTTTCGTATGTATTTTGTTTAATTGTCATCACTTCTATATGTTTTTTTTCATTGTTTTCATGTTGGGTATTGTTTCACGCTACTTTCATTTTTGAGAGTTTTGCTTCGCAAGCATTGTACTACTGAACCGGATGTTTCAACAAAGACAAACAAGGATGCACATGGCGCTTGCTCCAAAGAGGACGTAGTCACACCAAATATTACAAGGGTCACACCGATGTGACCCCGAATGTACGCGGATACGCTCACACCTCCTGCGCCCAGTGTTGCACCGATGTAGCGATGGGTGTAGGCTGACACACTCACACCTCATCGTCCAAGGATCACACCGGTGTAACCCCGGGTGTAGGCGGTTAGTGTGGCGCCTAGTGTAGGCATACACACGCACACCTCTTCTCCATGAGGATACACCACTGTGACCCTCGGTGTAAGCCGTCACACTCACATCATATATTATAAGGGTGACACTGATGTAACCCGGGTGTAGGCCGATACACTTACACATCAATTCCATGAGCTTACACTAGAGCCCATATGTAGGCAGACACACTCACACCTCATGTCCGTAGAGTTAGACCCATGTGACCTCGGGTGTACGTGGTTTCAGCTCACACCTCATCACCTTGAGGTTACACCTGTATGACCCGGGTGTAGGCCAGCAATCACACCTCATCTCCGTGAGGTTACACCGGTGTGGCCCCGGGTGTAGGCGGACAGTGTGACCCGGGTGTAGGCAGGCACACTCACACCTCATCTCCTTGGAGTTACACTGGTGTGACCCACATGTAGGTCGACACCCTTCTATGGTGTGACCCCCGGTGTAGGAGGGCAATGAAGAGAGAGAGAGTGCGCTTGGAAGACAGTGTTGTTGCTGTTTGTAGAGCGTCGGTGTGAAGTACAAAACATAGAGGATCATACACTCTAAAGCCCAAAAACCCAATTGAGCAAACCCCACACCTCAAGTCACATCTCAGACTCCAAAAGAATTCGACCCTAAACCTTAATCCCAAGCTTCACCCTTCACGGCATGCAACGACGGAGGCATTGCAGATTATGGTTTTAGCTGCACGTGTTCTTCTCCATGTGATGATAGAAGCCACTTCTCTAGTACAGCAACTTTGTGTCGAACATGATTGTAGCTGGTTTTTCCAAGCCAAGACTACTCAAATGTCGATAGTTTTCAAGTCTGAAATGGATTGCTTGCCTTTCGATGGCAAACACAACGTTGAATAGGTAGCTTGAGGTGGATGCTGGCAATGACCTCGTTGTTTTATTTCTACCATTCAGAAAAATCTGTCATCAAGGACTCTCTTTCAAACAGAATTACACTGCCCTATCCACCGCCCTTCAAGTTCAATGTTACAAGGTGCACTCCCGAGTTCAGTGACACGCCGCTTCATGGGAAGGAGTTAGGAGCTGCTTCATGGGGAAAATTTGTAAGAACCTCTTATGATATATACGCCGAAAAGAAACTTGTATTGAAATGGTTTGTCCTTTTGACCTATCATTGAGTCGGTGACTTCTAAAATATGGAAAATGTATTAGTTTTCTTTTTAGTATCAATCTCTATTACTCATTAGTTTCAAGATACATTTACTGTGTGTAAACCAACCATGTAATTCCAAGAATCAATAAGTTGCCTTCAAAACCTTTAATCAAAATTGTGCAATAATTTTTCAAATTATCAATCTTGTGAAAGCAGGTTCTCTAGTGCCTTTGAGTGCCTCCAAGGGGCTTGGGCTTGAGCATTAAGAGTTAGGTCACTTATGACAACTTCAAGTACTTCAAATGCTATCATATCATAACAATCCCTAACTTCACCAACTCATATACATTTGGATTTCAAATTAAACACATTCACAATAGACAAGGTTCCAAACTCTCAAGACTCTCATGATGAATAGGGCAGACCATGTCTTTCATGCAAGAGCTCCACATAGGGCCATTGCTATATATGGATGTCTATTGTAAGCCTTCAAGCGCAACGTCACAAGACATTACATAGCAAATTATGTATCTACATACCCTAAAACCTTACATGGAAGAACCTTAGATGTTGTCCTTTAGTATCATTTGGTATCATTCTTGAAAAAACGTCAGTGAAATGATCAAACAAAACATATGTACAAAGTTGATGTCCAGAGAGTCGATAGAAGAGCTCACTGACCTACCTATCCTGAAGCGTTGGAAATGAGAGAGCATGCAACTAAGATGTCCCAATCTTCCTTTTCATTTCATACGGATAAAGAGGACCTAATCCCCAACTAAGCTAAGCTCGGAACTAGACTAAACTGGTGATTGCCTATTTTGATGATATATATTTTCTCCTATAAGAATTGCATGCTGATGCTGCACAAATGTCCATCACAGGTAAAAGGGCAGAGAATATTACACCCCTGGAACCACAATGCTTACAGTGTGCAAAGTATTGCTTCTCATGAGTGCAGAGCTAGAGATCTACACAAGCATTAAATACTGTGCATACTACCATTACCTGGTGATAAGCTCTCTACCTTCCAATCGTACGTTAGAAAACCTCCAGGTTCAACTGTCCACTATCATTGTAATGAAGTCAAGAGAGTTCAAAGCCTGTGTTCAATTTAATGGCATGCCGCAACTTTTCTCTCAGAGTACTTGTTCTCTTATAAGTAGGAAGCTGAAGACATATGTCAGAAAGCAGAAGTAAGCACAAGACTAGAGACGATGAGTAACAACCAAAGTGAGTATCACAACTGAGAGTACTGTCACATAAATCCTAGACCAGGAAATCATCTTCTGCGGAACTTCTGGGCGGAAATGTTAACCCACAGCGTACGTACCTTCAAGGTGTTGTAACAAGTAGAAGCAGATTGTAAACAATCCACATCTTGTCCACCAATCACAGCCCAAACCGACGCCTCACAGGCTACCTGCAAATAAGCTCTTCATTTCAGTTATACCAGAACAAATATCATGTTGAAAGTTCTTAAAAGCTAGGACCATGAAGAAAAAAAAAGGACCAGCTCCGAAGTGTATGAGTTGTCTACTTCGCTAAAAATTCGACGGACATGTACAGCTAAGAATACTGCGAGCCACTAAGAATGCCAATATAGAGACCGACCATGTACCTTATGTATAGTGAAGGCAGGCTGCAGATGCTTAAAGCCTAGAAGAGGAGCCCGTGAATGTTCAGCTTGTTACGAACTTCAAAAGAGCGCATCTTTCCTCGCCTTCGAGCCCTCTGACCACCTGAGTAACACAAACACGGTCCTCATCCGCAGTAAAGACGGTAAAATGAAACATAATCCATTCAAGTGCGACAAAGGAATTATTGGCAAGACACATAAATGCTCACCTCCCAGAACATTTTGATAGACCGACTATTCTCATTATAGCCTCTTCTCATAAATTGTATTGAGTACCCGGCAGCAATTGTGTACCCGGCAGCAATAAATATCATAGGAGAAGAATCATTCAGTGCTGCTTCGTTCATAAGTTGAAGAAGATGCCAATTCTGGTGCAGGGGTCTTATGCTTTCCACGAGCAACTGAAAGATGACCGTCTCACGAGCTTTTCCAATCTCGTCCATGAAAGGATTACACACGACTGCTAAAGAATGCGCTATGCCTAGAGAAATTCCATGTGACATAGATATGAATGATACAAAGAGTCGCCCGTCATGCTGTACAATTCAAAACAAGATGCACACTACAAGTTCTGAATGTAGGAGATGAAACTAAGAGCGTTATCAGCTGCCATGTGCAATGTCCAACAGACTTATAAACAACTCACCCAATCCCAACAGACTTCGTATCTTCAACATCCTTGTCATCTTCGTTCTCAATTGCAATCTTCTTATCTTTCGTGCGTTTTCGAGTAGCTTCGATCCATGAATTCAGGTCCTCTAAGAGGCAATTCAAGGCTTGAATATAGTCTTGGATAACTAATCCGTTCACGAAATGAGCATTGTCTTTGACAGTTTGCGAAGCAAGGCACACTAGATTGGACAAAGCCCATGCTGAGAGTGGCACATCAACTAACTGGGAATCGACTTTCCCTTGTCGAGAGGGTTGTGAAGGTATCGCAGACGTAGACGTCGCTACTCGGAGCAAACTCCTGATGGGCACCTGCATGTGAGATTTTTAAGGAGATCAGACACGCCCCAAAAGATACACCATTAGATGATGTTTGATGAGAACCGTGAGTCTTTCAAATACGAAGTGATAACCATGGAGATTATGATGATACTAGAATAATTTATAAGAACCACTTCATCCAATGTGTGGCAAGGTCAGATATGCTTCTATAAGTAGGTGGCATTTGTCAAAAGAGCTGGGTCAACATTGCCATCCTTCAAGACACAGTGCCAAGAAGTATGGAGATTACAACGGAGACAACCAGATATACAACACTGAATCGGAGGAAGAAAATTCCACGCGGTAAAGCTCTAAGCATTGCCAAAAATACAGATTCAGGGTCCCGTGAACGCACCCCAAAAGATTTCAAACACGGAGATAAAGCTGTAGGGTGTTGCAATGCTGGCAATAGCGGTTGAGGTAAATGCTGTGGAAGGAAAGGGATAGTAAGAATGTGCGCAGAAAATTGTGCAGCTGCTCTTTTTGCTGCAAAACTGTAGTCGTTGCTATCATTCTGAATGTCTTCAACATCTGCATCTTTATTACACTCTGCAGATAGAACAAGCAAGGGTCTCAAGGTGACCGTAATTATACTCGCTGTAATTATGAATTTCTCTCTCTTCCCACGGGGTTGAGCTTGCTCATCCTTCATGCCTGGTACGGGGAAATTTGTCAATATATACGACCGAACAGCCAAATACAAGCCAGAACTTCCACTTGCCAGCCACTCTAGCAGACTCAGCACAACAAAATTCGCCTTCCGCTTCTTGACTTCCTGCCCTTGCTCATCAAAGCACTTCCATGTACTACTGTCCGTTAATGCTACCATTACTCGCATTGCTAATCCTGCCAAATTGGAGCCATCCAGTGCCATAGTGTTATTGTCCGTCCCACTCTGCTCTACTTCACGAAGTCTCCGTCCTTCCTTTTCTAGGGCACCACAAGCTAGCCTTAAAATTTGTCTAACTTGATGCACCCACTTGGACATTTTATCAACAAAACCAACAGATAAATCGCAGTAATTATATCGAATATCTGAAAATACACGTTTATAATGATCAGCACGAATGAGTGGCATATACTTCGCGGAACTATTCTACCACCACAACTGAAGGAGCTAATTATGGTAACAAAGTGTGAACATTTCCTACACACCTACGTTCACAAAATGCCTTATCCATAAAGTATCCAACAGAAAAAAACGAACACCATGATTTCATATATGATACCATAAATGAAAAACAAGAAAGAATGTGCTGCCAGTCTGAACATAAAGAGTGCATTCCAGCGTAGCCTAATTACGCTGGTAAGGGTAACCTACACATATCTGGATCGTGAATGCTCTGTAAAAGCAGTTTAAAACAGGTCGCTAGTCGACCCGCATCGTCAACACTTGCTTGAGTCTGATGCAGATTAAAACAGCTGGAATGCCTTAGAATCATAAAGAGAGGACGCAACATTTGATTAAAAATTGCGTCTGCGGTAACTCGTGGGTGGTTTTCACCATGCCGTGCGATAAACTGCTCGTCCCATTCTGCACGTGCTTGAGCAGCAACTTTTCTAGCAACAGAGCAACCCTTCCATATCCTCTGCAATCCAGATACAACGACCTTAATTCTCCTCTTAATATAAACAAGTGACGTTTCAACTGTAGCAGCGATGTATGCAGTACCTGGATAACTAAGGCGGACGAAGCACCCTGTCTGGCAAGAGAGCAAATTGCTCTTTCTTTTGCCACCCGATCAAACAACTCATCTCGAGTTTGCTCCTTTGCACTCGCGCCTCTTAGCGACACCTGATTCATTTTATTGATAAGCAAAAGGATGTTAGGAAAACCTGTAGCGAACACCATCCTGTCAACTAAACTCTTCCTAGATGCGTACTATTTGCAACAGACCAACTTTGAGATACGTTCAAGGTGTGAAATCATCTCCGCAACCATAGGAATGTAATAATTACTTCCGCACCATGTAATCTGCAACAATTTCGTGATGAAAGAAATTATTGAACTTGGATCTTTAACAATATACCTTATTGCTTCCAATATGTCAAGAGGCCTGCTTGATTCACCACTCCTGCCTGGTCTATTCGACGTTGTCCTTGCATCCACTCTGATCCCATCAGCTGATCTTCGAGGAGGCTCCAAATCAAGGCCACTATTACCTCTATTTGATCCACTTCCCTCAATAACGCAGAAACAATTCACTCAGCTAAGGAGTGCTACTCGTTAGCATTTAGAAGACCTAAATTATTCCCTGACAATACTTGCTGGATTATATTGTCGCCACCTTGAATAGTCCGCTCTGTGTCTATCTATTAGTCTAGTACCACGGGACCTTATATGGTTATCAATTGCAAAGAAGCACCCGTTGCATTGCGTGAGTAGGCTCAAAAACATTGAGGCTTCCATCTTCTTTTACCTCCTGAGGGGGAATTCATTTTTGACACAAAAAATACAAGATACGTTCCAGTCTACATGCTGGAATTAAGATTGGCCTATGTACACAAACATGAGAGCATAACTACGGCATGCTCCTCGTCGTATTTATCACGGAATCCATCACTTGCGATTGGAGGTCAACTTCGAGCTTGATTTCCCAGCCCCGCTCCAGCCTTGTTGAGCATCATGATGCTTCATTGCAACGCCAATCGCCTACGCCTCTTGCACGTCCGGGTCATTGTACGACCTTCCTCCGTTAGAGTCCGCGAAGTTCTTGGAGCCCCCGGAGGACTTATAGACTGAGTTGTTGGATGGGTGGTTTGACAGCCATGTTGCTGAACTGAATCAAAATCAAAAATCCAAGTTAGCAAACCAACCTTGCGGAGCGCCAGTAAATCTAAACTCTCTCCCTGTTTCTCATACACATACTTAACCAAAAAGAGTCCAAACTAGAAGACTTCCAAGGTCTCGTGATACTAGACATTAATAGATAGACACAGAGAGGACTGTCCATATGTTCTGGGTGGCGACAATATAATCCCATCATGGAATGATTTAGGTGATCTCCTAAATGTTGACGAGCAGCACTCCTTAGCCGAGAGAAGACCGGACCGGTCTTGGAAGCTTTTTCCACCGCGGTTGTTGCAGCCGTATAATCCATTCACATTTGTTTATTCTACATTGCTATTCCATCCGTGGTTGTAATGTTACAGTTTTGAACTCCTCACGGAAGGGAGTGCACGGGCCAAAGGGAAGGCGAAGAGGGAAGACAGGGCGCGGGCGGAAGAGGGGGTGCGGACAGAGGAGGGCGCACGCGGATGAGCGTCCGGAGGGTGGATGAGGGGGGAGCGGGCGGACGAGAGAGGACGGAGGAGTGCACGCGGGCGGATGGGCGAGCGCGGACACAAGGGAGGCTGCCAGCGGAAGAGCCCTTGGCTGCACCGGTGTGACCCTCGAGGTGTGACAGTGTCCCCCCAGCCCTTCGCTATAGTGGTGTGACCCGTTGGTGTGACCCCTCTGCAAAGGTGTGATGGTGTTCCTGTGAGTCCTTTGATACACCGGTGTGACACCCGTCGTGTGACCCGTCTGCAGACGAGGTGTGACAATGTTCCCCTCAGCCTTTCGCTATAGTCGTCTGACCCAATGGTGTAACTTCCTTTGCAAGAAAGGTGTGACGGTGTTCCCCACAGCCCTTTGCTACACCCCTGGTGTACCCATTTGCGAAGTGGTGTTCCCCACATCCCTGTGCCACACCAGTGTGACCCCGGGTGTAGGCGGACAGTGTGACGTCGGGGGAAGGGGAGAGTGTAGCGCCGGGTGTAGGCGGACACACGCACACCTCTTCTCCATGACAATACACCAGTGTACCTTTGGTGTGGGCGGACACACTCACACTGGTGTGACCCGGGTGTAGGCCAATATACTTACACATCAATTCCGTGAGCTCACACCACAGCCCGGGTGTAGGTGGGCACACTCACACCTCGTCTCCGTAAGGTTACACCAGTGTGACATCGGGTGTGGGCGGACGGTGTGGCGCCGGGTGTAGGCACGCACACTCACACCATGTCTCCGCGAGGTTACATCGGTGTGGCCCGGGGTGTAGGCGGACGGTGTGTCGACCCGGGTGTGGGCGGGCACACTTACACTGGTGTGACCCGCGGTGTAGGCCGACACACTGACACTTGTGTGACCCGCGGTGTAGGAGGGGTGTGACGGAGGAGAGTGTGCGTTTCGGAGAGGATGTTGTCACTGTTTGTAAAGCGTCGACGTGCAGTACAAAAAATAGAGGGTCATACACACTAAAGCCCAAAAACTTCAATGAGCAAACCCCGCACCCAAGGTGGCATGTCAGACTCCAAATGAATTCGACCCTAAACCAAAACCCCAAGCAATTTAGCCTCAACAGTGAGACCCGGGTGTAGGCCGATACACTCACACCTCATGTCCGTAGAATTACACCTACGTGACCCTGGGTGTACGTGGTTTCAGCTCACCATGAGGTTACACCAGGGTGACTTGCGTGTAGGCGGGCACACCCACACCTCGTCTCCGTGAGGTTACATCGGTGTGGCCCCGGGTGTGGGTGGACGGTGTGGCCCCGGGTGTGGGTGGACGGTGTGGCGTTGGATGTGGGTGGATGGTGTGGCGTCGGGTGTAGGCGAACGGTGTGACCCACGTGTAGGCAGTCACTCACACCTCGTCTCTGTGAGGTTACACCAGTGTGGCCTTGGGTGTGGACGGATGGTGTGGCGCCGGGTGTAGGCGGGCACACTCACACCTCGTCTCCGCGAGGTTACACCGGTGTGGCCTCGGGTGTGGGTGGACGGTGTGGCGTCGGGTGTGGGTGGATGGTGTGTACCTGTTTGACAAATGTGGATTTCGGAGACATTCGTGTGCTATGCAGAGATGTGCTAGACATGGTTTTCAATGATTCAGTGTCATTAGAGAAATTTGAGTTGAATTCTAAACAAGTCGGACCATGAGCTTTGAATTGCAGATCGCTCTAATGCCGAGACCGAGAAGGACACGGGGATCTTCATCGAACAAGTGGACATTGTTGAAAGACTCGTTGCTTCAATCTCAGAGCTTTGTTCTTCAGGGCATTTCCAATATGCGCAATTTGACCAGGCAGTGTCCGGACTGCAAGAGTTGCAGGCGCTTGTTTGCAACGTCGACAGAGAACTCAAAGAGTGGTATGCAACTGTGAAGGAGGTCCGCAGTGCACTCATTATTGTCTCAACTATTTCCGTTCTATTGAATTGCGACTGATTCTTCAGGTCCTCAACGATCAGTGTTTACAGTCAGAAGACAACGAGGAAGAGGGTATGTGTGTTGAGCTTCTACAGTGGGCTGGCATTAAGAATCCGACAGCGGCGCTGGAGAATGCCAGAAGGAATTTTGTCCTCCTCTGAAAAGATGAGCCGTCCTCCTTGACTGTAAATCTAATGTTGATTGCCGAATCTCTTAATCCACTCTTCGAAACTCAAATGGGTTCGGCCTCATTTTGTAGATTAATCAAGTCGAGGTCTATCAACGGAAGCAGTCCGAGGAAACATAACACATCCCTTGTGTTGGCTCTTGTTGAAGAGTCCCAGATAGAACATGAAGCTGTGGTGAGTTGGTTTCACAAAAGGGGACTCAGCTTGAGGGACGTCCCAAGGAATGTGCTATTGTACAGCTCATCGACTACTAGGGAATAGATTCAGCTCCTCCTAAACCGCTGCTTCCAGAGAACTAAGCAAGAAGTGGGACTCTTTTGCATTGCATACATTGAAAAATTTAGGGTGGAGTGTTAGACTCAGTTTTTGGCTGATCTCCAAGAAAAGGTTCATGAATGGGAAGAAAGTAATCAGCGGGTTTCAAAGAACGGAGAAGATTGTAAACGGCTTGCTTTGGTATGTTGCTCGAAGAGCGAGGCCCTACTTGCAGTTTCTCATCACTTGAATGTCCAGGTCTGCCACATGGGAACTTTGAATTCGGCCGAGGTTTGCAAGCAGCTTTCTGTTGAGTGCTCAAACATGCGGGTGATTACCTCAGAGTTTCCCGGTCTCGGAAAGACAAGAAAGGTTCATAATATGACAAAGGTATGTAATGTGCTTCTTCCTAGTCCGTAATTTCTAAACCTGGTTGATTCCGCTTCCTAAAATATAAAATTCTTGAATTTGTGCACTGAAATGGAAATACATGTTTAGTTTCAATCATTTGTGTGGAGTATCATCTTCATTAAACGGTAATGCAAAATTTCCTTATTCATTTTGGTATCCTAGAGGTGTCAAAATTCTTCCTTGCAAACATTTTGTCGACGTCTTACTGTTAGAGGTCATCCATTGAACAAAATGGGAACCATGCTCGTCCTACCCATGTCATGAAAGATTGTGGGCTTGAATATAGTTGGTGAACAAATTCTGGCGGGGGCATAACATTTGTTGAGAATTGTAAAATTTGTATCAAACCACCATATTCCAGTTTCAGAGCTGGACAATAAACTTACTGTTGATGTTGCCATGTGCAGGACGTGCTGCGTACACAGTAACCATTCAATGATTTTTTTCCAGAGTGAAGGGCCCATCTCATTTCTCTATAGAAACGCGAATCTTCTACCAGAATCCATAACTCAGCTCGTTAGCAGCCAGAGACTGAGAACAGATCCAAAAAAGATGCCAGATTATGCAGCAATGTCTTCGCATGAGTTATGGTCAAATATGTGGCCGATCTTGCGAAGAAGTGCACCATCCTTTGAACCATCTTATGTCGTCACAGCGGACAATTTCTTGAAAATGGCATTGATAGCCCTTCGGGTGGCAGCACAAGTCCCTGTTCTCATAATGGGAGAAACTGGTTGTGGAAAAACAAGCCTTCTCAGGATTCTGGCCAGGTACTGTGGCGTCGAATTCTTTAGTCTGACGCTTCATGCAGGAACCACACATGAGGACATACGCTCCTTCATCACTGCAGCAAATTATGAAGCGATGTATAGAAACAAGAAGGTTAGTTGGTGAACCAGAATGTCATTTTTAGTCTCTGTTGCGTGGCGTGGGCAACCCTGGGCCCGGAATGGTGAGAGTAGTTTTGTGACTGATTGGTTAGGTTGTGATGTGTGATAGCTGGTCATGTGTTTTAGGTAGCCAAATCATAATCCTGGCGGTATTGTTAGGGAATAAATTAGATGATCTGCATAATGCTGACTTGTAGCACTTCTTAGCCTAGTGAATTATTTGTGCGTTATTGAGGACTTGAAGAGTTTTGGAAGCTTTTGCCTCCACGGTTGTTGCTACTGTATAATTCATTCACATTTGTTTATTCTCCATTGCTATTTGATCTATGGTTGCAATATTACAGTTTTGCTCTCTTTGGCCTTATATTTCTTGCGTTCTAGTCCTCGCCTAAACTGCTTCTGAACTTTTCCGAGGCAATTCCGGTCGACTCTCGAGCCTATATAAGTGCTTGTAAATAAAACACTGTTCAAACCTTGCATGGTATACATCTTGAACGCTACCTAGCTCTCCGTTATAGACCTTTAGTTTCTGTGTAGTAACTTGCGTGGATCCGTGGAAGATGTTTATCCACCTCGTGAACTTGTTAAGTCATATTGAAATACAAGTTATGGAAAGTCACGGTGTCGCAGGGGGTTGCTAGGATTTAGGTGATCACCTGAATCCAACGAACGCAACAAAAATCCTGTACATTCGTTTTTTTCTCCTTTCTTTGGCCACATGAAAAATCTTCTTTCTCACTGATCGAGTCTCTCGATGTTTTTCCCGAATATTCGATATACATAGCCGGTTGATCTAATCCCTTAGTGCCAGCATATGGTACATTACAAAAGTAGTCATGGCCATGTGTGTTGTTGTGCTCTATGCCCCCGTACTCCAGGGATTGTTGAAGGAGCGTCCGCAATTCTGCTCCTAGGAAACACCTTGTTGCCAACTTGCCAAGCTTGTTGAATACGTGGTTAAGCACTTTGATGAGGTCATCCCTTAGATCCTGATTTTGAATTTAGAAGCCACACATTTTATCATTCCCCGAGACGAGCACTTGAGTCTACCTCAGATTAATTAGTTCATCATGTTGAAGAATAACATCAATAAAACAATAGAGATTCTTTCTATTTCAAGTGCCTACTTCTTGGAGAACCACTTCGAAGCAATACACTGATTTTTAGAGGCCCGGAGCAGTGGAGAAGTGCTCAAAAGATCAACTCGATTGCGTGGGTTTTACCAGGGCAACCGGAGTACTCAGCTGTATATAAAATGAACAAGTACACAAGTCCGAATTTGATTCAACACATGCCATGGGGCACGGACTTGACGCTGGAGGGCATACGGGCTAGGAGGACACGGGCGGACGGGCATTGACGAAAGAGAGTGCGCGGGCCGAAGGGAGGGCGAAGAGGGAAGACATGGCGTAGGGGGAAGAGGGGGTGCACCGTGCGGACGGACGAGCGCGGACGGAGGAGTGAACGCAGGCGGATGAGAGGGTGCAGAGACAAGAGAGGGCGCGGGCGGACAAGCGTACGCGGGCGGATGAGAGGGCGGGGCCGGACGAGCGCGGACGGGGGAGTGTACACGGATACAAGAGGGCGCCAGCGGAAGAGCCCTTTGCTGCACCGGTGTAACACCCGAGGTGTAATCCATTTGTAAAGAAGATGTGACGGTGTTCCCCACAGCCCTTTGCTACACCGGTGTAACCCCTTGGTGTAACTCCTTTGCAAAGAAGGTGTGACGGGATTCCTCTTAGTCCGGTGACACACTTGTGTAACCTGATCCCTGGTGTAACCCGATTAGTGGTGCAATACCTTTGCAAACAAGGTGTGACTGTATAACCCCTGGTGTTAGTCCTTAGAGGTAGTGTTTCAAGAGTGCATATTTTGAGGTGCACATAGCAGATTCTGTAGGAAAATAGCGTGACTATGTGCTGAAGCTAAGATAATTTACTTATTTGATTTTATGATTCAAAACATCCCAAGTTAACTTTTCAAAAATGTAGTTGATACATTCGTGATTTTTCTACAAATAAATAGCTAATAGATTAACCCCTAAACGGCCAAGGGTGTTTTTCATCAAAACTGCATGAAAACAGCCCCTCTTCAAAGCAAGGTGGATTTTGCAAAGTTGGGGTCTTAATTAGTACATCTAACCGTAAGATCTTGTAGTTAACTTCTCTTTCTAAATGTCTACTAAATCTTACAAACTCATTCCTTACCAAGTTACCAAATGCAAGATCGTAACGTTCAAAGTTGAAAAAGACATTTATTTTCCCTGCGCAAAAAGAGATCAGCAGAGTTTTGAAGGCCCAAAAGACCATTTTTTTGCTTTATAGATTTTGGAGGTATTGATGCACGTCATAGAAGACTAAGTTAGCTAATTATGTTAAGAAAAATTATATTCAAAAAAGTTGTGGAAGGTTGCCAAAAATATCATTTTCTGCTAGGGGGTATACTGAAATTCACAAACAAAGGCCATTTTTTGACAATAAAAATAGCATATGAAAAAATTTCGGATTAAAAATCCGAACGGTGGGAACATGATCTACTACTTTCTTTATACATGAAAATTTTTATTTTTGAAAAATATCAAAATCTTAATTTTTGGTGGAATTTCCAAGTCTCGTCTTAAGGCAAATTTGGGCAGACTTGGGTAGTTTTGGGCAGAAATAGTTTTATTCACAGTGGCTGAGAGCCTGCCCGTGGGAGGGCATTTTATGCTCAGAGGAGCATAAATTTTTCTCACTTCATCCAAAAAAAATTAAAAAATTATCCCCATAAACTTCTTGAAAAAACCTTTTTCCACAATAAATTTCAAAAAATTTCAAGTAAATTTGAATTTTTAGGAACTTGCCCAAATTTCAAAAACGCCCATTCTAGGGCAATGGCCGTTTAGGGGTTAATTGGATCGAGTGCATATGTTTAGATAAATGATTTTTGTACACGTGTATTTTTGCACCCTAACCCTTTTGATTTGATAAGCTTGAGTCATATTTATTTTTTAACATCATCCGGATGAATATAGGGGCTATAAAACCTAAAATTCAATGAGATCACCCCTAGCTACTCCGCATCCGTTGTTTTGAGATAACCTTAAGACGTAACGGGCAATGGGTCCTACCGGATCCATTGCCC
Source organism: Ceratodon purpureus (assembly GCA_014871385.1). Lineage (NCBI taxonomy): Eukaryota > Viridiplantae > Streptophyta > Bryopsida > Pseudoditrichales > Ditrichaceae > Ceratodon > Ceratodon purpureus. The sequence goes on along the minus strand of CM026433.1, from coordinate 16,390,433 downwards.
TTAGTCAAACCCTTCTCGCTCTGCTCGATGGATTTGCTTTATGATACTTATTCACTTTTACGAGGATTAAATAGAATATATATAAAACTTGATTTTATGCTTGATTCATTATTTTATTTCTTATCTTGATTTCCCCTTTAAAGGAAATAGTGCATTGCTTGAAATTGTATTTTTCATTCAATCTTACACGCTGATACAGTGATAAGCAGTCCTCTCACTCCTTGGCAACCCAGGCGTGAAAGCGTTCCCATCAGCGAGGCTCCTCTACACCTGTGCAACTCCCTAGTGTAATCCCTTGGTGTAGCCCCTTTGCCAAGTGGTGTTCCCCCCGCCCTTCACTACACTCGTGTAACCCCGTGGTGTAACCCATTTGCAAAGTGGTGTTCCCCTCCACCCCTTACCTACACCCATGTATATCGCAGTGTAACTCTTTGTTTTTATTTGTGTTTTGTTTAATTGTCTTCACCTCTATATATTTGTTTTCATTGTTTTCATACTAGGTGTTGTTAGAGTGTCTGGACGCTACTTTTAGTTTCAAGAGTTTGGCCTTGCAAGCAATGAGCATATTACAACTGAACCAGATGTTTCAACGAAGACAAGAGAGGATGCATGGCGTTTCCTACAGAAGAGGACGCATTCACACCAAATATCACAAGGATTACACCGGTGTGACCATGGGTATAGGCGGACAGTGTGACGTTGGGGGTTGAAGGGAGACAGTGTGACGTCGGGTGTAGGCGGAGACACGCACACCTCTTCTCCGTGAGGTCACAGTAGTGTGATCCACGGTGTGAGCGAACACACTCACACCATATATAACAAGGGCGACACCGGTGTGACCCGGGTATATAGACCGATACACTTACACCTCAATTCCATGAGCTTACACCACAGCCCGGGTATAGGCTGGCACACTCACACCTCAGCTCCGTGAGGATACACCGGTGTGACCCCGGTGTAGGCCGATGCACTCACACCTCATCTCCTTGGAGTTACACCGGTGTGACCCGGGTGTAGGCAATCACACACACCTTCTCAGCGTGAGGTTACACCGGTGAGACCCCGAGTGTAGGCTGACAGTGTGACGCCGGATGTAGGCGGGCACATTCGCGACTAAGGGCTCCCCACTTTGGGGGAGTGTGGAGGCTGCCCAAGAGGCCCTTTTGCCCGCCAAGATACTAACCAAAACATGTCATCAATCCAAAGAGGATGGAGAATTTTCGACAAAGGATTCATCAACCCTAAGACGACGTTCCGACGTAGGGAATTAGTGTGGCTCCGCCGCAGAGACAGAGGAGGGCAAACAGCAGAGAGGGAGAGGGGATCGCGAGGGGTCGGGCTCGTACACTCACACCCCATCTCCGCGAGGGTACACCGGTGTGACCCCGGGTGTGGGCCGATGCGCTCACACTTGAATTCCGTAAGCTTACACCACACCCGAGGTGTACTTAGACACACTCACACCGGTGTGACCCCGGGTGTAGGCTGATGCACTCACACCTTATCTCCTTCGAGTTACACCGGTGTGACCCAGGTGTAGGTAGTCACACACACCTTCTCAACGTGAGGTTACATCAGTGTGACCCCGAGTGTAGGCGGAGGCGGGCACACTCAAACCCCATCTCCGTGAGAGTACACCGGTGTGACCCCGGGTGTGGGCCGATGCACCTACACCTCATCTCCGCGAGGGTACACCGGTGTGACTCGAGGTGTGGGCCGATGCGCTCACACCTCAATTCCGTGAGCTTACACCACACCTCAGGTGTACTTAGATACACTCACACCGGTGTGACCCCGGGTGTAGGCCAATGCACCGACACCTCATCTCCTTGGAGTTACACCGGTGTGACCTGAGTGTAGGTAGTCACACACACCTTCTCAGCGTGAGGTTACACCGGTGTGACCGCGAGTGTAGGGGGAGGCGGGCACACTCAAACCCCATCTCCATGAGTGTACACCGGTGTGATCCCGGGTGTAGGCGGACAGTGTGACTTGGATGTAGGATGGCACACTCACACCCCATCTCCGTGAGGGTACACCGGTGTGACCCTGGGTGTGAGCCGATGCACTCACACCTCATCTCCGCGAGGGTACACCGGTGTGACCCGAGGTGTGGGCTGATGCGCTCACACCTCAATTCCGTGAGCTTACATCACACCTCAGGTGTATTTAGACACACTTACACCGGTGTGACCCGAGGTGTAGGCCGATGCACTCACACCTTATCTCCTTGGAGTTACACCGGTGTGACCCCGAGTGTAGGCGGACAGTGTGCCGCTTGGTGTAGGCTGGCACACTCAAACCCCATCTCCGTGAGTGTACACCGGTGTGACCCCGGGTGTGGGCCGATACACTCACACCTCATCTCTGTAAAATTACACCAGTGTGACCCGAGTGTAGGCAGACAGTGTGACTTGGGTGTACGCTGGCACACTCACACCCCATCTCCGTGAATGTACACCGGTGTGACCCCGGGTGTGGGCCGATACACTCACACCTCATCTCTGTAAAATTACACCAGTGTGACCCGAGTGTAGGGAGACAGTGTGACTTGGGTGTACGCTGGCACACTCACACCCCATCTCCGTGAATGTACACCGGTGTGACCCCGGGTGTGGGCCGATACACTCACACCTCATCTCTGTAAAATTACACCGGTGTGACTCGGGTGTAGGTAGAGAGTGTGACTTGGGTGTAGGTGGCACACTCACACCCCATCTCCGTGAGTGTACACCGGTGTGACCCCGGGTGTGGGCCGATGCACTCACACCTCATCTCCGTGACGCTACACCGGTGTGACCCGGGTGTAGATAGATACACACACCTTCTCAGCGTGAGGTTACACCGGTGTGACCCGACTGTAGGCGGACTGTATGACTTGGGTGTAGGATGGCACACCCACACCTCATCTCTGTGAGGGTACACCTGTGTGACCCCGGGTGTAGATAGTCACACACACCTTCTCAGCGTGAGGTTACACCGGTGTGACCCGACTGTAGGCGGACTGTATGACTTGGGTGTAGGATGGCACACTCACACCTCATCTCTGTGAGGGTACACCTGTGTGACCCCGGGTGTAGATAGTCACACACACCTTCTCAGCGTGAGGTTACACCGGTGTGACCCGACTGTAGGCGGACTGTATGACTTGGGTGTAGGATGGCACACTCACACCTCATCTCTGTGAGGGTACACCTGTGTGACCCCGGGTGTAGATAGTCATACACACCTTCTCAGCGTGAGGTTACACCGGTGTGACCCGACTGTAGGCGGACTGTATGACTTGGGTGTAGGATGGCACACTCACACCTCATCTCTGTGAGGGTACATCGGTGTGACCCCAGGTGTGGGCCGATGCGCTCACACCCCCATTTCCTCGGAGCTACACTGGTGTGACCCGGGTGTAGATGGATACACTTATACTGGTGTGACCCGGCCCACTGTAGGAGGGGCGATGACGGGGGAGAGTGTGCGCTAGGAAGACGGTGTTGTTGCTGTTTGAAGGGCGCTAGTGTGAAGTACGCTACACCGAGGATCATATACTCTAAAGCCCAAAAACTCGATAGAGCAAACCCCACATCTAAAGTCACATCTCAGACTCCAAATGAATTCGACCCTAAAACCTCAACCTGCCAATTCTCATTTCATCCTTGATCTGCCCGCATTGGTGATAGAGCGCCCTGGATGTCGCCGATGATTAGCTGCTAGCTATGTTGCAATGCTGTTAAACAAGCCCCTCTCTCAATAGTGCCGATGGAACACAGCCCACTTGCACATGCTTTCTAGAATACTCTGACAAGACAGAGCTTCAATGTGCGAAATTGTTCGGGCTGTGCCATTCGCAATTACAACATTGATTTCCGAACGGTGCCAAGACCCAACCGCCTCTACCCACAACAATGTCAACGATTTCAATTCGTTCCCTCCTCTCACGATCGGTTTCCTTCTCTCAGACTCGCCAATTGACTTTGCAGCTTCACCTCTCGACCCACTTATCCATCGCACTTACTCATGCAGATTGCAGACTGTAGAGACGGCCCCCAGTGGCTCACCTCTCGGAAGTAGAAGAATGAGCCCTCCAGACTCACGGACGATTGTGGATGTGGTAGCTCCACCGTACCCAGGGATGGCTTCCCCTGACCCTGTACATAGTGCACAAGATGTGGGAGCTGATGCCTCATCTTTTCCTAGATGAGAAGGATTCGAGCGGACACTCAACTCCGGACACGAGCGGACCATCGTCGATTGAGAATAAGGTATTAGAAGAACACAACGTTGATGGCGAGGCCAGCTGTCAAGGTGGAGGTTTGTGGATCGAGGTGGAGACGCGGAGGGGGATACCATGGAGGAGGATGTCAAGAGCGATAAGGATTCCGATCCTTGTGGAATTTCTCTACCGATCAGAATCTGCAATGTCAACATCTCTGGTGATTATGATATGCGGATGCAATCGCCTCCAAACCCTCCTGCCGCAACAACATCATCTTATCACGAATTTGTGAGGCCGTCCCTCGTCCAAAATTCCTCGGCAGGTCACCTTGCAAGTGTAACAATAAAGGGCTCAAAAACTCAAGTGATATCATATGATAGTGGAGAGACAACAGAAAGCAACGAGGATGAAAGCCAGGAGAGGACGGTGGAGATTACGAAGTCTACCGAGGTCGACACCGTGGAGTGAGGTGGAACAAAGAGATATACTTTTCCTCCCTCGCGAGGTACCACAGGTTCGATGAATACAAGTTTACCATGGTGAGGTAGAGTTTATAGACGTCACGTTTTAGGTGATCTCCTAAATGCTTGTCTCAGCGGCAAGACGGTGACAAAATCAACCCCTGGTGTCTGCTCACAGGAAGAAAATAGGACGCATAGGCCCGGAGTAGGGAATGGGCTAGGTGGGATGACCATGCCTCCTTTGAGAGTATTCGTACTCTAGGCGACGTTGTTCAATTCAAATCTCATGAATCCCTTCGCGAAATGTTGCGTTGAACCAGTTAGGAGTACATTCAGGTGCAAGTTTGAAGTTTTCGGGGCATGCTTCAATTCTGGAATTTTCTAGGAAGTCCGTATCTTGTGTAGTTACTTGCATGTTTGGGGATGCAGCACAAAATTTAATCTTGCAACCAGGACATCTCATTGTTGATCACCATGTATGAGTTTGGTGTGAGATCCACCCCGACGTCCTTTTACATGTGGAGAGCCTGCAATCCCACGTTTTCAATACTACAAATAAGAGCCGCTCACATGCATACTTTCTCATATATGTATTGGAAGAATGTGCGTGGGTCTGTTCCCTTGGTTTCTGTTTTTGCCCCGTACGTAGGAATCTCCTTATAGTTGTTTCCCAAGTGTGAACCTTTGCGCAAGTCAAAAATTGATGTAACCTTTTGATACCGAAGTAAGACATATTGACTGCATTTGTGTATAAAGGTATTGTTAATGGGGGGCAAGGCTTGATACGCATCGCCGATAAGCTGTACAAGTATCCTTTATCAAAGTTATTGCTATCTCGTTATGGGAGAAATGGTCATCGACTGCAAAGAAGCACCGGATGCATTGCGTGAGTAGGCTCATAAACATCGAGGCTTCTAGCTTCTTTTACCTCCTGAGGTTTAGGTCTACATGCGTTTCGGTCTACATCCTGGAACTAAGGTTGGCCTATGTACACAAACATTAGAGCATTACTACGGCATGCTCCTCGCCGTACTTATCACGGAGTCCATCACTTGCGGTTGGAGGTCGACATCGAGCTTGATTTCCCAGCCCCGCTGCAGCCTTGTTGAGCATCGTGATGCTTCATTGCAGCGCCAATGGCCTACGCCTCTTGCACGTCCGGGCCATTGTACAACCTTCGTCCGTTTGACTCCGCGAAGTACTTGGAGCCCCCGGAGGACTTATAGACTGAGTTGTTGGATGTGATGATTTTGCCTCTGATACCGGAAGCGGAGCAAATTTTTGTGGCTTTTTACTAGACTTTCACATGGTTGATCAAAACGTTCCATAATAGTAACATTGATGGGATATAGACGTTTAGGAAGACCTGGAATCGGATCCTACAACAGTTGTCTTCTCGCACTTTATTAAAACGTAATTTCGAATCAAATTGGCACCACCAAGAGTACATTTCAACAATTATGCTAGTAGTGGAATCAGAATGGGTTCAATGTTGTAACAGAGTATCTGTGAGAGATGACTTCAATCTCGGAAGAGGAGCTCTAATTCGAGGAAACATTTACAGGAAGCGGAGTGGTTAAGTAGCTGTCTTCAGCATAGTCTGAAAATGGTTTCATCTCAAGAGCAGCCTTTGCGATTCTTCCATCTTCATGAATCTTCTCCACTAAATCCTCTAGTGTGGTAAAATTTGCCTGAATCAGAAAAGAACAAGAATAAACCTGAGTGGAGCTCAATTGATGTGGCACGACCTGAGTAGCAGAGATGACGCTATAGTATGATCTATTACAATTCATGATCAAGGAATTAGACAAAAATTTCTAGTTTAGATATAGGCCTCCTAGGAAGATATCTTGACGCTTTTGAATTAATAAGTTGGTTAATGTGTACTTACCTCAGGACGGATGTAGCCAACGACAATAAGCCGGAGTTCCTCGCCATAGAAGTCCTCTGAAAAGTCATGAAGTATCCAGGGCTCATGTAGATCGCCAAATTATCATGAGGGTTCATTAGCCACCGCAAACATGTACTCTAAAACTTAAAATAGAGATGTGCTGGGAAGCAATAGATAAATGCTACTCACCACTGTCTTCTCACTATTGTTGAAGTAGGGATTCCATCCAACACTCATGACCATCTTGTTGATACCTCTATTGGACAGCCCAGCCCAGCCCAGCCAATGTAGATCCCACAGACGTGGTCTGCTAACTGGCTTGAAAAGGCACTAGTCGGTAGATTAGCTGCACAAACCAACATTGACAGACCTTATGCTCAATATTGTGACAGTAGTCATCCATTACTATTCGATTTTCAAAATGATGTTGTAAATAGAGGCACCTGTTTCCAATACTAGATTTCATCATCGTCGAATAACCAACGATCAAATCAAATATTAGACATGTACGGTGGAAAATAATAGAGACCTACCTATGGGAATTCCAAGAACTTTTGACCCACGACCAAACCCTTTGATAACTGGCCCGCCAATATACCACGGTTGCATAGGTAGTGCGCCACCAATTCCTGGAACAGGAGCCACAAATGCTCAGGTCTCGGCAGAGATGAAAGACATAAAAAAAACAACAGACAACTGTCTACTGATTTAGTGAAGTCAGGGAATTACTGTCATTAAGAGGAGGCAAGCCCCAGACTTCAGGTTGAAAATCCAGAAGAGAAGATAATATCACGTCAGCTGAAGAGTACAATGGTTTAGGGCATCCTTAGACGGCATCGAAGGAACAACCACTACTTGCATCCCTGCAGCCTTGCCAGCCAATACACCAGCCCTGAGCAGCCACACCATTTTAGTCAGTAAATTGGAAGCACTGCAGTATGTTTCAACCAAAGGTATTTCATAAAGGCAAGCTATAAAATCGATGAAGAAAACAATAAGCTTTAACAATTCATGCGATGCTAAAGCTGAAAACTGGATCCCTACTTAACAATTGATACACTTATGAAATAAGCAACTTATGAAGTCGAGTTCTTTAGCAAAACTCATTAAGGGCACATTGAGAAGTTGAGCTTACAGAGCATCTTCAATTACAAGGCACTTGCTTGGGTCTGCATTGAGTAGTCTTGCTGCTTCTATAAATCTGCAAGGCATCAGAACTCGCACTTAGCATTATGTATATACGGCTCCTCATTTCACTAAAATAAAGTAAAATAGTATCAACCATATGTACCAAATCAAGAAAACAGAAAAAAAGTTCACAAGAGCCTCACATATCACGTGCAGGTTTCCCATTCTTGACCATGTCCCCAGCAACGATCACTAGAAAGTAATCTGTCCAACCTGAATTGGAAAATCAAACCTCCATATTCAATACTCCTGACATATCATCGTCCTCCAAATATTTGATAGCAATCTTCTACATGTAGTGACTTCATTATTCTCCAATAGTGTTCGAGACTGGAATATGAACAACAGCATGTCCAACTCACAATTCAACCCTAAATAAATAAGTCTGAACGAAGGCCGGAAGTAGACCTGATTGATGCGAGAGCTTTTTTTTTGGATATTTCTTTGAAGAGAGCTCGAAGCAATGGCGATAGGAACATTGTGGTTGTGCAGATGCTGCACTAATCGAATGGCCCCTAGCAATGCCCTCACGTGCATCCATCTACATATTTAACAAGACCAGCATTAGAGGCGCCCAATAAATCACAGTTGCCCGTGAGCAGCACCTTTACATGAACTTCAGTCGGAACAAAAACGCAACGAAACATAATATCATTTTTGGGCCAAATCGAACCTCTCTTGAAGCAGGGCTAGAACCTCCGCGTTAATATCAAAAGGAGTACAAGATAGATCATAGTCCTCGATGACAGACGCAGCGGCTTCTGAGCGCCTCTTCCATCCCAATTCTTCCCACGGCGTGTGACTACTATCTTCATGGACGCGTCCACCAGCGACTCTGCATTCACAGAAAAGAAAATCCCATCCCTCAACACCAAGGAATTCGACACAAATTCTAAAAGCTTACGCCACCTATCTTCCAATTCAATACCAAACCAACTTCCAAACCACCGAGATCCAATTCACAACCTAATCCTTGCTCATCTCACCCCCAAAAAAAAAAACAAACCAAAACGTCGTCAAACCCAACTCAAACTAGAGAATCCCCCCACAAAACACAATCTAGTACAATCCCGGAACCTACACCAAAACTCCAAACACTCCATCCCACCTTACAACCCCACTTACTCACATCCTCTTCAAAAAGACACATAATCCTTGTACCAACACAAAAGAAAACCCCATCTCCACATCGAAACTCTTCTCCCAACATTCTAAGCCCACTTATGAGAAGCTTCAAATATGTCAAAATACATGGTTTGACAGCCATGCTGCTGAACTGAATTAACATCAAAAATCCAAGTAAGCAAATCAACCATGCGGAGAGCCAGTAAATCTAAACTCTCTCCATGTTTCTCATATACATACTTAACCAAAAAGAAACCAAACTCTAAGACTTCCAAGGCCCCGTGATAATAGACTTTAATAGATAGACACACAGCGGACTGTCCATATGTTCTGGGTGGCAACAATATAATCCCACGTGTATTGTCATGGGATGATTTAGGTGATCTCCTAAATGTTGACGAGCAGCACTCCTTAGCCGAGAGAAGACCGGACGGGTCTTGGAAGCTTTTTCCACCGCAGTTGTTGCAGCCGTATAATCCATTCACATTTGTTTATTCTACATTGCTATTCCATCCGTAGTTGTAATGTTACAGTTTTGAACCGCTGACGGAAGCGCGTGCGCGGGCCGAAGGGAGGGCGAAGAGGGAAGACAGGGCGCGGGTGGAAGAGGGGGTGCGGACGGAGCAGCGTGCCCATGCAGATGAGGGGGCGTGGGCGGAAGAGGGGGTGCCGACGAAGCAGCGTGCGCATGAGGAAGAGGGGGTGCGGACGTAGCAGCGTGCGCATGCGGATGAGGGGGCGCCGACGGAAGGAGGGTGCGGACAGGGGAGAGTGCGCGTACACGAGGGAGGGCGCGGGCGGATGAGCGTCCGCAGGGTGGATGAGGGGGGAGCGGGCGGACGAGAGAGGACGGAGGAGTGCACGGGGGCGGATGAGAGGGCGCGCACACAAGGGAGGCGGCCAACGGAAGAGCCCTTGGCTTCACCGGTGTGACCCTCGAGGTGTGACGGTGTCCCCCTAGCCCTTCGCTACACTGGTGTGACCCCTTGGTGTGACCCCTCTGCAAAGAAGGTGTGATGGTGTTCCTGCGAGTCCTTTGATACACCGGTGTGAACCCCGTCGTGTGACCCGTCTGCAGACGAGGTGTGACGATGTTCCCCACAACCTTTCGCTATAGTCGTGTGACCCAATGGTGTAACTTCCTTTGCAAAAAAGGTGTGACGGTGTTCCCGACAGCCCTTTGCTACACCCCTGGTGTACCCATTTGCGAAGTGGTGTTCCCCACATCCCTGTGCCACACCGGTGTGACCCCGGGACCCGGGTGTAGGCGGACGGTGTGACGTCGGGGGAAGGGGAGAGTGTAGCGCCGGGTGTAGGGGGACACACGTACACCTCTTCTCCATGACGATACACTAGTGTGACCTTTGGTGTGGGCGGACACACTCACACCGGTGTGACCCGGGTGTAGGCCGATACACTTACACATCAATTCCATGAGCTTACACCATAGCCCGGGTGAAGGCGGGCACACTCAGACCTCGTCTCCGTGAGTTTAGACCAGTGTGACATCGGGTGTGGGCGGACGGTGTGGCGCCGGGTGTAGGCGGGTACACTCACACCTCGTCTCGGCGAGGTTACATCGGTGTCGCCCCGAGTGTAGGCGGACGGTGTGGCCCCGGGTGTAGGCGGGTACACTTTCACTGGTGTGACCGGGGTGTAGGTGGACACACTTCGAGTGGTGTTACCCGGGTGTAGGTCCATGGTGTGACCCACGGTGTAGGAGGGGTGAGACGGAAGAGAGTGTGCACTTGGAAGACAGTGTTATGTTGAAGAGCGTTGGTGAGATGTGCCTTGCACCGAAGATCATACACTCTTAAGCCAAAAAACTCAATTGAGCAAACCCGGCACCATAGGTCGCATCTCAGACTCCATGGAGGAGAATGTGAAGAGCGATAAGGATTCCAATCCTTGTGGAATTTCTCCACCGATCAGAATCCGCGACGTCAACATCTCTGCTGATCATGATATGCGGATGCAATCGCCTCCATTTCCCCCTACCACAACAACATCATCTCATCACAAATTTGTGGGGCCTTCCCTTGTCCGAAATTCCTCGGCAGGTCACCTTGCAGGTATAACAATAAAGGGCTCAAAAACTCAAGTGATATCATCTCATAGTGGAGAGACAACAGAAAGCAACGAGGATGAAAGCGAGAAGAGGAAGGTGGAGATTACAAAGTCTACCGAGGTCGACACCGTGGAGTGAGGTGGAACAAAGAAATATAGTTTTTCTCCCACGCAAGGTACCACACGGAATGGAGGGGGTCGATGAATTAAAGTCTACTCTGGTGAGGTAGAGTTTATAGGCGTCACGTTTTAGGTGATCTCCTAAATGCTTGTCTCAACAACAAAGCGGTGTGAAAATCAACACATGCTGTCTACTCATAGGAAGAAAACAAGACGCATACGCCCGGAGTAGAGAATGAGCTAGGTGGGATGAACATGCCTCCTTCAATTAGAGTAGTCGTACTCTAGGCGACGTAGTTGAATTCAAACCTGATGAATCCCTACGGGGGACTACGTTTGGTGTGAATGACAATATATACATTGCCAAGAAGGCTTTCCATGGACTCAGTGATCCAAATTTCTGGAAGGAGGTATCAATCTTAGATGGATTATGCCATCCAAATATTGTATCCTTGCTTTGGTAAACAACGGATGAGCGCAAATGTTACATCATCATGGAGTTGATGGATGGAACTTTTATGCTCTGATCCATCAAAGGTTGGAAAATTGTGAATTTGGTGATCCTCCATTCTCCATTCCAGAGGCAGTCCATATCATACTGCAAGTGGTGGAAGGGAGGCTTTTCCTCCATGGAAATAGAATTGTGCATAGAGATCTGAAATTGAAGAACATTGTGGTGAGGCGTGTGAAATCAGCAAAAGTGGATGTTAAGTTTTTGCATGTCAAGGTGACAGATTTTCGATTGTCTAGAACGAAGGAGAGAAGCATGACAGCTTCCATCCAGACTTTAAACATGGGTACTACAAGATGGATGCCGCCAGAAATGATCAGAGTTGATAACGATGACGGTGAAGGAGTGATGTAGACAGTAAGGTGCAATTGAAGTATCCGTTCAAAAGCGACGTTTACAGCTTTGGAACGGTGTGTTATAAATTCTAACTCGGAACGTCCCCTTTTCAATGATTGGTCTCAAAGAAGTGAAGACGAAGGTACTCGGTGGTGTTCGTCCACAATTACGAGATGGATGTCCGGAGAGGTTGAAGGCCTTGATCGAGGCATGCTGGAGTTCAAAACCTAGCAGGCGCCCACGATTTGATGACATTTGTGCGGGATTGAGACATCTGAAATGTGAACTTTTTATGGAATGTAATGGTTTTTTCCCTGTATGAACATGGCTAGTGTCTACTTTGAGCAGTGGTAGCAGTCTTTAAATGTAAACCTAAACTAGATGCTTTTATTTGTTTTGTCTAACTGACTTTCCTTACCAGCTTCAAAAGTGACACTATGAGTGGTGGTTTAGTTGATATGCAGCTGCATGTTCCAAAGCTCCTCGTTGCTTCAGTTTGGATAAGGTGATAAGAATGACAAAGAATTTCAGCGAGGAAAATATGCTAAGCTGGGAAGCACACACTATGGTGCACAAAACCTACTTTTATGCCTTGTATCATGTTGTAGTACTCAGATGTTTGAAACTGGTGAAGTATGTTCAAAAATCGTGATTATGGGTTTCTTGCTTGTGGTAAATTGGAGTGATAAAGCTTTGGCATAGTTCAGGACTTCTTGGAATGAGGATTAGCGGATTTCAATTGAATTGTACAATTGCTTTTCTATTCAGCTGACTGTGCATTAGAAAACTGTGAATTTTTTTTGATCATTCTTAACCTGTTCGAATGTGAACATTTTGACGGCAGCTTGTGTTATGATGTTTTGGCTCGAGCAGGTATACAAGGGTGTAATGATTGATACTAGCGAGGAGGTTGCAGTGCAAAGGATATTTGAAAAGTATGTCCAAGATCTTGGCGAGTTCAATACTCAAGTGGAGTCCTTCTCAGGCCTTCACCATCACAATTTGGTGGGGTATGTTGGATTTTGTTATGCTAAACACAAGACAATACATGTGTTTGAGTACATGCCAAATGGTTCGCTGGATAAATGGCTTTCTGGTGAGGTTGAGCTGAAGATTTTTTGTGTAAACCTACTTATTGAATCAGGATATACTAGTGCTTGTTTGTTGACTCGGTACTTATTTGTTACTGCTTTGGGTATGGTGGGGAGGATTCGTTTTTGATAGGCGTTCTAATGATATATTGCGTGATTCTTGTAGAGGATGCTGGGAAAGCCAACAAGAACTGGCCTTTACAGAGAACATTTGCCTAGGAGTTGCTAATGGCATCCAGTACTTGCACTCTGTAGCTGTACCAAAAGTTATCCATCGAAACAGAAATGCAAGCAATATTTTGTTGGACCACACTCTAGAGCCAAAGATTACTCGTTTCCGATATGCTTTGCTGGTCTCAAAGGATGGAAGTGAAATGCAGCAACTACAACATTGCTTCGGCACTCAGTAAATTGTGTTTTAGCATCTAACCTTCCAACTGACTTTATGAATGAACACACAATGTCAGGATTTGGAGTCGTTGTTTCAACACTAGAAACATTTCAAGTTTGCTTCACGTCGATGCCATTCTCTTTTTTAGAATGTTGATTACAAAATTTGTCATGCTACCTGTTGCATGCACTTTAAATTTACGATCTTTGGCTGATGTATAAATGTGGAAATTTACATTTATACATTATTATTGTGTCTGGAAATGAAATTTTAACTTATGTGTCAAACCTTATTGTGATCCTGACTGAAGAAATTCATTCTTTTGTTGCAGGCTTTCTTGGAAGATTTGGATCAAAATGGCCAAAAAGTTGTATTGGTGGCCTTGCACTCTTTGCCTCCTGAAATTGCTATCCTTGTTGATCAGTTGCCACTTCAAATTGTTCTCAAATTTCTTAGTGAAATGTGGCCAATACACGTGAGAAATGCAGCCGCTGGACTTCTTGGCTTGATGGTAAATGATGAAGCAGTTTGTACCGACATCTTTATCAATAGAAATGAAGCATTGAGGGCTAAGCTGAATTTGCTATTCGAAATCCCTGATGGTCTCTTTGGTCTAAGGCTTATTTCTGGACTACTTAAAATGGTCAAGACCATAAGCCATCAGAAAAGAAACAAGTTCAAGGAGGTGTTGATTGATATGATAGTTCTGCTCTGCACAAGTAGGGAAACCTGCCACGTTACTACTCTTTACCTTTTTGGAAGTTATAGATCAGCTTTTATTTGACATTGAAAGAGAGGATTCCATGCAGACAACGACATATTTTTTTTATTTTTTTTTTGAAGCAAATGAACGGAACTTCATTGCAAGGGAAAGGAAAAACAAAACAACCCACATCGGACCAAGGTCCAGGGCTGAAGGGACGGACTTCTGGACTTAACAAGTAGTGACTCTATCAACTAATCAGAGCCAATTTGGAATGATGCCGTTAGGTGGAACAAGGTTCCATCTCACTTTGAGGTCAGACCTAGTAGCGAACAGTTCTCTTTCTAACCACACAGAGTCGAAAGCTGCTAAGTTACTGTGCACCATAGCATCGCTATTGCTCCTGTTAATGTTTTTGAGTGTTTTCTTCCACGCAACTCTGCCATAATCAAGAATAGCATCCCACACGGCTTGCCTGATTTGCTGAATGTGCCAGGGACTTCCATGGAAGACTTTGTTGTTCCTGCTTAACCAGATGATCCAGAGGCTAATTCCTCTTAGTAAGTTCCAGACAACGACATGTTTCCAGGATCTGGCATTTTTTCTGTCAATCGCAGAATCCAAAAAAAATATTTTCTGAGGAATTTTAAGACTAAGGTCGACTGACCTATAAGCGCCCCCCCCCCCCCCCCCCCCCCCTAAAAGCACCAGCCAAAATTGCTCCAGAAGCACCATCTGGTAGACATAATTCCATACTGCAGGGATCATGGGCATGATTGAGTTGAGTGAGGGCCAGTTTTAGATTGCATGGGGCGCCATTATGAGTTCCTGGTAAATCGGTTTGGGGTCAGCTTGATATTGCTAAAGCTACATGTGTGGGAGCAAAAATACCACATTTGCAGAGCACTTTTGTAAATTTTGCAGAGCGCTTTTGCAACATCGTGTGACCCATTCTAAATTTAAGGGCTCCTCGGTTTATCAATTCTCAAAGCTTCGCTTTATTGTTCAAGCAGGCACACTTTTGTAGAGGCTCAAGGTTATTTTTTCGATACTCACAGCAGTAGTTACTGGATTCATGATGTTTGCTATTGCTACGAATCATGGATCAAGAACAGTTTAAATCTTGCTTAGTACTTTGGAATTTTCTGTAAAATTCAGAAATGCGAATTACATGCTGCAAATTTTTGCAATCTTCGTGAATACCTATTTCGAATGTGCTCATATTTTTATTTCGAATTTGCTCATGCTAAAAATAGCTCATATCACTTAAGGTGGTGCATTTAAGACACTCAACCTTAGGATGTTCTCCAAGATCCTTGAAAAACAACTTCCATCTCTACCAATCCTCAGATGAAGGTATTAATATTTGTCATTTATTTTCTTCATGCACGAAGCAATAATAATAGCCGATGGCGATTTGTTTCTTTTAGCATCTCGTCAAGAAATTAGCATTGATTTGAGGGAGAAAGCTGCTCAATGTTTACTGGAGCTTATTAAAAATACCAAGAGTTGTCAGTATGTTCTAGAGGCGGGGTTTGTGACAACAGCAATGAGAAGCATTAATGCAAGGTTTGCTTCAGCTCCAAACATATATGTTCCAGGTAGCGACAATATAATCCAGTATGTATTGACAGGGAATAATTTAGGTGATCTCCTAAATGCTCACGAGTAGCACTCCTTAGCCGAGTGAATTGTATCCGCGTTATTGAGGACTGGAAGAGTCTTGGAAGCTTTTTCCACCGCAGTTGTTGCAGCCGTATAATCCATTTACATTTGTTTATTCTCCATTGCTATTCCATCTGTGGTTGCTATGTTACAGTTTAAATCTCTTTGGGCTTAAAATTCTTGCGCGGGCCGAAGGGAGGGCGAAGAGGGAAGACAGGGCGCATGCGGAAGAGGGGGTGCGGATGGAGGAGAGTGCACATCCGCATGAGGGGGCGTGGGCGGAAGAGCACAGACACGCGGACACGAGGGATGGCGCCGGCGGACAAGCGTACGCGGGCGGATGGTGGGGGTGCGGGCGGACGAGCGCGGACAGAGGAGTGCACGCGGGCGGATGAGGGGGCGCGGACACAAGGGAGGGCATCGGCGGAAGAGCCCTTGCTGCACTGGTGTAACGCCCAAGGTGCAACTTCCCGTTTTTAAAGAAGGTGTGACGTTGTTCACCTCAGCCCTTCGCTACGCTAGTGTGACCCTTGGTGTGACCCCTTTGCAAACAAGGTGTCATGGTGTCCCTGCGAGTCCTTTGATACACCGGTGTAACCCCCGTCGTCATGTCCTGTAACCTGTTTGCAGACGAGGTGTGATGGTGTTCCCCACAGCCCTTTGCTACACCGGTGTAACCCCGTGGTGTACCCATTTGCAAAGAGGTGTAACTGTGTCCCTCTTAGCCATTAGCTACACTGTGTTGTAACCCCCCTGGTGTGACCCCTTTGTTTTCGTATGTGTTTTGTTTAATTGTCATCACCTCTACATGTTTGTTTTCATTGATTTCATGCTGGGTGTTGTTTCACGCTACTTTCAGTTTTGAGAGTTTCGCGGCCATGCAAGCATTGTGCTATTGAAATCGATGTTTCAATGAAGACAAATAAGGATGCGTGGCGTTTGCTCCGAAGAGGACGCACTCACACCAAATATCACAAGGGTTACACCGGTGTGACTCCGGGTGTACGCAGATACACTCACACCTCCTACATGCGGGGTTGCACTGCTGTGACCTTAGGTATAGGCTGACACACTCACACCAAGTTATCGTCTAAGGATCACACTGGTGTGACCTCGGGTGTAGGCAGACAGTGTGACGTCAGGAGAAGGGGGACAATGTGGCGCTAGGTGTAGGCGGACACACGCACACCTCTTCTCCATGAGGATACACCAGTGTGACCCTCGGTGTAAGCGGACACACAGCTCACACCATATATAACGAAGGTGACACCAGTGTGACCTAGGTGTAGGCCGATACACTTACACCTCAGTTCTACCCCGGGTGTCGGCATATACACTCACACCTCATCTCCCTAGAGTTACACCCGTGTGACCCCGGGTGTACGTGGTTTAAGCTTACACCTCATCCCCTTGAGGTTACACCAGTGTGATATGGGTGTAGGCGGGCACACTCACACCTCATCTCGGTAAGGTAACACCGGTGTGACCCGGTGTAGGTGGACACACTTACACTGGTGTGACCCGGGTGTATGTGGAGTCACTTACACTAGTGTGACCCCCGGTGTAGGAGGGGTGAGACGGAAGGGAGTGTGGGCTTAGAAGACGGTGTTGTTGCTATTTGAAGGGCGCCGGTGTGAAGTACCTTACACCGAGGATCATATACTCTAAAGCCCAAAAATTCAAATGAGCAAACCCCACACCCAAAGTCGCATCTCAGACTCCAAATGAATTCGACCCTAAACCAAAACCCCAAGCAATTTAGCCTTCACGCCATGCAACGAAGACAGCACTGACGTTTTTCTTAACCTGCAATCGAATCTCAACCAGCTATCTCAGTAATTGATCAATAACAAAGTCATGCCGGAATGCACTGTCGACCTTGAAAAACTCTTGTAACAGCGCTGATTATGGTTTCAGATGCTTACGCTCTTCTCCATGTGATGACAGAAGTCAGTTCTCTAATACAGCAACTTTGTGTCGAAGATAATTGCAGCTGGTTTTTCCAAGCCAAGAGTACCCGAATGTCGATAGTTCTCAAGTGTGCAATGGATTGCTTGCCTTTCAATGGCAGAGACAACGTCGAATTGGTACCTTGAAGTGGATGTTGGCGATGACCTTGTTGTTTTATTTCTACCATTCAGCAAACTCTGTCACCGAGGAGTCTCTTTGAAACAGACTTACACCGCCCTATCCACCGCCCTTTAAGTTCAGTGTTACAAGGTGCACTCCTCAGTTCAGTGTCACGCCGCTTCATGGGTTGGATTTAGGAGCCGAGGCATATACGAATGGAAAGAGCATGAAAAACTAGAGAGAATGAAGCCAAAAACATGCAATCCCAAGAAGAATTCACGGAGATACCCTACACCAAAGGTTGCTCTTCCACGGGCTAAAACCAGATTTCAGTGTTACAAGGTGCACTTGTCGGATTTCAGTGTATTGCCGCTTCATGCCAAGGAGTTAGGAGCGGAGCCATATGCCGATGGAAAGAGCATGGAAAACCACACACAATAAAGCCAAAAAACATGGAAAACCCTCAACCCTAGCCCACAATATGTGTCACCGAAGTTTAGTGTCACGAGGGGCACCGAAAACCCAACTTTTGCATGGGAAGGAATCAGGGGCCGTGCCTTGTACTGATGGAAAGAGCATGAAAAATCAGAGCAAATGAGTGTAAAAAACATCGAAATTGGATAAGAACTCAAGGAGATATGGGTCGTCGAAATCTGCTCTTCCAAGGCAGATCTTTCTGAGGTCCCCACGTCATCATCCTCTGGAGTGTTTGGTTCCTGTTCCAGACAATCTAAAGTTTCGTTATTTGTTCCATTGACATCTCGTTGCGGAGGGGCTTCCAGACGAAATCTAATCCTTATTATATAGTTGGTATCAGTCTGTCAACAAACACAAATATACACATTATATGCTTACTTCTTATCGTCAATATCATTAGCTATGCGCCGTACAATATGGAGAAGATGAAAAATTAATGCATATACAACAATAATACATAAAACAACTTTCAAAGGTTTCTTGCAATCAAATGAAAAGCAAAAAGGAGTCAACTTACCAACAGATAACAATTCTTGCTGCAAGGTGAGGGCATTACTTCTTTGTACCAGTCCATCGTTGTTGCCTGTCACTCTATAGCACACCAATAATTCAATTTTGTGCCAGTTACTACGAACTTGGATTGCTCAGTGATATAAACAACAGTGTGTGGCGCCGAGTCTTACAAAGTCTTCGAGCCTGAAATGTAATCTATGGTAAATTCTTCGATACCGAGGCAATTATCATGGTTGCAATAAATGATGACATTAGGAGAAAAATGAGCTCAAAATAAGGCCGTGTAAGCCTGCCCTTTCTAGGTGAACTCCTTACTTTGGGCACCTCTGCCGCTGGCAGCGGATGCCAGAGTTGCTGCCCGCACAGAACTGCGTGGCGCACTCACAACAAAGGTCCTCGGAATATTAGGTGAGACATGAATGCCTCAGCTCGGGCTTTGGTCCCAAGTGGGCAGGTTGTGTCAGTCCGACACTGTAGATGTGCCCTCCACACGCCTCCCTCGGAGGTCATTGGTTCGAGCCCCCGTGGCGGTTGCTGGCAGCAAGGTGGCACCTCACATGCCATGTCAAAAAGTACGTGGGCAGCGCCCGTTTTTTTCTCTCACGTGCCGCTTACACGGCCTTTTTGTGACCTGATTTTTCTCCTAATGAAGATTCTATAAAAAGAACATAGCAAAACTTTAACATACGACTGACAGGGTGAACTATAGCCTGAGAGCAGCCATGTAACCGGGAGTCAAAAACCTCCACTAATGCAAATTTCACGAGTTTAACGCAGCGCTAGCATCATAATTTAGCTGAATTTGAAAGAGAAAATTCTTAATCAATGACTTCAACAGAATAGGACAAGGTTAAGTTCGTACCAAACAGCGCCTGGAGAACAGATTGTCAAAAGAATCCATAGCAGTGAGGAGATCTTTAGGCTCACTCTTGTCATCATCTAAGGAGTTTTGCAAAGCACATGTATTATCAGATACAATGACAGCTTGAACTGCATTTTCTGTGCTCACGGTATCCTCCCCAGAATTGAATAATACAAGCTCTTTTGGAGTTCCTTCATTGAACTTGTTCCTCTCACTTACAGAGCCTTGTTCAAGCTCTGCAACGGTTCTCTTGCCCTGTGACGAGAATTCCCCACCTGTGGAAGTCCATTCAGAAGTTTCTAGCAGAGACTCCCTCCGCCTATTCTGGACAGAATCTTTGAGGAGGATGCCATACCTTGAGATCTTGCCAGGATAAGCGAACAGATTCTAAGAGGCTTATGCAGTCAGCACGGACAAGGAACCTTGACCGCCAAAGAGAAGTACGTTTTTTCAGAACTTTTGTGTCCGTTGCACTGGTTTTCTTGCTAGGCTCTAGGTCAATAAGCAAGCAGACTGCACATTGATGTCCTAAACCGTCCGTTAGTTGCTGCACATTATCCGCAATTCGGGACAGCTTCTAGTAGGCACCTTGTGAATCATCTCTTGGCTGGAGCAGACCGTTTTTCTAACTGCAGCTGCAATTGCCTGCAGAGCCAAGAGAAACCTAAAACGCATTACCAACCAAAACTTAAGGCAATGTACAGAGAGCTCTAGAGCGAAGCAAGTGTCATAGACTTGGATTGCTACGTTCCGCAGCTTCCCAACTGCGTAACATGAATTTATAGTCAGATTTCATTCCTTAGCCTCGGAGTTTTCGTTACACTTATTCAGCTCGTTGTGGCCCTGGGGTTGTCCAAGGTGAATGCTCCCATGGTTAGTTCGACAAGTATTTACGTGAAACCGGTACATGAAACTCTGTTTCCGAGACATGCTTTTGGTCGCACGGATGTCCAGATGTCTTGTCCATGGTTTCATAGAAGGCCCAAATGCGACATCTGCAGATCATAGTTATTGACTACTCCGGGCTTCAATCTCGCAAATTCTCATCTGACTCGTTGCTATGTGTTGACAGGATTCAAGTGGAGCTTTGTGTAGCGCTTTCGGACGAGATGGCTGCGAACGCAGTATTTGTGGAGAGTCTTACGGAGCGAGCTTTTCAGACCATATCGACCTCCAATTTTGCAAGCTGCTTGCTGCAAATTCAGGTTCCTCCACCTCCTATTAGAGACCATTGGATCTGCCTTAAAATCCAGGAAGTGTGCTATTCATTTGGTGCCTTAGTCGAGAGGGGAGAAGTCACACTTGGTACAATTGATAGTGTCTGGCACACGCACGACAAATGTGGGTCGATCTTGAAGTCTTTGGGATACAAAACAGCTTCTGTTGCACTTGAAAACGCATTCAAATAGCTTATCCTGTACAAGAATAGGTTACAAGCTTGTGACATACTCGTCACTTCGAGTGGGTACCTGAGTGGAAAAGGGTATCCCATTCAAGGAATCCCTAACTGGTCGACCGAGCTAACCGCGAGGAAAGAGAAATGGAAATCGACACCGTTGCTTATGTTGACAGACTCACACTGGCCTGAGGAAGCTCATCCTACACTTTTGAGGAACTTAGAATCGCTTCTACTCTTACACAAATCCGAGATTTTTAGATGAATTTTTTTGGAGTCGTGTCGGGTGCTCTTTGATAGACTGACAGCAGAAGGCAAACTGCTCCCATCCCTTGTAGACATCGATGGAGACTCATCGACGCCTGATGCAACTTTTGCAATGGTAGCTGGAGGGCTTGTACCCAGATTGATTGAAACATACAGAGTGGAAATGGAGCCATACTGCGGAAAGAAGAATTTGGAAAAGATGAACATGAACAAGCTGTATTCTTTGTGGGTGACTGTGGAGGCGCGGCAGATTGAGGAAGAATTTGACCTAGCAAGATGAGAGTTGAACCTAAAGAGTGACTCAAAGACCTCGGTGTTTGGGTTCTTTTGAGGAGAAGAAGTAGATCTGGTTGAGTTGATTCAAGCTTGGAAAGCCATCAAAGCGAAAGGGAAACTGGTAGAGGCGTTACCCAAAGTAGCACAATTGTTCCAGTTTGATGAATCATGTGAGGGATATCTCGAGAAGATGACGTATCTGATGAGGGAATATGACGAGAATTGCACTTTGAAGGAATTTAGTGACGTTCATAAAAAGGAAGGAAAGGTGCTCCTTGCCAAGATCTCGGTGAATGAAGAGATTGCTCTGATTCAGCTTGCAAAGTCGGAGTCGCTGATCACTTTCCTCAAAGATAAATTGGAGAGGATTTCAGAAACTTGATCGATGCTGTTGAGGAAGGATTAGACAATGATTTTGTGCAGCAGTCCATTCTTTCGGATTTGATCGACCTCCATCGTATGTAATCACATAATGCAACACATATACAATGAATGTCCTTGTTCAGTATATGATTGATTGGTGGTTTGGTCCTTTTTAACGATTTGGGTACCATGTAAATCATGTTGGTGATAATGCCTGATGAACACATAAATGCTTTGCAAAATCTAACAGAAATAAAGGTACTCATGAGTATGCAATTGGGTGATGTTTCAGGAATATTTCGCCCTGTTCTG
Organism: Ceratodon purpureus; assembly: GCA_014871385.1. Taxonomy (NCBI): domain Eukaryota; kingdom Viridiplantae; phylum Streptophyta; class Bryopsida; order Pseudoditrichales; family Ditrichaceae; genus Ceratodon; species Ceratodon purpureus. The sequence goes on along the minus strand of CM026433.1, from coordinate 16,368,138 downwards.
AAGTCTAGAAGCTCAACTTTTGAGGGACGGCGGAAAGTGATGATCAAGGAACTGAGAGCTTCCAGTGCAAGTGAGTCTGCATCCGCAAGCACACTAGCTGCAAAGCTCAACGTGTGCAATGAGAATGTAGCTCAAATCACGCGGTTCCTTTCCAGTGTGGCGAACCGTGGGCTGAAAATGAAAGACCACATGAAGAGAATACTAAAAGGCGGAAAGTATCACTTCTACGTCACGGATACCGTTTGTAGCCTCAGGCTCACTTGTGGGGATACAGGAATTCGGTATGGTCCTTCAATATTCGAAACCGAGGTCGTTATAAGAGAGGAGATGTGTGTTTATAATCTTCCAGAGTTGCAAGATTTACGAAGTCGAGCTTGTTTAGTTCTAATCACGCATAAAGCACAAGCCAAGCGCTTTGGCACGGAACAAATTACAGGTCCGAAACTGTCCCTTCAAGTATGACTTGCTAAAATTTTTACCCGCTTAGTCGCTTGAATATGAAATGGTTCTGATGGAAAATGATGAGAGAAATTATTGAAATCCAAATGGCAGTTTGCAAATCTGCAAGCAATCTGCCAGTCTTTGAAGCCCTCTTTCACCATACATTACTAACTATCTACACATGTGATACCTGTTTGACAAATGTGGATTTTGGAGACATTCTCGTGCTATGCAGAGATGGGCTAGACATGGTTTTCAATGATTCAGTGTCATTAGAGAAATTTGCGTTGAATTCTAAACAAGTCGGACCATGAGCTTTGAATTGCAGATCCCTTTGATGCCGAGACCGAGAAGGACACGGGGCTCTTCATCGAACAAGTGGACATTGTTGAAGGACTCGTTGCTTCAATCTCAGAGCTTTGTTCTTCAGGGCATTTCCAATATGCGCAATTTGACCAGGCAGTGTCCGGACTGCAAGAGTTGCAGGCGCTTGTTCGCAACGTCGACAGAGAACTCAAAGAGTGGTATGCAACTGTGAAGGAGGTCCGCAGTGCACTCATTATTGTCTCAACTATTTCCGTTCTATTGAATTGCGACTGATTCTTCAGGTCCTCAACGATCAGTGTTACGGTCAGAAGACAACAAGGAAGAGGGTATGTGTGTCGAGCTTCTACAGTGGGCTGGCATTAAGAATCCGACAGCGGCGCTGGAGAATGCCAGAAGGAATTTTGTCCTCCTCTGAAAAGATGAGCCGTCCTCCTTGACTGAAAATCAAATGTTGATTGCCGAATCTCTTGATCCACTCTTAGAAACTCAAATGGGCTCGGCCTCATTTTGTAGATTAATCAAGTTGAGGTCTATCAAGGGAAGCAATTGAAGGAAACATAACACATCCCTTGTCTTGGCTCTTGTTGAAGAGTCCCAGATGGAACATGAAGCTGTGGTGATTTTGTTTCACAAAAAGGGACTCAGCTTGAAGGACGTCCCAAGGAATGTGCTATTGTGCAGCTCATCGACTACTAGGGAAGAGATTCAGCTCCTCCTAAACCGCTGCTTCCAGAGAACTAAGCAAGAAGTGGGACTCTTTTGCATTGCATACATTGAAAAATTTAGGGTGGAGTGTTAGACTCAGTTTTTGGCTGATCTCCAAGAAAAGGTTCATGAATGGGAAGAAAGTAATCAGCGGGTTTCGAAGTACAGCGAAGATTGTGAACCGCTTGCTTTGGTATGTTGCTCGAAGAGCGAGGCCCTACTTGCAGTTTCTCATCACTTGAATGTCCGGGTCTGGCACATGGGGACTTTGAATTTGGCCGAGGTTTGCAAGCAGCTCTCTGCTGAGTGCTCAAACATGCGGGTGATTACCTCAGAGTTTCCCGGTCTCGGAAAGACAAGAAAGGTTCATAATATGACAAAGGTATGTAATGTGCTTCTTCCTAGTCCGTAATTTCTAAACCTGGTTGATTCCGCTTCCTAAAATATAAAATTCTTGAATTTGTGCACTGAAATGGAAATACATGTTTAGTTTCAATCATTTGTGTGGAGTATCATCTTCATTAAACGGTAATGCAAAATTTCCTTATTTATTTTGGTATCCTGGAGATGTCAAAATTCTTCCTGGCAAACATTTTGTCGACGTCTTACTGTTAGAGGTCATCCATTGAATAAAATGGGAATCATGCTCGTCCTACCCATGTCATGAGAGACTGGGCTTGAATATAGTTGGTGAACAATTTCTGGCGAGGGCATAACATTCGTTGAGAATTGTAAAATTTGTATCAGATCACCATATTCCAGTTTCAGAGCTGGACAATAAACTTACTGTTGATGATGTTGCCATGTGTAGGACGTGCTGCGAACACTTTGTGTGAGTGGGAGCACATCTCGAAACTATCTGGTTTCACAACTAAAGAAACTGAATCTCCACTCAGAGAGCATTCTGCACCTGGATATCTCGAGCGTGGTTAACCCGGAAACATTCAATGTGTTGTTGTTTGAGCTTCTTGTTCTCGGGTGTCTTAAGTCAGATATTGCAGGGGTCTTTCACTTGAACACAAGTAACATCCACATCGAAATCGGAAATACGTACGCTCGGCAATGAGCTCGCTCAAAGCCTCCCTGTTTGTGACTGGTTCCAAAGAGAGCATCTAAGTTGGAATTTGGAGTCTCTTGAAGTTGACAACAACCCAAGTTGCGACATGCAGGTGGTATGTATCTATTTGCATGCTATGGAGCTGAGGCAGCTTGAGAGTAAAGACTTGATATTCAACGGAGCTGCCAAGAACGTGGAAGCAATCCCGGTGGACAAATGCCGAGGTCTACTCCGACGGCACTTCATTGATTATATGAAGGAAGGGAATACAATGTCCTTCTCCATCCTCGAAATGTTCGTGAAATTTTTGGCTTGCCAGCTGCGGAGCCTCACAGAGAGCATTTACTTCAAGTTTGAGATGTTGCAGTTCATGCAGGCAATGGCCAACATCCGTTCTTGTCTCGTGATCTCCCTTCTAGAAATTTCTAGAGATTTCTCTCTCCGATCCGTGAAACCTTGGCTCCATGAGCAGCAACTGTCGAGGGGTAAGGTTACGGATCTAACAATGGAATCAAGGTTCAAGGGCATGCTGCGGTGGTCGGACAGTAACCATTCAATGATTTTTTTCCAGAGTGAAGGGCCCATCTCATTTCTCTACAGAAACGCGAATCTTCTACCAGAATCCATAACTCAGCTCGTTAGCAGCCAGAGACTGAGAACAGATCCAAAAAAGATGCCAGATTATGCAGCAATGTCTTTGCATGAGTTATGGTCAAATCTGTGGCCGATCTTGCAAAGAAGTGCACCATCCTTTGAACCATCTTATGTCCTCACAGCGGACAATTTCTTGAAAATGGCATTAATAGCCCTTCGGGTGGCAGCACAAGTCCCTGTTCTCATAATGGGAGAAACTGGTTGTGGAAAAACAAGCCTTCTCAGGATTCTGGCCAGGTACTGTGGCGTCGAATTCTTTAGTCTGACGCTTCATGCAGGAACCACACATGAGGACATACGCTCCTTCATCACTGCAGCAAATTATGAAGCGATGAATAGAAACAAGAAGGTTAGTTGGTGAATCAGAATGTCATTTTAGTCTCGTGTCTACAGTTTTAAATACTGAAATAAGAGTTTGTTCAAGAGTAAAATGAAGATCTATGTCAGGGACTTCTTCCTGTCCTACACTGCAAGATCTGCCAAATGTGATTCAGACATCGAAACACTAGTTTCTGTTGAGTGAAGACATATTCCCTAAGTAAACCGTTAGAGGTTCTAGCACTTAGCCTCAGATTCGTCTGCATAACACAGATTGAATTTGGATTATCATTTCTTTAACTCCGAATTGAATTCATTTTAATTGTTTGTGGTGTTACAGATGTGGGCGTTTCTTGATGAGATCAACGCATGCGACCACCTTGGTTTCCTGAACGGAGTCATATGCCACCACTTAATGGACGGAGTTCCTCTAGATAGTTATTTGGTGGTGCTGGCAGCTTGTAATCCGTATCGATTACACGACATTGAGAATTCTCGAACGGGTTTCTCTCCTCGTGAGCTTATGAACCCAGGTGACGTCCAATGTTACAATCTCACATATCGGGTGCACCCATTGCCAGAGGCGATGTTGGATTACGTTTGGGACTTTGGCCTACTTTCACAACATGATGAACAAACATATATCGAAGCAATGGTTAAAGATAGAGTTAAATCGCAGGTGCAGCTCTTCGCAGACCTTTTAGTTTAGTCACAGGCCTTCGCACGAGAATGCCATGGGGAGGCTAGCGTAAGCCTACGGGATGCAAGCCGTTGTATCTCTCTCTATGAATTTTTCGACCGTGATCTTTAAAAACGACCTCTGCACAAAGGATACTTTAGCAAAATTCGAGTTCGTGCAACGCTCTTGGCATTTTCACATTGCTATCATTCCCGTCTTGCAACCGAAGAGCAGCGACGGAATTACCGACATATTTTGCAACTGTCTGGAAGGCTTACGAACCAACATCTTATGTCAGGTACATTGAAGTTGCATTGTATATTCCATTTTTGGTTTAAAATCTCTGAATTTCTTAACAATATTGTCCAATTCAGAAGTACTATCTCATTGAGCATAAGTAGGTTGGTTGTTGGTTCAACGAAATGGGACACTGCAAATTATGCTCTGATGCTTTTACTTATTGACAATGACTAGGGACTTTAACGAGAACATGTTTGCGGAGCTTTTGAGAGCAGAGCAACTGGACCTTTTGAATCGCATGGATGTACCAATTGGGATTGCCAGGAACAAGGCCATTTTAGAGAAAGTGTTTGTAACACTAGTCTGCATGTTGAACCACATTCCAGTATTTGTAATTGGAAAGCCCGGCTCCGGAAAGACGCTTGCTCTTCAACTGGTTTACGGGTTTGTTTCTTCCCCGTTTACCTGTGTGTACTTGAATCAGATTCTCAGGATTTGTACCTATGAAGTAAGTTCTTACCAGTCCTGTTTTTATAGCTCCTGGCATTGTTTTTTTAATTCTGAAAGGGTTCCTCTGAGATTTCCATGTCTGCTTGCTTACTTATAAGTTGCTGGCTGGTGACAGAAATTTGAGAGGCACGGAATCTAGAGACAATTATTTTCAAAAATCACCCCCGATGTATAGATTCTCATATCAAGGCTCGGAGAGTTCCACATCTGAGGGTATCATAAAGGTGCATACTTCTTTTCCATTCTTCTCATTTTGATGATACATGCGTGTCTTGCCGAGTGGTTGATGTTCTCTTTTTTTAATACTCGTAATCCAATCTCAAATAGGTACAGTTTAAATAGTCTCAGGTAAACACTTTGAGCACTGAAATATTCTATCGTATGAATTCTTTTTAATTAATCCGATCCCATAAGTGTTTGCACCACTTGTCAGGTTCAACGCTGTGAATTCCACAGTCTATACATGTTTGTCCAATAATTAATCGTAAGCTGAAACTAAAACCTTAATTACGACCCATTTCGCGCCTGCAGGTGTTTGAGAAAGCCCAGCGATGCAAAAAGGACAACGACAGTCGAGATGTTCTGGTGGTGGTAGTACTTGATGAAGTTGGTCTTGCAGAAGTATCAAGCCACAATCCTCTGAAGGTACCAAGAAGCAAAATTCTAATAACAGTATCACATTTATAGAGGATTAATCAAGCTGGAAAATAAATGTGCTGCATTCCTCATGATCACATAAACCATTAACATTGTAAATTGTGTAGGTCCTGCATGCTCTTCTGGAGCCAGAGGAGCCTCAACAAGTGGCGGTTGTAGGAATCAGCAACTGGTCGCTTGATGCTGCCAAAATGAACCGTGCCATTCATCTTTCACAACCTGACCCTTCTGAACAGGATTTATATGATACCACCATTGCCATTCTAGAAAGCTACGACACCTCAAAAAGTGAAACACTCCATCAGACTTTGCTGAAGGAGTTAAAAGGGCTGGCGAAATCATACTATACTTATCACGCTTGTCAAACGAAACCCAACTTCCATGGCCTCCGCGACTTCTATTCACTTATAAAGTCCCTACAGGTTAAAAATACCACCGTCTCCTGGCAACTGGATGGGCTTGTAACAGCAATTTGGAGAAATTTCGGAGGCTCACTTGATGATATACAGAGACTCACAAATCTTGAAGGAGAATCTGGGGCTTGAGGAGCTTCTGCAACAGCCACCGTCGGTGATGGACCTTGTCCGCGAGAATTTACACGACAAGGATGCGAGGCATTTGATGCTCATCACCACTGTAAGTCATTCTTAAACAAAAAACCGCTGAAAATTGGACTACATAGTCGTACTATTGTAATGAAATACTTACTTATAGCTGATGGTGTTTTCAGGGAGACTCTGCGATTGCAATTCTGGAGAAGTTTCAGAAGAATGTGATCACAATCCACGGGAGCAAATTCAAAGATGACTGCAGTGATGACTACTCATATCTCTTGCTGAGCATAATAATTTTGCACATGGAAGCTGGAAGGTACGTTTTGTTCGTCGTATTTCTTTCATGGGAAATGAGGAAACGAAGATTAGTTTCCTAATTTCCCATTTCCCATTCCACATCTACTAGATGAAGGAATACTTGCACATTCATACAGTGTGAGGAGTTCCAATCCTGCTCCTAAGTTGGCATGCTTTTGTTGCAGATGTATACTTCTCAGGGGAGTTGAGCGGCTCTGGTCGTCACTCTATGACATGCTCAACCAGCACTACACAACCGTGGCAGAGAGGCGGAATTGCCGAATAGCCATCGGAGCGTATAGCAATCCGATGTGCTACGTTCACGACAACTTTTGCTGCATTGTGGTGGTGGACTCTAGCCAAGTATCACGTTTGGACCCACCATTTCTGAACCGCTTCGAGAAGCAAGTACTCGCATACAAAAACATACTGACACGGAATCAGAAGGAAGCTGAACAGACCTTAAAACCATGGTGTGAGCAATTGGCGGGCCTTTCAACGAACTCGAACCAATGTTCGGATAATGCCTTCAAATTAGATGATCTGTTTGCTGGTTTCCATGAGGACACGCTTCCATCACTTGTGTTGCACCATCAGACTGGTCGCTCGGAGGAGATAAGCAGCACAGATTCCTCTGAATTTGCATTGCTTCTTGACAGGTATACCATCTTCATTGCTCTTTAACTTATGTGTATTATATATCTTCTCTTTGTCCTCAGAATCATCATGTGACGTCTAATTTGCTTATTCTGATCTGAAGAACAAGTAACGAATCATCCACTGATATGTTTAACTTTACAGGATTTTGGAAACCATTTCAGAATTCTCTAGCTGTGACATTTCCAGTGAATGTTTCTTGCACGTTACAGTGATTTAAACAATTGTATTAGATATGTCATTGAAGCTCACTGGCAGCATGTTGTTGTCTTTTGGGTTTTTAATTCTGAAGTGTGTTGTATGCAACTTTAGGTGCAAAGAAGACTTGTTGCGAACGGCACACGTCGATGCAATGGTGCGTGCTTCTTTGTCAGCACGGTGCAAAGATAACGTTCCTGACTTGGAGAAATGGACTAGCCTTTTCTTTGGTGAATGGCAAGATCAACAGGGCCTTAAAGAGTTCCTTGAAACAGCGGTAAGTGCTTCATCTTCTAGACGCTGATACTTTTATGATTTAAGGCTTCAAGTTGGTTTTTTAACATTCGAACTTCTTGCACTGCCTTGATTTTGAAGTTGGATAGTAATGCACCTTTGGATCATCTTGAATTCAAGTATTACGTACTTCATCTATCAACGATACCCTTTTGAGAGAGCTAAAAATTCACTCAGTTAATATGACCAAGGTATCAACTCAATGATTCCTGCAGATACAGGATGAAAGCTTGCGGGAAAACGGAAGAGGCTTGAGAGTGGTTATTACCACACACACCATAATCCACATGCCGATAAGGAAGTTTCTAATCGAAACAGATGTAAGACTTCGACATCAATGTCTGTCTCAAGAGTCATGTATCAGTCATTTGTTATATTTCCTCTTTATGAACAAAGTCTCAGGACTACTCAACATTGTTTTATAACCTAGTCTCTCAACAATCTCTCTTACTGTCGGTTATAATCTGTGCACCCGTAACATTGCATCATCCTTAAATGGGTTATGGTGGAAGAATGTCAGTTATGATTAAATATGGACCCTGGCATTTTTCACCAGTCAAAAGATCTCCTCGATTATACTTCTGTTATCACTGTTTTCTGATCAGGCGCAAATCGAAAAGCTTGGAGAGTTTTCATCAGAGAGGCAACTTCAGACACAGATTCAGATCTTTTTGACTCGACAATCCAACTTGCTAATCATACAAGCTGATGCTGTGATGGACAAAGAGCATATCCAGCATGCAAAATTCCTGGTAGAGAAGAACTGTGCAGAGTTTCAGGCTCAGGTGTCCACACCTGCTCAAATGAAGAACATTATCTTGATCATCCACACTCACCGTGAGAAGGAAAGCCTAACAGGATTCACTTTTCTGAGCGGATGGCAGCAAATAACCCTTGATCAGCTTCAAAAAGAAGAAACCGACCTCAGGTAAAAAAATCTCTCTATTTCGATCTCTCGTATGTGCATTTTGTGACTTGTTTAGATTGCTATATACACAAGAAGTAGTTTGGAATCTGAAATTCTCTGAAATTCTCTGATGGTACATGATACGAGTTGCAAACAAATGCTAAGAATCTGTTCCGCAGCAATGATGTGGGGCCGTGCTTCTTCGTGCAGAGTGTTTTTGGACCACAGTGTTGCCGACTTGGTAAAATCCGAGACAATACCTCTCAAGGAGATTATGGTCAAGGTGTTCACATGGAGCTTCTTATGCATCAAGTATCCGAAATCACTGAACTCCGCAGCCTACTGCCAGGACATCGTCCAGAAAATATGTGAAGACAAAGAGCTTTGGGGCTGCTTCAAGAGCCGAGCGCTCGAGTGGCTCGTTGAATACGCCGATCCGTTGTGGCAAGCATCAGTGGCGTCGGATCGGAGACTGTTATCCCTGTCCTCCAGCCTTCAAGATGCGTTCCTACAACATATCGAAGAGGAGCTTCGGGACCCGATTGCAAGACTAGTGTATTTACTGGAGAAGTCCTCCGATCTCGGAAGCTACTTCACAATGGACGCAAAGAAAAAGGAAATCTGGCGCGCCACCTTCTTAAATGCAGAGTTGGTCAACATTGACAGTGTTTCGGTCCCAAGGCACCCTGAAGGCTACCAAGTCGAGTGCCCATTAAATCTTTCCCTGTCCTTCGTTTCAACATATGCACGACATGTTGATAGAGGATTTCGAGATCTGTACTTGACCCAGTTGTCGGAAACCTCAAGCATCGAAGGAAAACCTTCTTCTTCTTCTACAGTTTGGGGCACTATGGAGCCCATGAAAGATGATCCCTCGGATTCAACTAAAGAATTACCGAACAGAAGTGGGATTGCGAAGATGGGCAACCAAACTGCATCAGTAACACCCGCTAGCATAAAGGTTGGGCATGACATCATCGCCACAATGCGAGACCAACTTCCGGAATTCGCTGTTTGCATCGACACAAACCCTGAGCTCTATGTGCGAGACTTTGCCAAGATTTATGCACCATACAAGTGCGACAGTCGGAGTGACATGGAGTCGCAAGCTTATGTGTGGGTCGTGAGAGGGAACCTCGGCGTCGGAAACACAACTCCTCCTAATCTACATATTCTCTTGTGGGAGCATGGGGAGAAGCTCAAGGCTCAAGCGCTACTGGTGGCATCATGTTTGTCGGAGACTGTTGTTGCAGAGCAGTTGGCAGAGCTCAAGAGCAGACCCATGTTGTCGAACGAGTTTGATGAGTACCTGCTGGCTCAGTGTTACGCTGCGGTTTTGCCTCAAAGTGAGATGATAAGAGAAGACTTTCTGCAAGGTGTTGAGATGGATCAGTGGGTTCGGAACCTCGAGTTGCTGATTGATTTGGCTTCACCTCTTGAGGCATTTGGAGGATCAACACGCTGGGCGACCGTGACGAGCTTGGAAGTCTTCAGAGAGCTGGCGTACTTCATGGTGCTACCACCATACTCATTGGAAGCGGAAACCTTGCACGGTGTTGTCAAATGGTTGGGTTATCAAGGCACGAATTTTAGCCCTGGTCAATTACTGGGAGCAGTCCTGAGCCTGATCCCTCACCTGGGAGAGTTGAAAGATTCTCTCCGAGGGCACTGGTCACGGTTTCTAGCCTCTTTTTTCAGGAAAGTTTTGAAGGGAAGGACGACGATGTCTGATGTGAACACCATCGCCGCGTTCATTTTTAAGCTTCAAGATGTCTCATGTGTGTTGAAGAACACTATTCTTCTCCTCCTTGACGCCAGCCTTGCCCATACACTGGCCTATTTTGTGGATGCGCAGTGTCCGAAGTACATGCAGTTTTTGCTGAACGGTAAATACAAGGACCGTGGCTTAAGAGTAGGCGAAGTTTCATTCGACGGTGATGGTCATGTTGCATTCGTTCTTCTCTCCGACATCGTCTATGAGTCCATTAACCCCTCCGCTGTCGAAGCCATGCTGCGGGAGGACCTGGCCGGACGAGAGTGGAGCTCGAAGGATTTTGACATGTGCCTGAACACAGCTCTGGAGCTCATGGATGAGGATGGGCCATTGACTGTTCAAGTGGTGGCTGCATTTGCGTTTCTTCGAGCAATACTCGACGCTGTGGCATCCGAGCTTGTATCCATATTAACTTCAAGCGCGCCATCTACGACATATTCTTCTCGGATGGTCTCAAAATTGACAAATCATTTCAGAGAATCCTCATCGCCCATGAGGTTTAGAGCATTGAAACTGTACCTCTTGAAAGTGCTCCACATGAAGAGGGGACTTTCCTTGGTCGAAATCAGTAATATAGCCACAAGATGTGGGCAGATCGGGGAGCTGAGGGATTACACCACAGTACTTCAATGGGAAATGATGCATGAAGTTACCAACCCACTTGGGTTTGATCCCTTCTGGTCATCTTCACCTGTGTTCGAGAAAGCCGGGGAAGCAGTTTACTATCTGGCATCTGGAAATGAGAACAGGGGTGGGAGGTTCATCGAACGACCGACTGACCAGAAGCAAATCACCGCTGCCATTGCATCGAAGTTGTATCTCCATGCGGCGTCCCGGCCACTTGCGCCAGGAGAGAGGACTGCTTCGAACTGGTTACTCAAGCCAAAAAGCTTGCAAAAGTGGGACTCGAGATGGAGAGAAGCGGTCTATTTCTTTTCACAAAATGAACGGGTAACACAATGGAGCAGTTTCAGGCTCGGTCCGGGAATGTCAACACAAGATTTATGGTTCAGAACTCTTGCTGCGCACATCCTTCTTGTTGTGACAGGGCTACCACGAACATCGCCATTGCAGGTAAACTTCCGTGCTTCCTGAGCTAATAAAAATTGTGATTCCAGACATCACTATTGTCTATATGTAAACATAAAGTAATCCAGAAGAAAACTTGATTAAGATATTAGTAATGAATGTTGAATAATGAGCTTGCTATGCATGCAGGGGTACACAACGCTTGACAGAGACCATGTTGAAGCAGCATATGTTTTGGCAGCTCCCAACAGCTCTCTAGCTGCATTTAGAACAATCATAGGTAAAGGTAAGGAGTTGGGAGAGTACCAATGCCAATGTGGGACTCCTTATTTCGTTGGGGAATGCATGCGGCCTATGGAGACCATCAGTTGCTCTAGTTGTGACAGGCTCATTGGAGGCACGAAACACATCCCCGTCACTGGAACTGTTAAACTCGAACCCCAGCAGATTCAGAATGGTAAGCTTTTGTCTCTGCCTTTCATATCTTGCCTTCCTTTTCTTCAAACTACAAAACATGTTAGCAAAATCATGTGTTGTGGATTCATGGTCGGATCCTTACACCAACTGGGTTCATTTGAAATTTATTCTGAAGCTTTTGCCACATGTAGACATGCACTTCAAGATGCTAACCAAGAAAAAAAATTCTCTTTTTCAGGTTATATCATTGACAACGTTTCACGATCGGATACATTTTATTCTGTTCGGAACCTGGATCACAAATGCTACAGAGCTCTCCGTCTGGTGCTGCACTTTTGCTTGTGCATTGGAGTATGTCGAGCCTCTTCAACAGAGTCTTCGCGAAAGTCGCTGGGCCTACCGGCACAGAATCCTCGCCCACTGGAAGAGCTAAGGAATTTGATTGAGGAAGATCTTGCCAAGCTTGACCTCCTCCTGGCATGTAATCGAGAAACCACTGTGAAGTATGTGCACTTGGTGGTTTCTTTCCTAAGTGGGATGCAGAATAATGTTGCGTTGAGTACCCCGGCTGCTCGGGAGAGGTGGGAAGCAGAGTTTCAAAGGATCTTTGAGAATGGTATCTTCAACTCTGGTGCTCGCAAGGCGGCAGCAGCATATTTGGAGAGGCAGAAAGGGAATGACAGGTATTCAGAGTTGGTGGAAGAGAGGGGACCTCGACTTTTCGCCCCTGCACTTGAAGATATTCTCAGAATAACAGTTGCTCCGAGTCTTGGTAACTTCAGGGCTATGTATAAGCAAGACCCTAAAATGATAGAGGAGAATCCCCTGATCCAGGTATTCTTTAACCATGAAAAGGACTTGGAGAACTTGAAGTACTTCATGAATCTTATAGCATTCTGCAACACTGCTCATGAAGATTTCAGCTTCAAGATATCGCGACCTGAGGCGGCATCAATGAGCATGAGAGAAGCTCTGCAAAAATCAAGGTAACAACATTCTTCGTTCGGTATAGACAAACCCTCATGCACTGAATTATGTGTCATTGATCACAGCTTCTAGTTTTTGTGTATTCATGAATGTGTAATCCGATCTCCATCATACCCTTTGCTTATGTTACAGTGAAGAGCTGATTTTATGAGTTGTTGATTTAACCTGGATATATACTTGCAAAGCGCTAGTATTTTCCGACAGGACTTTGTTATAATCATCAAATTTTTGCAATACCTCAATGCTCAACTGTGCATGTTTCAGTGGACTACGGCGTCAGTTCCGACAATTCGTTGATTCATGGAATGCAATAAGGGAGAAAGTCAAGGCTTACGAGTGCAAACAGCTCACCATACCGATCATGAACGAAGATGCTCGTCTAGTAATGTGCTTGGTGGAGCCCCGTGACCACGGCCTATTTATTGTAGCTTTGCTTGAGTATCTTCGTGGTATCCAAAACTCTTTTCTACGTGATGTCACCGACGCAGTGGACGCCAGCGCCCGGGATAACACTCCTCGAAAAGTTCGAGTTCAAGCCTGCAAGGTTCGGGATCCATAAACCTTAAAGTAATTCATTCATTTCTAGATAAACCATGCTTGATGTAATTCTGTAATTCGAGAATCTTACAGTGCTTTAATTAATGTGACACTCCGGTATTGTTTTCTGTGCAGACGGAAGATATTGTACATTACCACAGGCAGTGGCTTGAGAATGTCGTGAAGGAGGTGGCCATGGCTAATCCTCGTTCTGGTTGTGGACAACAAGTGCTCTACGACAATGTTATCATTCAGGAACACCTCTTTCGAGGTCTTGTAAATGGAAAACCTCAACTTACAGACGCGGTAAGATCTCATTTCAAGTGGTGATTTGTATAGATGGGAAGCAACTTTTCATAAAATTCTGATGATATGTGTCAGCGTCGACATCTTCGAGAGACTTGATTTTTCTTGGCACCAGCAAGCAACTTCTAGCAGTCTCCGAAACATTTCGATTTATTGTAGATCATGATAGTAGTCCTTAATTTATGGTAGTCCTTAAAGCACTCTCAAGTTTCCGTTAATCCTGGTACCTTTAAAAAGAAGCCAAGTTCAATCCCTGAGTATAATTTGACAGAAAATTAGATGGATTTGAATTTTATGGCTTGGTCGACTCTGACTATATAATGAATATGCAGGACTGGTTAGAATTCCCTTACAAACATGAGTCGTTCCACCGGCATGCCACCATTCTTGCGGATGTGGCAACGACAATCCCTCAGGAATCTCTGCGACCAGACACCTTCCAGGCGATTCAAAGGGAGTTTGAATCCGGTGGTGTAGGGGCTGGCCAGTTCCTTGAAATGATGAACCTGTGTCTCGGGTTCTTAAGGCGAACCGGAGGTCATCAACAACAAGCCCTTGGAGCATATTGCGAGCTATGGCTAGGTCAAGACTCAGCGGAACTGATCAGCAAGAGCACTGTTTTTGACAAAATCTGTCTCAAGCACATCGTAAGCTTGTACGAAGGCCTGGAAGACTCTGCAAGTAACAATATCGGAAGTTTGGTCAGTCAAAATTATAGGTAATGGATCCTACCAACTTCCTGTCATTCAAATGCTTTGTGTTAACTAGTTCAGGATAGCTTAAGCTCTGGACACGTGTTTACAATCCAATATTCTAGCTCCCGGAAATTATGCTCCATCTTCTGTTCTTTCGTTTACTACAAAATCTCCAGACACATTTTAAACTATGATCCCAGGTCTTACGAAGATGAAAGAGTACAAAAAATTGAAGTGATCCCTCCATCTTGCATTATTTTCTTTTCTTGCTTGAGATTGATAGATCTCCGTATCTGTCAAATAGTGCTGTTAATGTCAGTCTGTCCCATTGTTAATCTGAATTAAATGTTGCTGAAAACATGTACTTTCAAATTAGAGATCATGCACAGGGTGGCTCATACTCTTCTAACACAAGAATTTAAACCTTTGAATTGCAGGACGCCCTTGACAACATCGTTAGCCAATGAGGTTTTGGACTCTGTGAAGACGGAGAATGCATGGAAGGAAGAATCAAACGTGGAAAGAATTCCAGTGTCAGCATTCTTGAACGTATTGAGACGATTCATGTTTCGGTACCTGAGTATAGACAATCTTTCCAAAGATGTTCAGCTCTCTATCTACTTGACCAACTCTACCATCTCAAAGTGGCCAGCTGATGTGGTGTCGGAAGACATCGTGGAAAACTGCTTCCCATCAATGTCTTTGAAACTCCAACATTCCTTTGCAACATACATGCTTCTTGCTGAGGTAATTAACTAATCCCTCTCAAATTAGAGTACATAACTCAAATCAGAGACATATTTATCAAGTTGTAGACTCATGCTGTCATGCTCCAAGTTTTGTATTAATTTATTGCAATTTTGCTCTGTGAACTTACAGATTTGCAAGGGTGGCGATTGGCAGAAGGCAGGCGTGAGCAACGGGTGGATCCAAAATCAACAATAAATTTCACATCTCTATTGGGTGTCGTATCCATTAATGAAACCAAAGGCCTAGGAATTGTAAAGAGCATACTCCTCGGCCGATCCACATGACAGTTTAAATGCATTCTCCTGAACATAAATAAACAATGTAGTTTGTAAATTGATCATTTAGCAGGCTCAGCATCTCGCTTAGCTTGTCAAGACAATCTTGGAACTTGTCAACTTGAAATTCAGATTGTTTTCCACTGCTGAATGCCAAACCTACAGATCTGCTCATTTGATTGTTCCTGAATAGTTTTATCACTATAGAATGGCGTCAGTTCGCCAAAATGTTGATTGCTTCAAATGTGTGTTGAGTTACTGAACAGAAGATTATAAGACATTTTTAAGTGGATGCCACTTTTTACCAAGTTGATAGGCCACAATTTATATCTGACTAAATCCTTACTTGCACATAAAACTGATAGATTATGTTCGTTGAAACGGATAGATGTAGATAATAATGAAATAGTTAGTAGCTCAGATGGTATGCTTGATGAGCACTTTCGCGCTTCGTTAAACAGACAGCCTGGAGAAAGAAAAAAAAAATGCTTCTAACAGCCATACGTCTCGATTACAATGCATCGGTTAACGGTGCATACTGTATTCTGCGCATGTTCGGTTCAAATCATATTGTGATGTGAAAACTGGGTGAGATGGTAGATGGGCTCATGTCCAAAACCGGTTTTGGACATGGTCCCTGGAGTGAAATGGTTAGTACCAACTTGTAGACCACTCCAAGACACATGTCCAAAACCGGAAACATGGCTGGCAAATATCCTTCAACCCTGATACTGTCATGTAAGGTATTACGAAGTTTTTCGTACGACCAAGTGAAATCTCCGATCACTACTTTGTGTGAACCAGCTCATGGTCCACATACACACAAGTCCTGCCCATACAACATTTCAGTTTTCTGCGCTGATGAAGGTGTTCTAATAAATCTACAATGACAAAACAATAACTGCAACACCACAAAAAACCCTATCGCTTCTCACTCTAAACCCATTCAACATATCTTGTCCATTGAGATCATTTCAACTCACCACCTCTCCTCTCACTCAGACTGATGAGATAGGCAACATGTTTGCGATTAGTGCAATGGTATGAGAAACACTGTTGTGAAGGCGGTACACTGGATGTAGTTTTAATCAGCGAGGAAACAGGACAGCAACGCTTACTCCAGAATGTCAGCAGCAAATGTCAACCATGCTCAGTTGCCGAACTGACGTATCCAACGCCCTGTCTACCTCAGCATGGTTCCGTTTCCCGTATCCATTCCAATGGGGGTTCCCAACATTCAATTGGCAATCAGGAGTGGTGATGATTGCAGCATCGGTTATTGCGTCTGTTGATTCGGTCAGCACCTTTTCCTTCACTGTTTTCGAGCCACTCCGGTGACATTTTTGAATAGCGTCATCTGAGGGAATCTCTTTGTTCCTCTTGAATTTTATATCCATCAAGTATCACACCAGAAAATGCATGGTCAATTGGTCACTCATGAATGATCTATGCAGTCAAAGTAGCAGCCGAAAATACACACTTAAAGGGTAAATGGTTGATCATTTTGCAGGTGGGTTCTTATCACGCCTCGTCTCTTTTGGTAGCCTCAAGAGCGCCTCCTCCTGGAGTGGTAAGTCGGAGCATAGGTTTGGAGGGATTAACGAGCATACTGGCAGGCTTTTGGGGTACCGGCGCAGGGGCCACCACCTTGACAGAAAATGTGCACACAATTGCAGTTACCAAGATGGGGAGTCGTCGTCCGGTGGAATTTGGTGCATGCATTCTGATACTTCTATCAGTTGTAGGTAAAGTATTTCAGAACAGACTTTGCAAGGAAATGGATTGTGTCTATCATTTAGTCAAGAGGTTGCAATCACTAGTGGATTTTTTATTTATGTCCAGAGTGATTAGGGTACATCATTCTTCTAGTTCCTCGACCAAAGGCCAGGTTAGCCTTGAGCATTTCTATTATATGTGCATTGTCAACCTGGAGAACCCCTGACATACTGTGGTTACATTTTCCAGATTTTGCTTATTTGGATTCCAGCTTTGCATGAATGTTATCTCCACAATTCAGATTATTTGACTCATGGTGCCAGCTCCTATATTTTCAAACAAGATGTTCAGGGACTACAATCAAGAATGAACAATTTTATCGTGAAGTCTTCAAATAACTTGTGCAGGACTGATGAGAAAAACATGGAATGTGCAGGAAAAATTTCAGGATTTATAGCGTCAATACCACAGGTGATTGTGGCATCGCTTCTGGTGTACATGTGGACAATGTTGACTGCCATGGGCTTTTCCAATCTGCGTTACAGCGAAACGGGCAGCTCCCGAAATGTACTCATAGTGGGGCTATCCTTGTTTCTCTCGCTTTCAATACCGTCCTACTTCCAGCAGTATGACAGCGATTCAAGCTCGAGGTTGCCCATCTATTTCCAACCTTACGATGTTGCTGCTCACGGCCCATTTCAGACGAGTTCGAAGCATGTAAGGCATCAGTCTTTGTCAACATTTGGCTCTTCCTCAAATACATCTGACTGCTTGCAATCGGTTAACTAGCTAGAACTTGCTGCAAATGGATTTTTCAAAATTGCTGATGAGTTGTATGTGAAGGACTGTGATAAGAACATCGAAATGCATTCAGAGTTACTAAATACCCTGCTGTTCATTGTTTTGTTTTTGTTTTATGACAGGCAAATTTTGCGCTCAACACCATATTCTCCCTTCATATGGATAATGGTAGTGGCATTCTTGGTAGCTTTTGTTCTAGACAACACGGTGCCAGGCAGCCGACAGGAACGTGGTCTCTACATTTGGAGCAAAGGCCGGACTGCTCGAAAAGAACCAGCAATGGTCAAGGATTATGGACTGCCATTTGGATTGAGTGAATTCTTCAACTGGGTTCGATGGGTGGGCTTGTAGAATTCTGGATTCTTATCATCAAAATGCACTTGTGCAACAATATATACTTTCAGTAAGAGATTGACAGTAGGTTGCTCGGTTTGTGAAAGAACCTCGGTATCCCGAGAAGACCATCACTTCACTTCATCTCGGAAAAGTTGATTTTCCTTTCCCACTTGTATTCAGGAAAAAAAATTAGATTAGCCTACCATGCTTCAAAGAGTGGAGGATCGCCTCCTCTGTAACAAATTACAAACCTCACTTAGTTGCCTTGCTAAGAGACCTCAACTGAAATGCTCTGGCGATTTCTGGACTGGTAAATCGTGCCTCTTTCGGTCTCCGTGTGAGGGATCTTTTGTCTATTGTCATTGAATCAATACTGGTATATTCGAAATTCCATGATCTTTCCTAATGCATTCTTTCCCTTGATTACGTGTCAACAGAGCAGTACTTTGTGACCTTAAAGTGTCAATATTATACAAGGTGAACATGACTTGGCATGTATACTTTCCACACAAGATAATCTTCATAGGCTTTGCTCAAACTAGCAGCTACCTCATGTGGATTTAGAAAAGCGTCGTTTACATTGTTTACATTTAACCTACAAAATTCCGGCAGAAGAAAAGTCGGAAGCCAGTATCCAAATATCGAAGAATACCTGCATAATACATACCCAAGTCTCAAACTTCTCCAATATGACGGGCTTTGCTCTTCTCAACCATCCAAGGACTAATTTAACAAACCAGTACAACTATATTTCGATGTGTATGACAACCATGACACTTGTCTGAGCATTAAAATACCAGATTAAAGAATCTTCGCCCATGCTGAAATCATGTTTAGGCTCATCTTTGTCATCGTCATCTCCAGTGTCGTCTTCTTCACTTTCACTAGCGATTAAGGTTTGGTTGTGATAACTGTCATAGTAAATTCGACAACGGTCCACAACAGACTGATCTTCAGTCATGTGCTGGTTCTTGATATGTTAGACCACCAACCACTCTAACTTCAATCATATTGAACAAGCTCTCGGTTGAGTGACGACTGCCAATCAACTACTTGGTTGTCAACCTTGCAATTAAGAAACAGCTGCAGATTGAAACTGCTTATAACTTGCAAGTCGTTCAAAAACTGCATCAAAGCGACATCACAAGATCTGTCTACCTGGAAACATTGGGGTCGTAGCAATATGCTAAGACGATATAGGAGATGGAGATGTTCTCAGTTGGCGTGTACCTGTCCAAATAGATCCATGTTGTATACGGTGGCACGTTCTCAACTCTAGGTAGCTTTACAGGTCGAACGTTTGTCTTGCCACCAATTTGAAATCCAGAAATGATTGGTATCGGTTTCTCTAAGCCACCGGACCCCAGTGTTGATAATCTGCCATCTCTCTCTCCATGGGAGTCTGAGCCATTCATAGCTCCGTAAGCTTGCTGGTTTTTAATGCAAAGTAAGTAGAAATTTGACATTTGCTTATTTTCCTATACATGCTTGCGCTCTTCGTCCATTCTGAAGAGATTTCCTGTAAAATCCTCCAATTGCTCCTTATTTGAGTGGACACGCCGCTGCATCATCAATCAGTCATGTCAACCATACAGTTCGTAACTCACCAGTTCTCTGCCCCATCTAGATTCTACATTATTCTAATCCTTATAAAAGTATCTAACATTTGAGCTACTCTCGAGAAGTTTTGGCATTGATCGAGTTAGACTTAGCATCCCACCATCCTTCCACCAAAGGTACTCCTCAAGTGCCGTGAACATCAACATCTGTAACATCACATAAATGATAAAATGCATTCTCCACTATCTTACGCGACCTCGCTGAAGGCCTCACAGTTGAGTCAGAAATTAAGAGTCTCTCTTGCTGACTTATATGAGGAAGCGCAATTTTTATTCGGGAAGGAATGCTCCTTCCCATTAGCAAACAAAGTACGCAGCTGGGATTACATGAACTGAAGAAAGGAGGCCATTAATGTAAATTCCTACTAGAAGTCATTAATCATCAACTATCCAAGAGTTATTATTCCATTTTAAAGAACCTAAGTATCTCAAAATCATTGCGTGTTATTTTTCAATTAAGCACTTTCTACAGGCAGAGCTCCGTGTAAAGCAATGTACCGACGTCAAGCATCCACCCGAACAAGATCACGTACAAGCAGTTTCAAACACAAGGAATCACTAGCCACACTCACCAGCAAATCAACCTTGCAGAGCGCCTACACGCCAGTAACTCTAAACTCTCTCCATGTTTATCATACACATACTTAACCAAAAAGAGACCAAACTAGAAAACTTCCAAGGTCCCGTGGTACTAGACTTCAATAGATAGACAATAGAGCGGGCAATATAATCCAGCATGTATGATGTATTGTCAAGGAATAATTTAGGTGATCTCCTAAATGTTGACGAGTAGCACTCCTTGGCCGAGTGAATTGATTCTGCGTTATTGAGGACTAGAAGGGTCTGGGAGGCTTTTTCCACTGCGATTGTTGGAGCCGTATGGTCCATTCACATTTGTTTATTCTACATTGCTATTCCATCTGTGGTTGTAATGTTACAATTTTGATTTGCTGACGGAAGGGAGTGCGCGGGCCGAAGGGAGGGCGAAGAGGGAAGACAGGGCGCAGGCGGAAGAAGTTATGCGGACGGAAGAAAGTGCGCATGCGGATGAGGGGGGCGCCGGCGGAAGGGGGGTGCGGACAGAGGAGAGTGCGCGTACACAAGGGAGGGCGCGGGCGGATGAGCGTCCGCAGGGTGGATGAGGGGGGAGCGGGCGGACGAGAGAGGACGGAGGAGTGCAAGCAGTCGGATGAGAGGGCGCGCATACAAGGGAGGCGGCCAGCGGAAGAGCCCTTGGCTGCACCGGTGTGACCCTCGAGGTGTGACGGTGTCCCCCTAACCCTTCGCTACACTGGTGTGACCCCTTGATGTGACCCCTCTGCAAAGAAGGTGTGATGGTGTTCCTGCGAGTCCTTTGATACACCGGTGTGACCCCCGTCGTGTGACCCGTCTGCACACGAGGTGTGACGATGTTCCCCTCAGCCATTCGCTATAGTCGTGTGACCCAATGGTGTAACTTCCTTTTGCAAAAAAGGTGTGACGGTGTTCCCCACAGCCCTTTGCCACACCCGTGGTGTACCCATTTGCGAAGTGGTGTTCTCCACAGCCCTCTGCCACACTGGTGTGACCTCGGGTGTAGGCGGACGGTGCGACGTCGGAGGAAGGGGAGAGTGTGGCGCCGGGTGTAGGCGGGCACACTCACACCTCGTCTCCGAGAGGTTACACTGGTGTGGCCCCGGGTGTAGGTGGAAGGTGTGGCGTCGAGTGTAGGCCAACGGTGTGACCCGGGTGTCGGCAATCACTCACACCTCGTCTCCGCGAGGTTACACCGGTGTGGCCCGGGGTGTAGGCGGACGGTGTGACCCGGGTGTGGGCGGGCACACTTACATTGGTGTGACCCACGGTGTAGGCGGACACAGTTACACTTGTGTGACCCGCGGTGTAGGAGGGGTGTGACGGAAGAGAGTGTGCTTTCAGGAGACGGTGTTGTCGCTGTTTGTAAAGCGACGGTGTGATGTGCCTTGCACCGAAGATCATACACACTAAAGCCCAAAAACTTCAATGAGCAAACCCCGCACCCAAGGTGGCATGTCAAACTCCAAATGAATTCGACCCTAAACCAAAACCCGAAGCAATTCAACCTCAACAGTGAGACCCGGGTGTAGGTACCACGGGTTCGATGAATACGAGTTTACCATGGTGAGGTAGAGTTTATACACGTCACGTTTTAGGTGATCTCCTAAATGCTTGTCTCAGCGGCAAGACGGAGACAAAACCATAAGCCATGCTCTCTGCTCACAGGAAGAAAATAGGACGCATAGGCCCGGAGTAGAGAATGGGCTCGGTGGGATGAACATGCCTCCTTTGAGAGTAGTCGTACTCCAGGCGACGTAGTTCAATTCAAATCTGATGTGAATGACAATATAGGCGATGACGTTGCATTTTCTCACTCTGGATGCGAGGTTTGAAAATTAGAGTCTGTCGTAATTTCCTGGAACTCAGGTCTAAGCGTAGGTGATTCGCAAAATGTTGCGTTGAACCAGTGAGGAGTGTATTCAGGTGCAAGTTTGAAGTTTTCGGGGCATGCTTCAATTCTGGAATTTTCTAGGAAGTCCGTAGCTTGTGCAATTACTTGCATGTTTGAGGATGCAGCGCGAAATCTAATCTTGCAACCGGGAAAGCTCATTGTCGATCACCATGTATGAGTTTGGTATAAGATTCACCCTAACGTCCCTTTACATGTGGAGAGCCTGCAATCCCACGTTTTCAATACTACAAATAAGAGCCGCTCACATGCACACTTTCTCATATATGTATTGGAAGAATGTGCGTGCGTCTGTTCCCTTGGTTCCCGTTTTTGCCCCGTACTTGGGAATCTCCTTATAGTTGTTTCCTGAGTGTGAATATTGGCGCAAGTCAAAAATTGATGAATCCTATATGGATATTGTTAATGGAGGGCAAGGCTTGATACGCATCGCCGATAAGCTGTACAATTATCCTTTTATCAAAGTTATTGGTATCTCGTTATGGGAGAAATGGTCATCGACTGCAAAGAAGCACCCCATGCGTTGCGTGACTAGGCTCATACACATCGAGGCTTCCGGCTTCTTTTATCTCCTGAGGTTTAGATGTACATGCGTACCTAGGTCTACATCCCGGAACTAAGGTTGGCCTATGGACACAAACATGAGAGCATTACTACGGCATGCTCCTCGCCGTATTTATCACGGAGTCCATCACTTGCGGTTGGAGGTCGACATCGAGCTTGATTTCCCAGCCCCGCTGCAGCCTTGTTGAGCATCGTGATGCTTCATTGCAGCGCCAATCGCCTACGCCTATTGCACGTCCGGGTCATTGTACAACCTTCCTCCGTTAGACTCCGCGAAGTACTTGGAGCCCCTGGAGGACTTATAGACTGGGTTGTTGGATGGCTGGTTTGACAGCAATGCTGCTGAATTGAATCAACATCAAAAATCCAAGTTAGCGAATTAACCTTGCGGAGCGCGAGTAAATCTAAACTCTCTCCCTGTTTCTCATACACATACTTAACCAAAACGAGACCAAACTCGAAGACTTCCAAGGCCCCGTGATACTAGACTATAATGGATAGACGCAGAGCGGACTGTCCATATGTTCCGGGTGGCGACAATATAATCCCGCGTGTCTTGTCATGGAATGATTTAGGTGATCTCCTAAATGTTGACGAGTAGCACTCCTTAGCCGAGAAGGGACCGGACGGGTCGTGGAAGCTTTTTCCACCGCGGTTGTTGCAGCCGTATGATCCATTCACATTTGTTTATTCTACATTGCTATTCCATCCGTGGTTGTAATGTTACATCTTTGAACTCCTGACGGAAGGGAGTGCGCGGGCCAAAGGGAAGGCGAAAAGGGAAGACGGGGCGCGGGCGGAATAGGGGGTGCGGACGGAGCAGCGTGCGGGTGCGGACGGAGGAGGGCGCAGGCGGATGAGCGTCCCCAGGGTGGATGAGGGGGGAGCGGGCGGACGAGGGAGGACGGAGGAGTGCATGCGGGCGGATGGGAGGGCGCGGACACAAGGGAGGGGGCTAGCGGAAGCGCCCTTGGCTGCACCGGTGTGACCCTCGAGGTGTGACGGTGTCCCCCCAGCCCTTCGCTACACTGGTGTGACCCGTTGGTGTGACCCGTTGGTGTGACCCCTCTCCAAAGAAGGTGTGATGGTGTTCCTGCGGGTCCTTTGATACACCGGTGTGACCCCCGTCGTGTGACCCGTTTGCACACGAGGTGTGACGGTGTTCCCCTTAGCCTTTTGCTATAGTGGTGTGACCCAATGGTGTAACATCCTTTTGCAAAAAAGGTGTGACGGTGTTCCCCACAGCCCTCTGCCACACCTGTGGTGTACCCATTTGCGAAGTGGTGTTCCCACATCCCTCTGCCACACCGGTGTGACCTCGGGTGTAGGCGGACGGTGTGACGTCGGGGGAAGGGGAGAGTGTGGCGCCGGGTGTAGGCGGGCACACTAAACCGCGTCTCCGAGAGGTGACACCTGTGTGGCCCGGGGTGTAGGCGGACGGTGTGACCCGGGTGTGGGCGGGCACACTTACATTGGTGTAACCCGCGGTGTAGGCGGACAGAGTTACACTTGTGTGACCCGCGGTGTAGGAGGGGTGTGACCCGCGGTGTAGGCGGACAGAGTTACACTTGTGTGACCCGCGGTGTAGGAGGGGTGTGACCCGCGGTGTAGGAGGGGTGTGACCCGCGGTGTAGGAGGGGTGTGACCCGCGGTGTAGGCGGACAGAGTTACACTTGTGTGACCCGCGGTGTAGGAGGGGTGTGACGGAGGAGAGTGTGCGCTTCGGAGACGATGTTGTCGCTCTTTGTAAAGCGTCGGCGTCGGCGTGCAGTACAAAAAATAGAGCGTCATACACACTAAAGCCCAAAAACTTGAATGAGCAAACCCCGCACCGAAGGTGGCATCTCAGACTCCAAATGAATTCGACCCTAAACCAAAACCCCGAGCAATTCAGCCTCAACAGTGAGACCCAAGTGTAGGCCGATATACTCACACCTCATGTCCGTAGAATTACACCCATGTGACCCCGGGTGTACGCGGTTTCAGCTCATACCTCATCACCTTGAGGTTACACCAGGGTGACTTGGGTGTAGGCGGGCACACCCATACCTCGTCGCTGTGAGGATACACCGGTGTGGCCCCAAGTGTGGGTGGATGGTGTGGCGTCGGGTGTAGGCGAACAGTGTGACCCGGGTGTACGCAGTCACTCACACCTCGTCTCCGTGAGGTTACACAAGTGTGGCCTTGGGTGTGGGCGGATGGTGTGGCGCCGGGTGTAGGCGGGCACACCCACACCTCGTCGCTGTGAGGCTACACTGGTGTGGCACCGAGTGTGGGTGAACGGTGTGGCGTTGGATGTAGGCGGGCACACCCACACCTCGTCGTTGTGAGGCTACACCGGTGTGGCCCCGGGTGTGGGTGAACGGTGTGGCGTCGGGTGTAGGCGGGCACACCCACACCTCGTCACCGTGAGGCTACACCGGTGTGGCCCCGGGTGTGGGTGAACGGTGTGGCGTCGGGTGTAGGCGGGCACACCCACACCTCGTCACCGTGAGGCTACACCGGTGTGGCCCCGGGTGTTGGTGGATGGTGTGGCGTCGAGTGTAGGCAAACGGTGTGACCCTGGTGTAGGCTAACGGTGTGACCCGGGTGTAGGCAATCACTCACACCTCATCTCCGTGAGGTTACACAAGTGTGGCCTTGGGTGTGGGCGGATGGTGTGGCGCCGGGTGTAGGCGGGCACACCCACACCTCGTCGCTGTGAGGCTACACTGGTGTGGCCCCGGGTGTGGGTGAACGGTGTGGCGTCGGGTGTAGGCGGGCACACCCACACCTCGTCACCGTGAGGCTACACCGGTGTGGCCCCGGATGTTGGTGGATGGTGTGGCGTCGAGTGTAGGCAAACGGTGTGACCCTGGTGTAGGAAAACGGTGTGACCCGGGTGTAGGCAGTCACTCACACCTTGTCTCCGTGAGGTTACACCTGTGTGGCGTCAAGTGTAGGCGGACGGTGTGACCGGGGTGTAGGCGGACGGTGTGGCGTGGGGTGTAGGCGGACGGTGTGACCGGGGAATAGGCGGACGGTGTGACCGGGGTGTAGGCGGACGGTGTGACCGGGGTGTAGGCGGACGGTGTGACCGGGGTGTAGGCGGACGGTGTGACCGGGGTGTCGGTGGGCACACTTGCACTGGTGTGACCCGGGTGTAGGTCCATGGTGTGACCCGCGGTGTAGGAGGGGTGTGACGGAGGAGAATGTGCTGTGACCCGGGTGTAGGCAGTCACTCACACCTTGTCTCCGTGAGGTTACACCTGTGTGGCGTCAAGTGTAGGCGGACGGTGTGACCGAGGTGTAGGCGGACGGTGTGACCGGGGTGTAGGCGGACGGTGTGACCCGGGTGTCGGTGGGTACACTTGCACTGGTGTGACCCGGGTGTAGGTCCATGGTGTGACCCCCGGTGTAGGAAGGGTGTGACGGAGGAGAGTGTAACTTGGCCGATGGTGTTGTGGTTGTTTGCAAAGCGTCGGTGTGATGTGCATTGCATCGAAGATTATACACTCTAAAGCCAAAAAACTCAAATAAGCAAACCCCGCACCATAGGTGCCATCTGAGACTCCAAATCAGTTCGACCCTAAATCAAAACGCCGTGCTTCGACGTTCATGCCGTGCTTTCCACCGCCACTGTTACAGAGGTGCCACGGCTCAAGAGCCAACTTTTGATTGGCGGGGAATGGGAGGGCGAGCCTTATACCGATGGAAAGCTCTTCGAAAAGCGCACAAGATGCACGCAAAAAACAAGCAAATTGGGCAAGAATTGATTGAGATATCGCTCGCCGAAGTTACCAGTTGGACGGCGCACCCGGAAATGCAACTTTTGCATGCGGAGGAATTAGCGCGCGAGCCTTATACCGATGGAAAGAGCGTGAAAAATCAGTCACAATGAAGCCAAGAACGACCGGAATCGGGCACAAAATGGCGGAGATATGAAAGGTGGAAGTTGGCGGCAACACGGCAATTTCAATGAAAATGTCGCATTTGACTCGCACCGAATCTGTGAACGAAAATTAGATATTTGGAAAGAGCTCACAAAATCAGTAAAGACCGACCTTTAAAACTCTCAAATCGCACAAGATATGGGGGAGAAAATGCTCCTCAAAAATTGGTGTGACCGGCGGGCTACACCAGTGCGGTGTACCGCACGGAATGCACTGCATTCCGGTCTTCTCTTAACATAGAGCTCACAAAATCAGTAAAGACCGACCTTTGAAACTCTCAAATCGCACAAGATATGGGGGAGAAAATGCTCCTCAAAAATTGGTGTGACCGGCGGGCTACACCAGTGCGGTGTACCGCACGGAATGCACTGCATTCCGGTCTTCTCTTAACATAGGCACGTTCAAAAAGTTCAATTCCATGACTTTAATGAATAGAGTACCATTAAGTAAGACATATGTAACATATACATATATAACAAATTAAAGTCAACCTCGCCCTAGAGCCAATTAGAGGAATTTCAAATTCATATTCAAATCCATGTTTGGACTTTGTATGCCTAAGATATTAATGGATGAAGTTTGCAAATTCAGAACTTCATCCATTTATATCTCATGCATACAAAGTCCAAACATGAAGTGTCATACCATTTTGGAACCCTCGAGATAGGCCCCAGGATGTGGCAAAAGTTTAAAGTCAAACCCTAAACCTCATCAAAAAATCATAATCCTAAGACCACCACTGTACATCTCTTAAACAAAGCACATCTAGACAAATCCAACATCACCATTGGATTCCCCATGCCCAAATTAGTGGGGGTAGGTATCTTCAAACTTCCAAAATAATCAATATTCAAGTAAAAGTCAACAACATTTACCGAAGTCAAATGTTTAATATCTCCCAAATGGTGATAGTGTTAAGCAAAATTATTTCACCATTGGATTCACAACCTTTGAAAATGGGCGGGTACATGTCCTTGAAATTTCGAAATTCCAAACCCACAAGCATTTGGAAACCCTAAAGACCACTTACAACCCTACTTTAACTTCTTAACCCTAACCCTAATGAGAATTTTGACTACACCATTGGATTCACAATGCTCTAATATGGGGGTATAGGTACGTTCAAAATTCCAAAATACCTCACCAATCAAAAAGTCAACTCAAATTTTGCAAAGTCTAAGATGCTATATCTCTCAAATGGTGATAGTGTTAAGCAAAATTATTGGACCATTGGATTCACAACCCTTGTAAATGGGAGGGTAGGTCCTCTCAAAACCTCATTCTAAGTATGCCATATAATCGGGGACACACATGTAACCCTAAACCTAAACCCTAAACCTAAACCTAAACCCTAAACCCATAAACCTAAACCTAAACCTAAACCTAAACCTAAACCTAAACCCTAAACCTAGGCATCTGAGACTCCAAATCAGTTCGACCCTAAATCAAAACGCCGTGCTTCAACGTTCACGCCGTGCTTTCCACCGCCACTGTTACAGAGGTGCCACGGCTCAAGAGGCAACTTTTGATTGGCGGGGAATGGGAGGGCGAGCCTTATACCGATGGAAAGCTCTTCGAAAAGCGCACAAGATGCACGCAAAAAACAAGCAAATTGAGCAAGAATTGATTGAGATATCGCTCGCCGAAGTTAACAGTTGGACGGCGCACCCGGAAATGCAACTTTTGCATGCGGAGGAATTAGCGGGCGAGCCTTATACCGATGGAAAGAGCGTGAAAAATCAGTCACAATGAAGCCAAGAACGACCGGAATCGGGCACAAAATGGCGGAGATATGAAAGGTGGAAGTTGGCGGCAACACGGCAATTTCAATGAAAATGTCGCATTTGACTCGCACCGAAACTGTGAACGAAAATTAGATATTTGGAAAGAGCTCACAAAATCAGTAAAGACCGACCTTTGAAACTCTCAAATCGCACAAGATATGGGGGAGAAAATGCTCCTCAAAAATTGGTGTGACCAGCGGGCTACACCAGTGCGGTGTACCGCACGGAATGCACTGCATTCCGGTCTTCTCTTAACATAGCCAAAAAACTCAAATGATCAAACCCCGCACCATAGGTGGCATCTGAGACTCCAAATCAGTTCGACCCTAAATCAAAACGCCGTGCTTCAACGTTCACGCCGTGCTTTCCACCGCCACTGTTACAGAGGTGCCACGGCTCAAGAGGCAACTTTTGATTGGCGGGGAATGGGAGGGCGAGCCTTATACCGATGGAAAGCTCTTCGAAAAGCGCACAAGATGCACGCAAAAAACAAGCAAATTGAGCAAGAATTGATTGAGATATCGCTCGCCGAAGTTAACAGTTGGACGGCGCACCCGGAAATGCAACTTTTGCATGCGGAGGAATTAGCGGGCGAGCCTTATACCGATGGAAAGAGCGTGAAAAATCAGTCACAATGAAGCCAAGAACGACCGGAATCGGGCACAAAATGGCGGAGATATGAAAGGTGGAAGTTGGCGGCAACACGGCAATTTCAATGAAAATGTCGCATTTGACTCGCACCGAATCTGTGAACGAAAATTAGATATTTGGAAAGAGCTCACAAAATCAGTAAAGACCGACCTTTGAAACTCTCAAATCGCACAAGATATGGGGGAGAAAATGCTCCTCAAAAATTGGTGTGACCGGCGGGCTACACCAGTGCGGTGTACCGCACGGAATGCACTGCATTCCGGTCTTCTCTTAACATAGCCAAAAAACTCAAATGATCAAACCCCGCACCATAGGTGGCATCTGAGACTCCAAATCAGTTCGACCCTAAATCAAAACGCCGTGCTTCAACGTTCACGCCGTGCTTTCCACCGCCACTGTTACAGAGGTGCCACGGCTCAAGAGGCAACTTTTGATTGGCGGGGAATGGGAGGGCGAGCCTTATACCGATGGAAAGCTCTTCGAAAAGCGCACAAGATGCACGCAAAAAACAAGCAAATTGAGCAAGAATTGATTGAGATATCGCTCGCCGAAGTTAACAGTTGGACGGCGCACCCGGAAATGCAACTTTTGCATGCGGAGGAATTAGCGGGCGAGCCTTATACCGATGGAAAGAGCGTGAAAAATCAGTCACAATGAAGCCAAGAACGACCGGAATCGGGCACAAAATGGCGGAGATATGAAAGGTGGAAGTTGGCGGCAACACGGCAATTTCAATGAAAATGTCGCATTTGACTCGCACCGAATCTGTGAACGAAAATTAGATATTTGGAAAGAGCTCACAAAATCAGTAAAGACCGACCTTTGAAACTCTCAAATCGCACAAGATATGGGGGAGAAAATGCTCCTCAAAAATTGGTGTGACCGGCGGGCTACACCAGTGCGGTGTACCGCACGGAATGCACTGCATTCCGGTCTTCTCTTAACATAGCCAAAAAACTCAAATGATCAAACCCCGCACCATAGGTGGCATCTGAGACTCCAAATCAGTTCGACCCTAAATCAAAACGCCGTGCTTCAACGTTCACGCCGTGCTTTCCACCGCCACTGTTACAGAGGTGCCACGGCTCAAGAGGCAACTTTTGATTGGCGGGGAATGGGAGGGCGAGCCTTATACCGATGGAAAGCTCTTCGAAAAGCGCACAAGATGCACGCAAAAAACAAGCAAATTGAGCAAGAATTGATTGAGATATCGCTCGCCGAAGTTAACAGTTGGACGGCGCACCCGGAAATGCAACTTTTGCATGCGGAGGAATTAGCGGGCGAGCCTTATACCGATGGAAAGAGCGTGAAAAATCAGTCACAATGAAGCCAAGAACGACCGGAATCGGGCACAAAATGGCGGAGATATGAAAGGTGGAAGTTGGCGGCAACACGGCAATTTCAATGAAAATGTCGCATTTGACTCGCACCGAATCTGTGAACGAAAATTAGATATTTGGAAAGAGCTCACAAAATCAGTAAAGACCGACCTTTGAAACTCTCAAATCGCACAAGATATGGGGGAGAAAATGCTCCTCAAAAATTGGTGTGACCGGCGGGCTACACCAGTGCGGTGTACCGCACGGAATGCACTGCATTCCGGTCCTCTCTTAACATAGGCTTTGACATATTGAAAATCTAAATCCTCATTAGTTAACGTTTTTGACGGCCATAAGTCATGAAGTATATCGCAATTGAACTCCACCACGTTCTAAGGCCTTGCCAACGCTCTCCGTCAATGCAATCCATTCTTCATTCCGACGTGGCATGCGTGCGCAATGAGCTGATGAAGTTTGAAAACCGCAAACTTCATCCGCTCATATCTCATGCATCCGGCATTGGAATGGAGCGTGCTTTAACTTTTTGGAGCAGTACGGTTGAAGTCCACCCTGTGGGGCCCTCCCTTTAGAATCGCCCTTCACCGAGGCAAGGGATCATAATTGCCACCCCCATAAAAGGGACCTTGCCATTTCTATTATTAGCCGTATAGGTAGAGCCCACACTATAGATAATTGTGAGGGAATTCCGGTCATATGTAGGGCTTTGTCATCGGAGTTTGCAGGCATGAGATATGGATGGATGAAGTTTCAACAATCCAAAGTTCATCCGTCTATATCTCCTAAATGAAGATAGTCTTGGGAAATGTTTTTACATAATCTAATTCCTTGAGCTTAAAATAGAGTCTAGGTGTCCTTAAAACTTTAACCCCTGTGGACAATTGACAATGATTCCTATTTAAAGACTTTACCTTAGATGGTCTATAACTCCTAACCAACTCTATTTATGGAAAAAACTTTTAAGAGCACCATTCAAAAATAACTAACAACTATGACATAAGCCTTTGAAAATTTCAAAATTACTTTAAATAAACCAAAGTCAACTACCCTAGGTCAGAGTCAACGAGGCTATATCTCCAAAACTACAATAGTCTTGGGAAATGTTTTTACATATTTGGATTCTTTATACCTTAAAATGGGGGGGTAGGTCACCTCAAAATGCCAAAAAAAGTATGCCAAAAAGGCGGGAACACCCTTGTAACCTTAAAATACTAAACCCTAAAACCTAAAACTGAAGTATATCGCAATTGAACTCCACCACGTCCTAAGGCCTTGCCAACGCACTCCGTCAACGCAATCCATTCTTCATTCCCACGTAGCATGCATGCGCAATGAGCTGACGAAGTTTGAAAACTGCAAACTTCATCCGCTCATATTTCATGCATCCAACATTGGAATGGAGCGTGCTTTAACTTTTTGGAACTGTACGGTTAAAGTCCACCTCGTGGGGCCCTCCGTTTAGAATCGCCCTTCACTGAGGCAAGGGTTTACGGTTGCCACCCCCATCAAAGGAACCTTGCATTTTCTATTATTAGCCGTATAGGTGGGGCCCATGCTATAGATAATTGTGAGGGAATTCCGGTCATATATAAGGCTTTGTCATTGGAGTTTGCATGCATGAGATATAGATGGATGAAGTTTCAACAATCTAAAGTTCATCCGTCTATATCTCCTAAATGAAGATAGTCTATGGAAATGTTTTTACATATTCCTATTCCTTGAGCTTAAAATAGAGTGTAGGTGTCCTTAAAACTTTGATCGCTTTGGCCAAGTGACAATGATTCCTATTTTAAGACTTTACCTTTGATTGCCTATAACTCCTAACCAACACTATTTATGGAAATTTTTTTAAAAGCATCATCCAAAAATAACTAACAACTATCACATAAGCCTTTGAAAATTTAAAAATTGCTTTAAATAGACCAAAGTCAACTAGCCTAGCTCAAAGTCAACGAGGCTATATCTCCAAAACTACAATAGTCTATAGAAATGTTTTTACATATTTGGATTCCCTATACCTTAAAATGGGGGGGTAGGTCACCTCAAAATGCCAAAAAAAGTATGCCAAAAAGGCGGGAACACCCTTGTAACCCTAAACCCTAAACCCTAAACCCTAAACTTTCACTTACGTAAAATTAAATCCAATTAGCACTCTAAAGCCAAATACAAGATCATATTATAATATGGAGTGGACTCTAAGTTTCCCATACAAAATTTCATACCTTAAAGCCTTACTTGCATGAGATTTTTGAAGATGAGGTCATCAAATTCAGCCATGGCTGTAATATAACTTTGTACTAAGTAAAAGCAAATCCAATGAGCACTTAAAGTCCAAATTAAAGACACAATTTGTAGCATGTAGTTGATTCTAACTTGTCGATCCCAAAATTTCATACCGAAAAGCCTTTATTGCATGACATTTTTTAACATGAGGTCTTTAAATAAGCCATGACTGTACTTTAATTAAAATGGACGTAAAATTAAATCCAACTAGAACGCTAGCGGCAAATACAAGACATATTTTATAATTTAGAGTGGATTTTAACTTATAGATGTAAAAATCTCATGCATAAAGCCTTAATTGCATGACATTTTTGAAGATGGAATCCTTAAATACAGCCATGACTGTACTTTAACTTGGAATTACGTCAAAAAATACTATAAGACGCTTTTAGACAAGAAAGAAAGACACAATTCATACCTTGGACTGATTTGTAACTTCAAGATGCAAAAACTCATACTAAAAGTGATAAAGCCATGACATATTGAAAATCTAAATCCTCATTAGTTAACGTATTTGACGGCCATAAGTCATGAAGTATATCGCAATTGAAGTCCACCACGTCCTAAGGCCTTGCCAATGCTCTCCGTCAACGCAATCCATTTTTCATTCCGACGTAGCATGCATGCGCAATGAGCTGACGAAGTTTGAAAACCGCAAAATTCATCCGCTCATATCTCATGCATCCAACATTGGAATGGAGCGTGCTTTGACTTTTTGGAACTGTACGGTTAGAGTCCACCTCGTGGGGCCCTCCGTTTGGAATCGCCCTTCACCGAGGCAAGGGTTTACGGTTGCCACCCCCATAAAAGGGACCTTACATTTTCTATTATTAGCCATATATGTGGGGCCCACATGGAGTTGGGTATTACGCCCATCGTTACATCAGCGCTTGTCATGCAGCTTTTGGCTGGATCCAAACTCATTGAGGTCGACAACAGCGTCAGGGAGGACAGAGCTCTTTTGTAAGTTACCCTTTCAAAATTTTATGAGATTCGTATGAGTGAGCTGAACGAATTGAGTTTTTGTTCTGTAGTGATGGCCTTTGCGGTCTCTTACTTGTGTTTAGTATTGGAATGTCCAGCTGTGCATTAGCTAAAGAATCTGAGGTATTCTGCAGGAATGGTGCTCAGAAGCTTCTCGGTGTGTTGATCACCATCGGAGAGGCAGTGGGTTAAGGTTTAGGTTTGATCGCGGACATCTCCATACATGCCTGACAAGACATATGTCTTGTCAGGCATGTATGGAGATGTCCGCGATCTCGGTGCCGGCAATGCAATTCTTATCATCATCCAGCTCTTCTTTGCCGGGATTATCGTCATCTGTCTCGATGAGCTCTTGCAGAAGGGTTATGGATTGCGGTTTGGAATTTCGCTCTTCATTGCGACCAACATCTGGTGAGCCTAGCTCTTTCTTTCAATGAGTCGATAATTCGTCAAGTTAATGCAATTGTGGGTGGTCTGCTCGTGTCGTGAATATGTCGCTGTTGGGGATTGGTTTTGTTGGGTCATTTTTCGGACATTTATTGCGCCCCTTAACTGAGACAATATTTTGGTTTTCTTACAGCGAGAACATTATCTGGAAGGCATTCAGTCCAACCACCATCAACAGTGGCCGTGGAGTAGAGTTCGAAAGAGCCGTGATTTCTTCGAAAGAGTCAAACAGGTAACTTTCTTCCTCCTAGTTCTCGTAATAATATGATTTCCATGACAGTGCTTTCAGTTTATATTATGAGTCGATGTATTTACAGAAACTGGAACTAGGAAAAGGAGAGTTAGCGCAGGAGAGTATATGTGCACAAGTTTTAGTACTCGTATCAAGTGGGATAAATGATAGAGCACAATAGGGGATCAACAGCAGGCATTTTTGTAGTTTCATCTGACTTTTTTTGCTTACTGTTTTCCTTTCGATCTATGAATTGTCAGGGCGAAAAACTGTTACTGGTGAAAGCTATCAGGAGCTTGAAGGCAGGCTAAGTTCAGGTTTTTCTCATCCCTTGCTGCTTTTTCTTACGGTACGCTCGTTTACTGCATTGTGACACGTTCTCCGCACTTGTTTACGAATCGTTTGTTGTTTGTTTAGGGTGTGTTTGTGGGTTTAGGGTGTGTTTGGGGGTTTAGGGTGTGTTTGGGGGTTTAGGGTGTGTTTGGGGGTTTAGGGTGTGTTTGTGGGTTTAGGGTGTGTTTGGGGGTTTAGGGTGTGTTTGTGGGTTTAGGGTGTGTTTGTGGGTTTAGGGTGTGTTTGTGGGTTTAGGGTGTGTTTGGGGGTTTAGGGTGTGTTTGTGGGTTTAGGGTGTGTTTGGGGGTTTAGGGTGTGTTTGTGGGTTTAGGGTGTGTTTGTGGTTTTAGGTTGTGTCTGTGGGTTTAGGGTGTGTTTGTGGATGTAGTTTTTTCACTTTCATGTTCTGTGTTTAATATTATAATGAGGATGCGGACAGCGACGAGGATAGCCACGAGGAGCTGTAGGCAGTTGCGGATGAGTGTAGGCTGTGGAGCTCAGGTCGTTGGGAAGGGGACCTGGCGGTGGAAGGCTGCGGGGATTGAAGTGGCTTGTGTGCTTAGTTTTGAGATAGCTGCTGGAGGAATTCAGTTGCCCTGGGACTGCAGAATTGGAAAGACGGAGAGGGGGTGATTGACGCAGTACTACGGGTCACAACTAGGGGGAAGTAGGGGAACGTTGGGAACTTGGGGTGAACTTAGGGGGAACGTAGGGGAAATTGGGGGGAACTTAGGGGGAATAGTTTCCCCTACTTTCTTAGGATTCATAATTTCGCAAAATGCTTTAGGTTTTTAGACTCCTTATCGTTTCCTGATTCTAACGATGTAAAATCCCCAACAAAAAACCTTAGCATCAGATTAACCCCAAAGCTATGGAACGCTCCTGTAACCCTAAACCCTAAACCCTAAACCCTAAACCCTAAACCCTAAACCCTAAACCCTAAACCCTAAACCCTAAACCCTAAACCCTAAAACCCTAAACCCTAAACCCTAAACCCTAAACCCTAAACCCTAAACCCTAAACCTAAACCTTAGGTCTCAGCGGCAAGACGGAGACAAAACCATAAGCCCTGCTATCTGCTCACACGAAGAAAACAGGACGCATAGGCCCGGAGTAGAGAATGGGCTCGGTGGGATGAACATGCCTCCTTCGAGAGTAGTCGTACTCCAGGCGACGTAGTTCAATTCAAATCTGATGTGAATGACAATATAGGCGATGACGTTGCATTTTCTCACTCTGGATGCGAGGTTTGAGAATTAGAGCCTGTCGTAATTTCCTGTCCTGAACTCTGGTCTGAGCGTAGGTGATTCGCGAAATGTTGCGTTGAACCAGTCAGGAGTGCATTCAGGTGCAAGTTTGGAGATTTCGGGGCATGCTTCAGTTCTGGAATTTTCTAGGAAGTCCGTAGCTTGTGCAATTACTTGCATGTTTGAGGATGCAGCGCGAAATCTAATCTTGCAACCGGGAAAGCTCGTTGTGGATCACCATGTATGAGTTTGGTGTGAGATCCACCCTGACGTCCCTTTACATGTGAAGAGCCTGCAATCCCACGTTTTCAATACTACAAATAAGAGCCGCTCACATGCACACTTTCTCATATATGTATTGGAAGAATGTGCGTGTGTCTGTTCCCTTGGTTCCCGTTTTTGCCCCGTACTTGAGAATCTCCTTATAGTTGTTTCCCGAGTGTGAATATTGGCGCAAGTCAAAAACTGATGAATCCTATATGGGTATTGTTAATGGAGGGCAAGGCTTGATACGCATCGCCGATAAGCTGTACAATTATCCTTTTATCAAAGTTATTGGTATCTCGTTATGGGAGAAATGGTCATCGACTGCAAAGGAGCACCCCATGCGTTGCGTGACTAGGCTCATACACATCGAGGCTTCCGGCTACTTTTATCTCCTGAGGTTTAGATGTACATGCGTACCTAGGTCTACATCCCGGAACTAAGGTTGGCCTATGGACACAAACATGAGAGCATTACTACGGCATGCTCCTCGCCGTATTTATCACGGAGTCCATCACTTGCGGTTGGAGGTCGACATCGAGCTTGATTTCCCAGCCCCGCTGCAGCCTTGTTGAGCATCGTGATGCTTCATTGCAGCGCCAATCGCCTACGCCTATTGCACGTCCGGGTCATTGTACAACCTTCCTCCGTTAGACTCCGCGAAGTACTTGGAGCCCCCGGAGGACTTATAGACTGGGTTGTTGGATGGCTGGTTTGACAGCAATGCTGCTGAATTGAATCAACATCAAAAATCCAAGTTAGCGAATTAACCTTGCGGAGCGCGAGTAAATCTAAACTCTCTCCCTCTTTCTCATACACATACTTAACCAAAACGAGACCAAACTCGAAGACTTCCAAGGCCCCGTGATACTAGACTTTAATGGATAGACGCTGAGCGGACTATCCATATGTTCCGGGTGGCGACAATATAGTCCCGAGTGTATTGTCATGGAATGATTTAGGTGATCTCCTAAATGTTGACAAGTAGCACTCCTTAGCCGAGAAGGGACCGGACGGGTCGTGGAAGCTTTTTCCACCGCGGTTGTTGCAGCCGTATGATCCATTCACATTTGTTTATTTTACATTGCTATTCCATCCGTGGTTGTAATGTTGCATCTTTGAACTCCTGACGGAAGGGAGTGCGCGGGCCGAAGGGAAGGCGAAGAGGGAAGACGGGGCGCGGGCGGAATAGGGGGTGCGGACGGAGCAGCGTGCGCGTGCGGATGAGGGGCCGCCGGCGGAAAGGGGGTGCGGACGGAGGAGGGCGCAGGCGGATGAGCGTCCGCAGGGTGGATGAGGGGGGAGCGGGCGGACGAGGGAGGACGGAGGAGTGCATGCGAGCGGATGGGAGGGCGCGGACACAAGGGAGGCGGCCAGCGGAAGCGCCCTCGAGGTGTGACAGTGTGACCCTCGAGGTGTGACGGTGTCCCCCCAGCCCTTCGCTACACTGGTGTAACCCGTTGGTGTGACCCGTTGGTGTGACCCCTCTCCAAAGAAGGTGTGATGGTGTTCCTGCGGGTCCTTTGATACACCGGTGTGACCCCCGTCGTGTGACCCGTTTGCAGACGAGGTGTGACGGTGTTCCCCACAGCCCTCTGCCACACCTGTGGTGTACCCATTTGCGAAGTGGTGTTCCCACATCCCTCTGCCACACCGGTGTGACCTCGGGTGTAGGCGGACGGTGTGACGTCGGGGGAAGGGGAGAGTGTGGCGCCGGGTGTAGGCGGGCACACTAAACCGCGTCTCCGAGAGGTGACACCTGTGTGGCCCGGGGTGTAGGCGGACGGTGTGACCCGGGTGTGGGCGGGCACACTTACATTGGTGTAACCCGCGGTGTAGGCGGACAGAGTTACACTTGTGTGACCCGCGGTGTAGGAGGGGTGTGACGGAGGAGAGCGTGCGCTTCGGAGACGATGTTGTCGCTGTTTGTAAAGCGTCGGCGTCGGCGTGCAGTACAAAAAATAGAGCGCCATACACACTAAAGCCCAAAAACTTCAATGAGCAAACCCCGCACCGAAGGTGGCATCTCAGACTCCAAATGAATTCGACCCTAAACCAAAACCCCGAGCAATTCAGCCTCAACAGTGAGACCCAGGTGTAGGCCGATATACTCACACCTCATGTCCGTAGAATTACACCCATGTGACCCCGGGTGTACGCGGTTTCAGCTCACACCTCATCAACTTGAGGTTACACCAGGGTGACTTGGGTGTAGGCGGGCACACCCACACCTCGTCGCCGTGAGGCTACACCGGTGTGGCCCCGGGTGAGGGTGAACGGTGTGGCGCCGGGTGTAGGCGGGCACACCCACACCTCAACGCAGTGAGGATACACCGGTGTGGCCCCGGGTGTGGGTGGATGGTGTGGCGTCGGGTGTGGGCAAACGGTGTGACCTGGGTGTAGGCAGTCACTTACACCTCGTCGTTGTGAGGCTACACCGGTGTGGCCCCGGGTGTGGGTGAACGGTGTGGCCTCGGGTGTAGGCGGGCACACCCACACCTCGTCACCGTGAGGCTACACCGGTGTGGCCCCGGGTGTTGGTGGATGGTGTGGCGTCGAGTGTAGGCAAACGGTGTGACCCTGGTGTAGGCAAACGGTGTGACTCGGGTGTAGGCAATCACTCACACCTCATCTCCGTGAGGTTACACAAGTGTAGCCTTGGGTGTGGGCGGATGGTGTGGCGCCGGGTGTAGGCGGGCACACCCACACCTCGTCGCTGTGAGGCTACACTGGTGTGGCCCCGGGTGTGGGTGAACGGTGTGGCGTTGGGTGTAGGCGGGCACACCCACACCTCGACGCCGTGGGGCTACATCGGTGTGGCCCCGGGTGTTGGTGGATGGTGTGGCGTCAGGTGTAGGCAAACGGTGTGACCCGGGTGTAGGCAGTCACTCACACCTTGTCTCCGTAAGGTTACACCTGTGTGGCGTCAAGTGTAGGTGGACGGTGTGGCGTGGGGTGTAGGCGGACGGTGTGACCGGGGTGTAGGCGGACGGTGTGACCGGGGTGTAGGCGGACGGTGTGACCGGGGTGTAGGCGGACGGTGTGACCGGGGTGTAGGCGGACGGTGTGACCGGGGTGTAGGCGGACGGTGTGACCGGGGTGTAGGCGGACGGTGTGACCGGGGTGTAGGCGGACGGTGTGACCGGGGTGTAGGCGGACGGTGTGACCGGGGTGTAGGCGGACGGTGTGACCGGGGTGTAGGCGGACGGTGTCACCCGGGTGTCGGTGGGCACACTTGCACTGGTGTGACCCGGGTGTAGGCGGACGGTGTGACCCGCGGTGTAGGAGGGGTGTGACGGAGGAGAGTGTAACTTGGCCGATGGTGTTGTGGTTGTTTGCAAAGCGTCGGTGTGATGTGCATTGCATCGAAGATCATACACACTAAAGCCAAAAAACTCGAATGAGCAAACCCCGCACCATAGGTGGCATCGAAAACTCCAAATGAATTCGACCCTAAATCAAAACGCCGTGCTTCACCGTTCACGGCCTGCATTATCCACCGCCACTGTTACAGAGGTGCCACGGCTCTAGAGGCAACTTTTGATTGGCGGGGAATGGGAGGGCGAGCCTTATACCGATGGAAAGCTCTTCGAAAAGCGCACAAGATGCACGCAAAAAACAAGCAAATTGAGCAAGAATTGATTGAGATATCGCTCGCCGAAGTTAACAGTTGGACGGCGCACCCGGAAATGCAACTTTTGCATGCGGAGGAATTAGCGGGCGTGCCTTATACCGATGGAAAGAGCATGAGAAATCAGTCACAATGAAGCCAAGAACGACCGAAATCGGGCACAAAATGACGGAGATATGAAAGGTGGAAGTTGGCGGCAACACGGCAATTTCAATGCAAATGTCGCATTTGACTCGCACCGAATCTGTGAACGAAAATTAGATATTTGGAAAGAGCTCACAAAATCAGTAAAGACCGACCTTTGAAACTCTCAAATCGCACAAGATATGGGGGAGAAAATGCTCCTCAAAAATTGGTGTGACCGGCGGGCTACACCAGTGCGGTGTACCGCACGGAATGCACTGCATTCCGGTCTTCTCTTAACATAGATAGTCTTGGGAAATGTTTTTACATATTTCAATTCCTTGAGCTTAAAATAGAGTGTAGGTGTCCTTAAAACTTTGATCACTTTGGTCAATTGACAATGATTCCTATTTAAAGACTTTACCTTAGATTGCCTATAACTCCTAACCAACTCTATTTATGGAAAAAAAGTTTAAGAGCACCATCCAAAAATAACTAACAACTATCACATAAGCCTTTGAAAATTTCAAAAATGCTTTAAATAGACCAAAGTCAACTACCCTAGCTCAAAGTCAACGAGGCTATATCTCCAAAATTACAACAGTCTTGGGAAATGTTTTTACATATTCGGATTCCCTATACCTTAAAATGGGGGGGTAGGTCACCTCAAAATGCCAAAAAAAGTATGCCAAAAAGGCGGGAACACTCTTGTAACCCTAAACCCTAAAACCCTAAAACCCTAAACCCTAAACCCTAAACCCTAAACCCTAAACCCTAAACCCTAAACCCTAAACCCTAAACCCTAAAACCTAACCCTAAACCCTAAACCCTAAACCCTAAACCCTAAACCCTAAACCCTAAACCCTAAAACCTAACCCTAAACCCTATAACCTATCTTCAGTCATGCGCTGGTTCCTGATATGTCATACCACCAACCACTCTAATTTCAATCATATTGAACAAGCTCTCGGTTGAGTGACTGCCAATCAACTACTAATTGGTTGTCAACCTTGCAATTAAGAAACGGCTGCAGATTGTAAACAGGCTTATAACATGCAAGTCGTTCAAAAACTGCATCAAAGCGACATCACAAGATCCGTCCAACTGGGAACATTGGGGTCGTAGCAATATGCTGAGACGACGCAGGAGATGGAGATGTTCTCAGTTGGCGTGTACCTGTCCAAATAGATCCATGGTGTGGCACGTTCTCAACCCTCGGCAGCTTCACGGGTCGAACGTTTGTCTTGCCACCAATATGAAATCCAGAAATGATTGATATCGGTTTCTCTAACGCACCGGACCCCAGTTTCGATAATCTGCCATCTCTCTCCGTGGGAGTCTGAGCCATTCAAAGCTCCGTAAGCTTGCTGGCTTTTAATGCAGAGTAACTTAGAAGAAATTTGACATATGGTTATTCTCTCATACATGCTCGCACTCGTCGTCCATTCTGGAGAGATTTCCTGTAAAATCCTCCAATCGCTCCTTATTTGAGTGGACACGCCCCTGCATCATCAATCAGTCAGGTCACCGGGCTAGCAGTTCGTAACTCACTAGTTCTCTGCCCCATCCACATTATTCTAATCCTTATAAAAGTATCCAACATTTGAGCTACTCTCGAGAAGTTTTGGCATTGCTCGAGTTAGGCTTAGCATCCCACCATCCTTCCACTGAAGGTACTCCTGAGTTTTGGCACGTTCAAAAAGTTAAATTCCATGATTTTAATGAATAGAATACCATCAAAGCGTTTAGGGTTCAGTGCAGGCCGTTCTGAAATGTTAGCAACAGCTGTCACGAGGGCACCTCTTTCTAGCACAGGAACCAGTGCGAGGCATTGTGCACTGAAATGTCTGTCCCAGATATGCACACGGGGCCATGAGATATCTCATGGTCCCATCTGCGTATTTGGGACAGACATCTCGGTGCACAATGCGACGCACTGGTTCCTGAGCCACTCCTGCATCCAGCAATCACTCGAATAACCGCTCCATTGCTATCATGTTTGGGCTCGTCTTTGTCATCGTCATCTCCACTGTCGTCTTCTGCACTTTTACTAGCGACTGAGGTTTGGTTGTCATGACTGTCACAGTAGATTCGACGACGGTCCACAACAGACCGATCTCCAGTCATGCGCTGGTTCCTGATACGTGAGACCACCAACCGCTCCAACTTCAATCATGTTGAACAAGCTCTCCGTGGAGTGACTGCCAATCAACTACAATAGGTTGTCAACCTTGCAATTAAGAAACAGCTGCGGATTGTAAACACGCTTATAACTTGCAAGTCATTCAAAAATTGCATCAAAGCGGCATCAGAAGATCTGTCTAACTGGGAACATTGGGGTCGTAGCAATATGCTGAGACGATATAGGGGATGGAGATGTTCTCAGTTGGCGTGTACCTGTCCAAATAGATCCATGTACATCCTCGGCAGCTTCACAGGTCGAACGTTTGTCTTGCCACCAATTTGTAAAACCCGGTTATTGGAGTGATTACTGGAGGAAGGTGTAGCACACGAACCACAAGGTCAGCACCACGCATTGGTTCGTGAGCCACTCCTTCGTCCAGCAATCACTCCAACTCGGAACATTGGGGTCGTAGCAATATGCTGAGACGACACAGGAGATGGAGATGTTCTCAGTTGGCGTGTACCTGTCCAAATAGATCCATGGTGTGGCACGTTCTCAACCCTCGGCAGCTTCACGGGTCGAACGTTTGTCTTGCCACCAATATGAAATCCAGAAATGATTGATATCGGTTTCTCTAACCCACCGGACCCCGGTGGCGATAATCTGCCATCTCTCTCCGTGGGGGTCTGAGCCATTCAAAGCTCCGTAAGCTTGCTGGCTTCTAGTGCAGAGTAAGAAGGAATTTGACATTCGCTTATTTCCCCATGCTCTTCGTCCATCCTGAAGAGATTCCCTGTAAAATCCTCCAATCGCTCCTTATTTGAGTGGACACGCCCCTGCATCATCAATCAGTCAGGTCACCGGGCTAGCAGTTCGTAACTCACTAGTTCTCTGCCCCATCCACATTATTCTAATCCTTATAAAAGTATCCAACATTTGAGCTACTCTCGAGAAGTTTTGGCATTGATCGAGTTAGGCTTAACATCCCACCATCCTTCAACTGAAGCTACTCCTGAATATTGGCACGTTCAAAAAGTTTACTTCCACGACATCAATGAATAGAATACCATCGAAGGGTTTAGGGTTCAGTGCAAGCACGTCACGAGGGCACCTCTCTCTAGCACAGGGCCCGGTGCGTGGCATAGTCCACAGAAATGCCTGTCCCAGGTATGCACACGGGGCCATGATATATGTCATGGTCCCACCTGCGTATTTGGAAGGTGTGATCTCGGTGCACAATGCCACGCACTGGTTCCTGTGCTAGGATCCTTCATCCAGCTCCATTGCTCCAATAACCGCTCCATAGCTCTCGGCTTATGAGATGTTGAAACCTCTTCTATGTCGGACCTAGCACTGACAAACATCCTATTGGCTTCGCCGTTAGAGGACTCCGACAGGCAACCTGGACCGTCCTGAAGGCTATCGCGTCCACTGCCCTCCAGAAATTCTGGGGGTTGCGTATGCATCTTTCCGCCTGATACAAACGCATTCTCCAGAATATCTGCACGGCATTGGACGCGATAGCCATTCAGAATTGTCGAGGCCAGCTATCCGACTCCTAAACGGCGAGGTCAAACACATGTTTGGCGGTATGCGATACTGTCTTGATCATTGGCCCTGAGTTCCGATGCAGACCATTCTCGA
Source organism: Ceratodon purpureus (assembly GCA_014871385.1). NCBI lineage: Eukaryota > Viridiplantae > Streptophyta > Bryopsida > Pseudoditrichales > Ditrichaceae > Ceratodon > Ceratodon purpureus. Next base: position 16,324,335 of record CM026433.1, on the reverse strand, counting down.
GACCTGAGGCCTCATCATGTGATCATATGATCCCATGATCGCCAAGCGAATTCTGCAGTTGACTCAAATTTAATCAAGGTGATTGAAGCAAAGAGTCACGGCTAATCTGTAAACACAGTATATCTGAATGTTCCAGGCAGATATCTTACACACCGCACATACCCTTCCTAGTGAATGTCGGCGTGGTCGCAGGAGCGGAGAATTGAAACTTGTTAGATTCGGGTCCCCAGAGAACTGCCGGAACCGCATCACCCAGGCCATGGCCGCTTGTCCACGGAACTGCGTTCTTGAACTGCGAACGACAGGAATATTATTAAGTTCTACCTAGGAATCTCAAAACCGTCTGGCGCAATAAGCCTCTTCAGACTGCTTGTTCAGCACGACTTTAGCGTTCTTTTTCAAAGCAAACATATTACACGTCATCACGGACTGTTTACCTTCGGGGATTGTGGAAGTTATGAATGATCATTGGTAACTTTGAGAATCCAACCGATAATAACAAAGCCGATATAGATTCGGAAGGTTATTTCAGCTATTAGCAAACCTTGATTGACGCTGGACGCAGATAAGGGGGCTCTTTTTTGTTGATTGTCCCGTTCTTTAAATCGTTCGGACACTCTTATGAACTGCGATGAAAAAGAACCACATCGATTATAAGCTCCAGAATGCACGCACCGAGTGACCTATCCAATACTTGTCAGCGAGAACACGCCAGATTGATACATGAAGTTATGACAAGCACCTGAACTTGGCGGGGCGAGAACACACCGATCCAGTCACTTGCTTTGGCGCCATGGGGCCTCGTCAAGGTCGCAGCGACGAACCCCGCCGTCTCTCCCTGCCATGGCCGTCAAAAACAATCTCGTAAACTGCCCGGCGACGATTCCAAACTTAACCAACACCGAAAACGCTAAGAATCAAGGACACATGCAAAAACACCGGCTCACTCTGCTTCGAACTAGGTAACGTGGAACGAGAGGTGGGGAGAGCGTGACCAACACCTTTCGACCAGGAAGCTTAGGGGAGGCCGAGATGGACACGAAATCATCCAGCAACACTCTGGCGATGTGGAGCATCACCTTCGAAGGGGGCCGGTGCTCATCGTACCTCACCTCAGAGCCCAATGCTCCTCCACACACAACACCCAGAACTACAACCGCCACAGAAACCGATAAACCACTCCAGCCCGTCAAGTTCACCCGCTGCACCTAAAACCTTTAAACCAGTCAACCAAGACAAACCAAAAACGATAATCAATACAGAACTCTAACAAAATTCGCCTTGTCCATAACATCACCATGATCGGACCACAGCACCACAACTGCACCAAACCAATCAATCAGAACTCATCGTCAAACACGAAGAGGCCACGACTTGACGTGCCTGAACCGCACCCACCTCATCAGCACACCTCTGGAAGAGATCACCGAGACATCGGAGCTTGAGAAACGTGCATCTCACCTGGTAGGATGCAAAGCCCGTGGCTCTATAAATCCACGGAGTTATGAACTTCACATCACCACCGAGAATCGTGATTCAACTCATGTGCGAGGTGACTGGTGGTGATTGCAGGTGCCTGGATATCCACGATTCCACGACTCCACGATGCCTGCTGATGGCCTAAACCGTGACGGCATAAACGGAGGAATTATACATTGATGATGATATGACGATGCCAGTTTATATGTTCGTCGACGACACAGTGTGTGCAGCTGCAGACTTGGAGTGCACTGCGGTGCGAACAGGTGAGAGTGGGAGCTGCCCATCCGGCGGCATATCCCAGGCGCCTCCGAACACCGAGTTCTGGAAGTTTGGTAGCGGATTACTAAGTGTTGAGTCTGGACTCCGGACGTAAAGCGGTTGTGTAGAGGCTGTTGAGTAGTGCGCTTTTCTCCTGTTCCAAGTTGGCAGTCGCAGTCACGGGAAATAGGAGGTTTGCTTTCCCCGGTCGTGTTGCAGGCAGTCATGGTGCAGGCGCCTACGAACACCGAGTTCTGGAAGTTTGGTAGCGGATCACTAAGTGTTGAGTAGTGCGCTTTTCTCCAGTTCCAAGTTGGCACTCGCAGTCACGGGAAATGGGAGGTTTGCTTTCACCGGTCGTGCTGCAGGCAGTCATGGTGCAGATACGTGCCCCGAACCGTGTCTGGAATCGGCTCCAGGAGTGTCTTCCCTGGTGGCCACCCAACCTGACTTTTTCGAAACCTTACAATATGATTACCATAACACAACAGCAAAGTCGCTCATAAATAGTTCCCAAAAAAAACGTAAACGATTAGAAAATTATGAAGACAAACAAACGAAAATAGAATAAACTGTTTTCTGGGATATTATTGGAGATATTCGGGTAAATTTTTAAGTGATTTCTTGCTGAGAGACAAAAATCAAGACAATCAATTTTTGAGAGACAAACCTTGTTTTCCCAAACAGAACGAATTTTCGTGCGGCAGAGAACAAAACTGCTATGGTGTTACGGTAGTTGGTGGTTTTCTGTAGTGCGAATTGTAGGTCATGGTGTGGGAGTGAGGGAGTTTACATGAAATTGGAATTCAATTGCTTCCCAGTTGGGAATCAAAATTGTGTGCAGCAGGCCGAAATATGTACTCTAATAAGCTAACCCTGAGTGTACAAAAGGGAAGGTGATGTCCGGGGGGCATATAGGGGGAAATGATTAGGACAATGAGGTGATTTAGAATAAAACGTTGATAGTAAAGGAGTGCAGATTTAGGCAGGACATAATGACTACCACATATTTATAAATTTGAATTAATCCAACTTAGCAATCAAATGTGCTGTCCAATTTTAAAGAATATGTTATATAGGATTATGTGAGTCAAGATGAACTAGGTGAAAATTTTGGAGTATATGCCAACTTCCTAGGTACACGAATAGACTACGATGAGCACGTAGAGGCAAATCTAAGGTGAATGCTAATTCTAGACGTTCAATGATACATGGACAATAAACCCCTAAAATCCCTTGGTGTTTTTGGAGCAAAATGGCCAGAATCGCCTAGCTTTCTCACTTCAGATTTGCTACATCTCAGTTCAAGCATTTTTAACAGGATTCAACCCTAGAATCTTAACATTATATTAACGTACTATTCACATACCAAAAGTGGACCATCATTTTGTCTTTTTTTGATTTGTGAGATTGTAAAGATCAAACAAATTACAGTAATGGATTTGTTTTTTCAATGGCTATGGAATTCTTTTTGCTAAACTTGGAAGCCTACCCTTGTCAAACTCTTGTATACTCCAACTTGTACAACTTGGTAATTTGGGTGCGAACATGATTAAGACTACATAGTAATGAAAAAAATATATATATATATATATATATATATATATATATATCGTTTTTCTTTTTATTACTATTATTTTTTTTTTCGCCTAAATTAGAAGAGAAACCAGGTTTTCTTCGTTAAAAACTCCCAAAGAATTTTAGATGCACCCAAAAATTCACACAATTAGTTTGTAGTAAAACCCTAAACCCTCGAAAATTTTAAGGCTATATTACTGCTTTTTACTATTTCGTCTCACCCAAAAACCACAAATTTATATGAAACAACTTTGCGGGTTAAAGCCACAAATAAAAAGTTTAGATGTTTACAATGATAAGGGGATTCAAAAGAGAACTTGCTTAAAAGGCCCCTGTACTTGCCTTATACATTGAATAATTGTTTGATATATCAAAACATTCGCTTCAAATCTATATTACAAATGACCATGGATGTCTCACTCGACGGTTCCACGCCGGAATAGAAGAACAACAGAAATAGTACCTCTTTGTCCCAATATTCATTGGAGATCAAAATGAGTCATTAACAGCGAACTCGATATTTCTAAAGGGAAAGTAGGCCTCACTTGACAATGTTCATGGCTGGAAGTATTGGCCTATAAATCTTTTGTATATTTTTCTTACTTTATATATTGAAGAAATCAATTGACTCTCGTGAAGGAAAATTACGTAGTCGAAATTATCTTTTTAATATCCAGAAAATTATCTTTTAAAGAAAATTTTGATTAAATTTAGATGTGTTATGATACTGTATATGGTTTCCACAATTCTGATGAGCTCATCAGAAGGGTGAGTAACCATGGCTGGAGGACCCCAACTTCTGAACAGAATGATTCCACCTTTCCTCTCCCACCAACACCTGGGAATCTTAATTTTTGATAGTACATTTCATGCTTACTACAACTATATAGTGTAGCTACAAACGACCGCTGTGATACACATCTAAAAAAAATAGCGACATTTCAACGGTCAATATCCAAGTTGATGATTGATCCAATAGAATGTTGACAAAAAAACGAAAAAGAAAAAAAAAAAAAAAAAAACAATTTTTGGGGCTTTTAATGTATATTTTATTTAATTAAATAAATTCACTAGGGCTTCGCTACTCTTCGCATTACCAGTGACGATTGATATTTTATGATACATTCGTACATAATTGAAAAGCAAAGTTGATAAATATAATATTATTTAATAATTGTAATAGTAGTATGTATATGTTTATGTAATTAAATCATGTTTAGAGATGAATTATTTTTATATACAATAATTGACATGGACCTTCTATATCTCTTTATAATTCAAATCTTTTGAAAAAATGATTCTACCATCTATTTATGGAATTTTTTATTATTTATAATATATTATTTATAACGTTGGTTCTTGAATGTGAGGTTTAATATGTACGTCCATACGATTTGTGTTTTTTACATCTTGTATATTATTGAATAGAGTTGGTAATGGATCTTGGTTTCCATTATGATTGATGTCTCTATTTATAATTGATGGAAGTGATATTTTGGTGATTTTTTCTTGAGCATATTTTTCTCTTCTCTTTTTGTTTCGCATCTCTTTCTTATGTATGTCGCTATATGATAGGTTGTCGTTTTGTGCATAGAACACTTTTCTATTTTCGTTTATTGTACAAGAGTTGTTGTTTGTTAACATTGGTTCTTGAATGTGAGGATTAATATGTACCTCCATACGATGTGTGATTTTTACATCTTGTATATTATTGAATAGAGTTGGTAATGGATCTTGGTTTGCATTATGATTGATGTCTTTATTTATAATTGATGGAAGTGATATTTTGGTGTTTTTTTCTTGAGCATATTTTTCTCTTCTCTTTTTGTTTTGTATCTGTTTCTTATGTATATCTATATGTGATAGATTATCAGTATATCTCTTGCTATTTATTGCATTAACAACATATTTAGTAGTATCTTCCATATTGTATTCATGCATTGTATTCTATTTTATGGAACGTTATAATAAGCAACGAGTTTTAAATACGTGAGGCAATAGGGGCCACAACCCAAATATATACTTGAGAATTGTTAAGACATGTCCCGCATCTAAGGTGATCCATGAAAATGTCACATCAGCAGAACTATCACTGTGAAACTTGCATGACCCTCCATAAAACCTGAAGCCAGCCTCTTGAGCCGCAGTAGAGAAAGGACTTTGTCTATTACAATCCTCAGCTCTCTCCCTTGCAAGAGCAACGATATTCTGGGATGTGGTCTGAGGGTCTGACCCAGCCCGGGTAGAATGGACAACAACACCCATCAATTCATTATCGAAAAGATTATCAAACAGGCCATCCGTACCTGCTACAACTACATCTCCTGCAGCTACTTGCAGTGAAAATACCTGCACAAGTATGGAAGTCACTGCTCAAGCTGCGAACGTGCAAAAAGAATTGCTTTGAGTAGACCATATCTATAAATAAGTACAACCATTGTATTACAAGCTAAAGAAACCTCAACAATCCATAATCAGAACTTAAGAACAGCCCGTAGTGAAGGAAAGCATAGAAGGCAAATACATTTATGCAATGAAATGCTGACAGAAGTCATAAATAATAAATAAACTATCATAAACAATAAAATCTCCCACCTCGTCTCAATACTCTGCAATCGGACAACTTAAAGTGTCAAAACATATGCTTGCATAGACCGAGGATTCCCCTGTGAAATAGAAATAGCCATCCACGCTCTCGTCTTTCAAAGTGAGTGCTTCTGCATCTCCTTCCATCCAGACTAAACAAGCGGCATTCCCAAGTCCTGTACTTCAGAGATGACAGTGGTAAAGCATAAGTAAAATTAATACCAGGCATAACAAAATTGTTCCAGGTTCAACACCCACCTGCATATTAATAATGACGTTGGGGAGGTTTCGAACGATAACAGTGGCCAGATAATCCCTATGAAAGTTGATTCATAATTACTGCGTTTCTTCAATGAAAAATCAGAGGTTCAGATGACTGTCTTGAGAGAAAAATCATACCACAAGTTTACGCATAGTTTTCAGACGCTTTGCAGCAATCCTCATCACCTCGTCCTGAACATTGTTCAAGTAAGCTGCAGCATCGTTCAAGCTCTGTGTCAAGCACTCATCTAAGGATATGGCTAGAATGATACCATAGCCTTGCCCTGTTCCAGATGAAAGTCTCGTATTCAGAATATCCCCCCCTTCTGCCTAGTGACAAAACCACACTGTAAATGAGCCAAACGCACACTGTCTGACCAATGAAGTGAATATGATACCTGATTTGATGATCCGGCTAGGTAACACACGCCTCCACTCACAGCTCCAGTCACCTTGCGAGCTCAACTGATCATGCAATGTGAGAAAACCTGTCAATACACAAGCAAACTACACATTAAACAGACTTTCAAAGGAAGTTTTCCTTGAGACCCAGGCCGGCCATTAAAAAGAGAACATAGAGCTCACGAAAAGGGCGAAAGATAATGATACAGCCAGCCAGGAAGCACAACGAGACCCCATCGGTTTGGAAGATGACTGGAAAGAAACGAAGGAAGTTTCAAATGATCCGAAAGATGAACCAACCCATTGTGATAGAGACTTGAGGTCAGTACTGGCACATGCTAATGGACATTTGTGCATGTTGATGATGTGAAGATGTGAGAAACGAAAACGCCAGGAAATAAAAAGAAGGGACAGTGACCATGTCGGAAGAGATATTGTCCGGAATGTAATCGTTTCATGCTAATTCATCCTACGAATGCGTACGAGGATGGGAGGAAGTTATCTCAGAGAGACACTACTACTTACACTGCCGAGTACATTAGCTTGACGTTTTAACACTCTAGGACGCCTGGAAACTAAATAGACAAAGACCTTGAAATCCGAGGGGGGAAGACCATGGCTCATTCTAGCGCCACGGCCCACGAAACAATGTTTCCAACCCAGTTTCTATGCTATGGACTGAATAAGGAAAACGAGATACCAAAAGCTAAGGCTTGTCAGAGAGGCAGAGATTTGAAATCTCAGAGAGTATTGAGATACGTTAGAACCTCAGCGGCACTGGGAGAGTCGCTTCCACCACTTTCCAATTGAAAAGGAAAAATGAATTGGTGTTGTTGAACTGGTGACTTGAAAATTGCTCGACCGTTCTTCAGCAACATAAATCCACTGTCCCTCCGAGAACAAAGACAAGCAACATAAATTGTAACTGCACAAGTAATTGTCATCACACTGTCATGAGCATCACCATCCAAAAACATCAGGTATTTGTTTTGTGGATGAGGTATCAACGCTTGAAAAACAAGCTCATAAACAAGTTATATGGCACCAACAAATATGCACGTACTGCAAGTGTGTTTGCGATTCAATTTTTTTTAAAATAAACCGGGTTATACCCCATCATTATAAGACTTGAGGGTATTAACAACAGAACAATGGATTCAACATCTCTTAACATCTATTTTGCCTGGAACTGAATGACAGAATTCCTTACCTCATGCATGTAACACGTGCGTTATGATCTCTGAGTGCCTGCGAAACGTTTGGTGCCTCCAGATGTCCTTCTTCAGAAGGATTCACTTTCCACACCGTGATAATGGGACCCTGCTCAAATAATCGTCAATCAGAAACTAAATTCTTTGACACAATAATATCCATACCTGGATCTGAAAGCTCCAACAAGAGATCCTAGGATAATTACCTGAGCAATTGTGACAGTGGCATCGTCAAGCAAAAGATGGTTGACAGGCATTGGTAGCAAGTGCAAATGCACGTCCATAGGGTCTGTGTAACGTAGTTGCTGAGTCGCAGTATGCCGTGCCACATATGCATCCCTGCCACCACAATACTGGAATGTTTGCCCATGGCACAACTGCTTTGGTGGCCATCGAACTCTGTACAGGTTAAGATAAGTAACTGTAAATAAATTGCAGAGGCAATTCTCATTATTCCGCTTCTCAAAATACTCCATCCGAAGATAGAAGCAAAATCAAAATAGCGTCCAGGGAGTCAGACATGGCCAAATGAAGAAAGACACTCATATAGAATTGCAATAGATGTTGCTGACAGAAACCATTATGAACGATATTGCCCGCAAAAATAACTCAACAAAGTTAACATATGATATTAACATTATGTTAACATTATGTCAACATATAAACCACTGTTAACCTCCAGAAACTCACCCTGTTCTCAATCTGTTCGAACATATATCGAGTTCCTGACTCAGGTCCAGTCCCCAACACATCAATCTCACAACGCCGAACCGGCTTCAAGCGCTTCAATATATCATCGCTATCAGTATTGGAGGCGGCTTCTCCGCTTGACTCCAAAGAAAGATGATCATTGAATGTAAATTGCACAGCGAACTTGTTCACGCGGCGTGCAAACGGAGTATCTGAGGGTTTGAGAGCAACATCAGCTGGAGTGTGCAAAGAGAAGCCACGGTTTTTCAAAATAAATGGAGGGAGTGTCAGCTCCGTGGGGTTGACATAAGATTCTGGTGTAACCTTCTCCTTCGAAGGAGTCTGTGGTAAAAGGTTTCTCTTCGCATCCAGTTTCCTGCTTGTCATCAAGCAACCTGCAAAAGACACATTCTCCAATCTGAGCAGAGAAGATACTCCATTAAGACTAAAATTTGGCATGAAAAAACATTTCTCTGCAGCTTACAATCTGTCTCCACAATTGAATGCGAAGGGCATACATGTCAACGTCATCTTTGGTGTAAAAATGCAATCCAGTTTGCTTCTTCCGAAAAAACTCCCGTCTCTCCTTCTCCAGAAACTGCTTGAAACCATCCAAATCCGCCTTCAAGACCTTCACTCCGTCCATCTGCCTAAACCACATGCCAACACTTTAATTGAACACTCTACCACAAATCAGTCCATAATCATCAAACCTTTCGATCCCTCAAAACACAACCTAAGCATTCTAATCAAACGCACTCTACACACAACCACCCTACCGAAGCCTAAAACCACACCCTCTCAACGTCAAGCTCCGAACTACATCCCAAACACCAAAACCTGCTGCATTGACAGAGCATCCGCCCAGAAGACTCACAGATTAAGGTAAAAGAGCTCCCATTTGGAAACAAACTCCTCCGGCTCCATCCCCAAGCTCGAGCACATGGCCGCACCTACCAAACACCAAAAGCCCTCAAAAACCCCTCACTCCCGCATACAAAGACGACTTCCAGCAGTACCATGTATAACGACTACGTAACCCACAACAATTGCAAGCTCACCCTGAACCAAAACCTGCATCACACAGACAAACAAAAAAACTCCTCAAACCCACAAAACCCATCCCAACTCAAACTCCAACCAACCCATCAACATATGTTTACCCAACGATGGCATAGAAATCAACCAACAATCCTCTCGAAACAAAGTGAAGAGCATCAAGAGTAGGACCATCTAGTCGCTCGTCTCCACCCTAAAACACACACTGAAGACGCAATACCCCGAACCCATCATCGAAAGCTCAAGCTCAAGCTGAATTGAATCAATCACTTACCAAAACACATTCAATCAAACACTGGCGACATCCGAATCGCTCCACATCTCCGAATCCTCGTCTCCTGCACACCAAAAAGCCCTCAAAAACCCCTCACTCCCGCATTCAAAGACGATTTCCAGCAGTAGCATGTATAACCCACAACAATTGCACACCAAACGACACTCCCTCCGTATATAACTCCCGCTCACTCTTCCGCGAAAACGCAGATTCCGGAACGGTGTAAGTGAACCGCCACCGGGAACGTCAGAACGCCGGGAACACGATTACTGGGAACCAAAGTATCGGGAACAATGCTGGAACTGTCGTGGGTGACGAAATGGAACTGTCGTGGGTGACGAAATGGAACTGTCGTGGGGGCCGAAATGGAACTGTCGTGGGTGACGAAATAATTGTCATGTTGACGAACGACCCTCCCAGCCAGGCTAAACCAGATCCGACTTAGGTCGTCACTGGAATTTGATATTTTTTTTAATAATTTCTAATCAAGTTATTTGAAGGTCTTAAAAGTACTAAACATTAAACTAATGTCAACGTGCTCAACGGCACGGGTCCCAGTAGTATCTAACACATCTAAGAATACCATACAAAAAAGAGTCAAACTCGTGAGAATTAATACATGCAGATTGATTATAGTATACTTAACATTCCAGTCATTTGAACTGAAAACCCCAAGTCATCAAAATTGAGGACTATCATGAATTCAGATTCTCTATTCTCAACTCAACAACAGAGGATTTCCAATCAGGTGACCTCGGTGCCTGAGACAGTGACCTGGGGTGCCTGGGACAGTGACTTGGGGTGCCCAACCCAGTGGACAAGGTTGCCCAAGGCCGGTGACCTGGGGTGCCCAACCCAATGACCTGGGGTGCCCAACCCAATGACCTGGGGTACCCTAAACCCAATGACCTCGGGTGCCCAACTCAGTGACCTCGGGTGCCCAACTCAATGAGCTTGGGTGCCCAACCCAGTGACCTGGTGTGCCCAATCCAGGGACCTGGGGTGCCCAAGCCAGTGACCCGGGATGCCCGGGCGAGTGACCTAGGTTGCCTGAGACAGTGACCTGGGGTGCCCTAACCAATGACCTGGGGTGCGCGAGCGAGTCACCTGGGGTGCCCGAGCGAGTGACCTTACGTGCCCGAGAGAGTGACATGGGGTGCCCGAGCCAGTGACCTAGGGTGCCTGAGCCAAAATGCATACAACAATTTGATCTAGTGTAAAAACACTATAATCTGTTAGTAGTTCTGGCGTAGGTAACAATTATATAGTTTTATTTTATTCAGTTTTCATTTTTTTATTTTTTTTTAAAAGAAAAACATATCCAGACACTGTTTGGTTTAGAACCCTAGGTATAGCCACTTTGCGCCCCATCACCTGTCCTTCATAGCCACAAATTCAATTGTTCAAATTGAACATACTTGCGTTTGAGCAAAACAGATTGTACTTCCTTGAAGAATAGTTTTCACTTCAGGAATTATTCGGACACCATGGCACTCAGCCAGAAATATCCCTGATGAAAAGGAACATGGGATGAAAAGGAAAAAGCGAAAAAAAGGACAAAGTGATAAAAAGGAGGTTAAGGATGGAGTGAACAAACTATCCACCACCGAGTATTTATGTTTACAGCACCGATATCTATGCGAGCGAACCTTATGTCCACGGTGGGTTCAGTGACGGTTTTGGAAACCGGTCTCCTTTGAAACTAATCTGTTGTCTATGGTGGCAACTTCCCATGGCCGACGTGCTAGTTTTCTGAATTGTGAGGATAAGTTCATACTGCTTCACAATAGTTCAAGATGGTGGCAAAGACACATCCGCATCAGGTGTGTGCAAGAGCCCGACACCTTGCCCGCATGAAATTTGCCGCTCTTCCGGAGCTGGAGGAGAGGCAGAAAATCTCATTCCTCGAGGACGAGCGGCGGGGTTCTCGCTCTGATCTTACACGGTTAGATTGGAGAGTGATCGCTCGTCAATCTCGGTGACCGCTGGCTGTTGTATTCGCTACGTCTCGAGCCGAAGAGTGCTGTGCGATACTCTTCCCTACCTTGCTACACCACGGTAGTGGTGGAGACAACCGCGTCTTGTTGCTTGTTCGTCGTTGCAATTAGTTTGAGCATTCGGACACCTGTTTATCTGTCCTAGCAGGCTGAGCGAGGGCTCATGGTCCTTGATATTTAGGTCGGACGTCCGGTCCGTTTGCAAAGTCTTCCATTCTTCTTTTCTTCCCCTTCTTTTCGTAGGAGTGTAGTTCCTAATCCCTTGTTTCCTTGCTTGCTAACTAGTGCCGAGAATTTCCCTGCAACCGCACACCTGTGCTTGCGATAAGCCAGATTCCATCATGTGGATTGTATGACATGCGTGCATTCCGTATCAGGGTTCATAAGGGCGGCATGTCCGTCTCGGTCCTACCGATGACCCTCTACCCTCTGCGGAGTATGGTACTGTTTTAGGTGAGCATTACATCCGATCTGACTGAGAATCTCCATGTCCTACGACTCGGCCGCACCTGGTATGGGGTTAAAAGTTCCCCGGACGAAATCATTTCGGTACATGAATGTTCCACAGTAAAAAAATAAATTTAAAAAAAAAAAAAATCAGCATTACAAACCGTGATGGAGTTCGGAGGTTGCTCAGTGTAGGAAGGGATATCTCAGTTGCAACCGAAGACCGGACTGCCTGCTCCCGTGATCCAAGCATCACGCGACGGCCTCAGAAACTTCGGCATCTACTCTGAAGAAATGCACGCACCAACAAACTTTACGATGGCTTTGGGGGCTCAAACGTTTTTTCCAGATTTCCATACCCTAAGGTATCCACCAGAAAACACACCGCCGGGAATATGACCAGGTGGTCGGAGTCCTGCCATGCTCTAGATCACCTCGTGCAGTTGTTGTTGTCAGCGACAGCCCTCACCCTGGAAACCGGGTACCGAACACGCGATACCGCCGTGTCTCTCGTGGGTGGTCTTGTCCAGGTAATAAGACTTCAGGCAACAGGTGACCCAGGGAGGATTTCGAGGACCACGCTCGGTAACCCCCAGGAGCCGATCCACTTTGCGCTTCAGTACTCCCACCGTGTGTCCTTGCTGCCGTAGATTGGCAGCTGGGCACCCAGCGAAGAATTCAACCTGCGGTCACACGGAGGGGAAAACGCGCATCATTCACGCCGTCCGACCACGGAGGGGATGATCAAGGAAAACACTGCTGAACTTTCACCCAGCGGACGAGGCTTACTGCATCCTGCCATACAGGAAGGCGTGAAGAGGCTGTTGGATCCTCCAGCGTGAGAACGGCGAACACAAACTCTCCTTGCTCCGGGTGAACTCTCGGTTGTGCCGCGCCGTCATCCTGGGCACGCAAAAATCAAGCACATCCGATGGCCGAGTGGCCATGACTCGCACCATACATCGAAACTTGTAGGTCGCCTGCACGAGAAGGACACAGAGGTCAACGATCGTGACCGACCCGGTCTAGACTCGCAGCGTCCTGCCGAAACATTCAAACACCTCGGGGCCGCAGAAAGTGAAAAACCCTGGACCGATGTCACACTGCGCTATGACTCTGCGTACTCTCAGCGATACGGGCTCCGTGCTCAAATCAAAATTCCCCGGCCGTGAATAAGTGCAGAGAGTGACCTCTGGGTACGTGAGAACCTCTCGCAAGGCGGAAAGCTTGACGTGGTCGTAGCCCGTGACTGCAAAAGCACATTGCCTTAGTATTCCTACAGCTGCAGCTCAATGGTCCACGTAGAGCTGGAGAGACAACAACCCTGTCTGAATGGAAATCCGCACTTCGCTTCCGTAGCCCGTGGACGTTATGCTGACGGTGTCGAGTGTCACCAAAAACACGGGTATGTTCACTGCTCGAATTGTTATTGAAACCTTTCCCCACT